>JAVUPR010000352.1:310000-726657 GCA_036785695.1 Gentiana straminea
TAAAAAGCTGAATAAAAGTAAATAATAGCATAGAAAAGATACATAGCAAATGAATTAAAAACCATAGATTCACCTTCTTGAGTAGATCTAGCTACCAATGGCTTTTATTGAATGGGGAAGGGAAAATCATCTTGGGATTCAAAGTGAAACTATATGTAATGCAATCGTCACGAATAATTACAGGTACGTTCTTGAAGAAAGGGATGGGGAGGAAGAAGAAGGAGGGGAAAAAGCTCATTTATTTACGTAAGGGAAAGTGGTGGTGGGGCAATTAATGAAAAACACAGCACATGGAAGCACATGGGATTTTAGGGTCCACCATCCAAAACCCTAAGTCACTGTTTCAATGTTGTTTTGGGGTTGGGGTAAGGGGAGCGGGGAGGGGGAGGGGGAGGGGGGAGGGGGAAGGGGGGGGGGGGGGGGGGGTTTGTTTTGTAGTTTGAGGAGGGCAAGTGATTAAGGTCGCCACGTTGTAATATTGCAAAGGAAGGTGATGCAGACACACACCTTATCCCCCGATATTTACACACACAGAGACTGTACCACAAACTTGGTTAAAAACAAAAAGAAAAGAGAAAAAAGGAAAATGATTTTGGCGCACCCGTACTCCACCACTCATCCCCCGAAAGTGTAAAGGTATGGTCCTTGTTTTTTCATTTTTTTAAATAATTTTTTTTAAAGTTAAATGAATGGTCCCTCATGCCTTCGGTGATTTTTTCGGGGGACTATCTCGGTGCCCCAATCACCGTCCGAGAAAAAAACGGAAAACATGGACCACCCAAACCTTTTTTTTTTTTTTTTTTTCTGGGGATGATCTGTCACTTATTCTGTGTATTTATCATTTTTCTATTGCAAAACAACGGTAGTAGAGCCAACAACAGAAAGGGTCAATAATCTATAGATGAATGTTGCGACCCATCACTTATTTTTAACTTTTACGGCAAGAAAAATAATTTTTGTCCGATGGTAGTTTAAGCAACAACAAAAAAAATTACTGTTAATGTATGTACTTTTAGCCACAGTAGGGTGATAAATGAGAAAGCTACGTATTAGAATATTATGTAGAATATTTCCATTATTCTCTAATATTTTATAAATATTGTGTAGTTATTATCGTAGTTATTTATGTAGATTCTTACCATAGATAGCCGTGATTATCGACATGTGCATAATTGTATTCTTGTATATATTTACTATACAGATCAATGAAAACGCCATGAAAACATTTTTCCAAAATAGCTAGCTTTCATGGTATCAGAGCTTTAGGTTAGAATCCGATTGCATCGTGCCTTCCTCTCCTTCTTCTCCTTCGAATTTTTTCGGCCATGGCAGACTCAAAGGCTACTGTCTATCTTGCTCTCACAGTGTCCATTATCCAAAGCTTCATCAAATTTACTCTTGACATCGAAAAGGGCCAATACATTACGTGGTCCAAACTTTTCAAAATTCATGCTCGGGCGTATCAGGAAATCGATCACATCATCCCTCCCCTCACTGATAAAGGCACTCCCAAATCGACCCTGAAGGATACAAACTCCGACCTATGGTCAAGAGTCGACGTCGTCGTTCTTCAATGGATGTGTGGCACTGTTTCAGAGGATCTTCTTCACACGATTTTGGAACGCGATACCACAGCCGAGATAGCGTGGAAGAGGCTCAAGGAAATCTTCTCCGACAACAAAAATTCGAGGGCTCTCTACCTCGAACAAGAATTCTCTAAGGTTCAAATGGACGATTTTGCGGATGCGTCTTCCTAATGTCAGCACCTTAAGTCCATTTCTGACCAACTTTCAAACGTTGGTGCCCCTGTTCCAAATGAACGATTGGTGCTTCTACTCGTTTACGATCTCTCCGATTCGTACACCACTGTTGGATCTCGAATCCGTCATGGCGATTCACTCCCTCCATTTTATAAAGCTCGGTCAATGTTAGTTTTGGAAGAGACGGTGTGGGCAAAGAAGGGCACCCTCGCAGCTCCAAATTCCGTATTTGCGGCTTCTAGCAGTGAAGGTTCGGGCGCTGTTCGTGGACAAAGTGCTCAGCCCAAGAGCAGCAATCGAAACACTAACAACCGTGGAAGAAGCCGTGGTGGACGGGGCAGAGGATGGGGGACCGGCGATGGAAGCAATGGCAATGGTGGTTGGACCAATCAACCTTCGCACCAAGCAACTCCAACACCGCCGTAACAATGGTTTTCTGGCCCACTATGGTTTTCTTCCCCTTGGTCCGGGAAATGGCACCCCGGGCTGTTCCTCCAGGTCCTTATCCGACAGCTCAATAGCAACGACCCTAAGCTCGGCCACAACCAGGAATACTCGGCACGAGACCGTAACAGCAAGCTCATGTCGCCGATACCACCTCGCAGCCGGAACAACAGCCATATGTTCCTACTGACATTGTTGTAGCAATGCAAACTCTCTCCTTAACTCCGCCAGATGATCAGTGGTACATGGACACCAGAGCCACTTCTCACATGACTGGTAACGGCACTATTCTTACGACTTATTTCAATTCGTGTTCAAATCGTAGTATTGTTGTCAGTAATGGTCACAATATACCAATTGTTGGTTGTGGAAATGCCGTTTTGCCTAATTCTCAACCCTCTCACTAAGCAAAATTTCCTACATGCTCCCAAATTAATTAAAAATCTCGTTTCTGTGCGTAAATTCACTCATGATAATAATGTTACTATTGAATTTGATTCATTCGGATTTTCTATGAAGTAATTTCAGACGGGGAGGAATTTAGATGTAATAGCAATGGAGAATTATATCCATTCACCACCGGTACCACCAATGACTAGTCACCACCTTCCGCCTTTGCAACAGCTTTTTCTGATATATGGCATAATCGTTTAGGACATCCGGGGCTCCAATCCTACATTCTCTTTGCTAGAATAATTTTATTTCTTGTAATAAACTTCGTGAAGATTTTTTTTGCAATTCGTGTCCATTGGGAAAGCAAAATAAATTACCTTCTTATGAGTCTTTATCGACCACTACTATGCCTTTTGACATTGTGCACAACAACCTTTGGTCATCCCCCACGTTAAGTTCCGGTGGCCATCGTTATTATGTCTTATTTCTTGATGATTTTACGAATTTCTTATGGACCTATCCTGTTGCACAAAAATCTGATGTTTTTCCTGCTTTCTTGTGTTTTCGCACTTACATTAAGACACAATTTGAACATGATATTAAATGCTTTCAGTGTGATAGCAGACGAGAATACGACAACACGTCTTTCCATAATTTTTGCAATATTACGGGAATGCATTTTCGCTTCTCTTGCCCCCACACTTCTTCACAAAATGAGAAAGCCTAACGAAAAATTCAAACTATTAACAACATCATCCGCACCCTGCTCGCTTCCCTACCTCCCTCATTTTGGCATCTTGCCTTACAAATGGCCACCTACCTTCTAAACATTCTTTCTCCAAAAACACTCAATTTTAACACACCCACAAAAATTCTTTATAACAAAACCCATCTTATTCCCACCTCCGCACCTTCGGATGTTTATGCTACCCCTTAACTCCTTCCATGACTATTAATAAATTGCAAGCCCGATCGACTCCATGTGTTTTCCTAGGTTACCCACCAAATCATCGAGGTTACAAATGTTATGACGTATGGAGTCGCAAAATTCTCATCTCTCGCCACGTTATTTTTTCCGAACGCACTTTTCCATCTCTAAGAACTCAATTTCTACTTATCATTTTCTCGAAAAAGGGCCTTCGCAGCATCCGGCCCACCTCCTGTCCCTAATTTGGCCCACGCACAATAGCCGGCCCATATTTTCCCTTTCTCTCCTAGCCCCTCTTCTCTCACTCCAATTCCTTACACTCCACCGGCCCAACAGGCCCACTAGCCATCTCCAACTGTCACCCCTCAAAATACTAATCCTGCTTCTCCCCGTTCAACATCCCCCACCCCTACCACACTCACAAAATAGCCCCTCCACTTCTCTTCCTACTGCCCCCACCCGCCCTCTCCCCTCCATCTTCCCGTATGACCATCCGAGCCCAGCATGGCATCTTCAAACCTCGCTGAATTCTTAACCTTCACACCACAACCGAACCATCCATCTCTCTCTTACCCACCAATCCATGCCAGGCCTTACACGATCACAATTGGAAAATGGCCATGAAATACGAGTACGATGCTTTAATTGAAAATAAGACGTGGGAATAAGTCCTTTTTTCGACTAATGCAAATATTATTAGTCTCTTGTGGATTTTCAGGCCCAAAAAGAAATCTTATTGCTCATTTGAATGACATAAAGCTCGGCTTGTTGGAGATGGAGCAAGTCAACAAACTGGTATTGATTGTGGCAAAACCTTCAGCCCGGTGGTTAAGCCGGCTACTATTCATACCAGTACTCAACATTGCCCTATTAAAATCTTGTTGTCTCCATCAGTTAGACGTTAAAAATGCCTTTCTTCATAGGAATCTTGACAAAACAGTTTATATGCACCAACCTCCTAGATTTCGGGATCCCGATCATCCGGATTATGTATGTTTACTCATGAAGTCTCTTTATGGCTTAAAACTGGCTTCCTAAGTTTGGTACGATTGTTTTGTGGACTATGTAGCTAATTTGGGTTTCTCTCATACTGTCTCGGATCATTCACTGTTGATTATCGTCATGGAAACGATGTGGCATATATTCTACTTTATGTCGATGATATCATACTTGCTACGTCCACGGATGCTCTCCGGCAATCTATTCTATCTAAATTGGGCTCCGAGTTCTCCATGAAAGATTTGGGTCCCCTAAATCTATTGGGTATCTCCGTCACACGCACTTCCGGATGACTCTTTCTCAATCAGAAAAAGTATGCCGAAGAAATAATTGAGCATGCTAAAATGCATTCTTGTAAGTCGTCCCCTACTCCGGTTTATTCCAAGGAAAATTGAGCATTTCGTCCGGTAATCCATATTATGATCCTATTAAATATTGCAGTCTTGCCGGTGCATTGCAATACTTAACATTTACTAGACCGGAAATATCCTATGCTGTCCAACAAGTGTGCTTATTTATGCATGATCCGAAAACACAACATGTGTGTGCCTTGAAACACATCATTCGGTATATTAACGAAACTCTTGAGTACGGTCTTCAACTCTACCCATCGTCAACGAACAAGCTTATTGCCTATACAGACGCTGACTGGGGTGGTTGTCCTGACACTCGCCGTTCGACGTCCGGCTATCGCGTGTATCTTGGAGATAATTTAATTTCATGGTCCGCCAAACGACAAGCTACACTATCCTGCTCGAGTGCTGAATACCGAGGAGTGGCAAATGTTGTTTCTGAGTCTTGTTGGCTTCGCAACCTACTCTTGGAGCTACATTGTCCCGTTACGAAAGTCACTTTTGTATATTGTGACAACGTGAGTGCCTTCTACCGTTCCTGTAATCCCGTTCAACATCAGTGAACTAAGCACATCAAATGGATATCTATTTTGTTCGTGAAAAAGTCACCCGTGGTCATGTACGCGTTTTTCATATCCCCTTGCGCCCCTAAATCGCCGATATTTCACGAAAGGGCTCCCTTCGAAACTCTTTGCAGACTTCCGGGATATTCTCAACGTCCGGCAACCTCCATCTTCGACTACTGGGGTGTATTAGAATATTATGTAGAATATTTCCATTATTCCGTAATATTCAATAAATATTGCGTAGTTATTACCGTAGTTATTTCCGTAGATTCTTACCATAGATAGCTGATTATTGACATGTGCATAATTCTATTTTTATATATATTTACTATACATATCAATGAAAATGCAAGGAAAACATTTTCCCAAAATAGCTTTCACTAAGTATATAATAGACGTAATTTTTTGCTGTGGCGAAAATTCTGACTGATCATGCGTTGGTTTGGGTGGGTCGGTTGAAAAATACGAGGTCGGTTTGGGGGCTATAATTTACACTCAAACCAAACTAAAATAAAATCAACACCAATGGTTTGGTTCGGACTGGTCTCGATTCGGATTTAGTTTGTTTCGGTTTAACAAGTCTAGTCCCTAGAAAAAAATCCACGGTATCAAATAGTTGCAAAAAATATAATACCACAATTCAGTGAAAGACCAAGGGTAAATAAAACACTTTATATGATGAAGATCACATTTAAGTTCTACGATCCAAAATGAAACATAACAATAACAATTAAACTTACTGCCTACTTCATTTCGTATAAGTTTTGTATTAGAAAGTATGATCATATGGTAACTATATTTTTCGTTCTAAAATAAATAATATACTCCCTCCGTTTCCATTTAACTGTCGCAATTGTCAAAATAAAATTTTCCTTTTTATGTGTCGTAATTACATTTCTAATACATATTTTAATACTATTTACGCTTTTCAAAATTACTTTTCAACTTTCTAGCTTTATTCAACCAATCAATCTTTCATATTCAATACACCACTACGCTTTTCAAGATTTTTTTGTATTTTATAAGTAAAATCAATGCAATTACTTATTTTCTTAATTTGTATGTTTTTCTCAGATACGTTAGATAATAAGGAACGGATGGAGTAGGTAACAGTCAAAGCACAAAAACAAATTCATAAATAATTGGTTGTTTGAAACAATTCTCATAAGCCATTGCTAATGATCCGAAGAAATTTACAAGAGTATTCTATAAGAGTAGGCCGATGGAGTAGCAATTTCAAAACGTTGGATTTGTGTGCCATAAAACAATGCCTAAAGACAGTGTTACGAAAAAAACAAACCGAACGATAGCTCTTAACGTCGATAACACAAAATAACAAGCGGAAGAAAAAAGACAAAACAGCAAATTACGTGGATAAAAATAACAAGCCGGCTATATGATAAAAATTACGATATTTTATATATTTTATCAACTCTTTCTATATAAAATATAAGAAATTATAACGATAATCTTATGTAATATCAATAGTTATGAATAAGTCTAAAATAATATAAAAATCTAGTAAAAGTAATAAAAAGTTATAAATTTTGTACCGGTTTAGTAACCGGAGTGTCGTGTCGATTTACGTGGGTATTTTTGGTGTTTTATTGCAGATTTTTAGATAAACCAAAACCCCGAGTGACGACACTTTTTGAAGTTAAAACATGTCTTTTGAAGGAAGTAAGGAAGTGCCACGAGATTAAGAATTCAAGAGGATCAACGGTTCGTGGTACCATTATCGAATTATATTTTCGACGAACAAATGGCCCATCAAAAAGGCATTTTCTGAAGAAGAGTCCTTCATGAAAGTTATAGATCTTTTAAAGAGCTTTCCAACGCTTCTTGAATTATGTCATTTGGAGATCCAGAGCTCAAGTTATGATTTTATCAAAGTTTCAGATCAAGATTTGGAAAAATGCTACCCGGATCAATCCGGATTAACCCCGGATCGATCCGGCTTATCTGATAAGGAAACATAATGATGATTAATATGTGGTTATGCAGAGGATAAGCCTGGGAGATAATATTTTTTATTCCCGGATCGATCCGACCTAACCCCGGATCGATCCGGCCTTGAAAATTTCTCCTATAAATATAGCATTCATGCAGGCTGTTGGGGGGGGGGGGGGTACCAATATATATATACTAGCTTATATATATCTTCTAATCTCTTAAATTAGTAGTAGTAATGTATATATTAGTAGGCATTATGCCATAAATAATGTAGAAGCCGTAGTTTCGTTGTAATGCTTGGACGGTTATCGGGAGTTCGATGTTGAAGAAGTTGTTGTAATTTCCGGAGAATACGGCCTCTAAATCAGCAGTTGTAACCTGGTAATATTCTAAAGTTTTATGTTTGTTGTTTTTATGTTTTTCTTTATAATGTTAGTAGGCTAAATCTATAACTAGCCAAGATATGTAATTGAAATATTTCGATCTTTTTGGTAAAATGGATGATGACTATAACTAAAATTGATTAAAATTGAATTTGATGAATCTTTTTCTACTTGAAATGTATTGAAAATATTCGTGTTGACGTAATTAACCAATATGAATCGCACCATAACCTAATGACGAACTAAACGGTGAAGTTAGGATATGAGAAAAAGGTAGAAAAACCGGAGGGTAAAAATGGCCGAGTGAAAACGTGACAACGGAATCCTATTTCCTACCCGGGGGTAGAATTGTTTTATCTTTTGAAAAGAGAAACACTTCTTGAAATTATCTGTACTCGAGATCTAATTACGTTAATTCACCCGTTCTGATCAAGATCCTTAACATTGACCGCATGACAAAACGGAGTACCCAATCTTTTGGATGACATTGGACAGTTGATGAGACATATGACAGTTTCGTACGCTCGTGTGAGAGGGAACTGTTGAGCTGAGGAGTGCACCGTTTTGCATATTCAATTGGACCTAATAAAAAGGAAGAACGAGCACATCCATTAAACTAAAAAGATTGAATAATTCAATTACATATATCTTGGCTAGTTCTATAATAATTATTAGTATTTAATATATTGGTATCTATATATATATATATATATATATATATATATATATATATATATATATATTTTACTATTTATGTATTACTATATATATTTATGTATTTATATATATTATATTAATTTAGTTTTAATTTATGCATTTATTTTATCGTTTATTAGTATAAGTAGTGACTCGTATGATAAACCTGCGATTTAGATCGAGTTAATAATAGTTAATAATAGATGTTTGGTGTTTAACCACACTTAAAAGAATTACCACGTTCCCCGAGGATTCGACACCGACTCACCATACTAGCACTACAATTTGACCCGGTACACTGCCGGTAAGGATTGTAATAGTCTAGAAAAGTCCTGTCAGCCCACAAACATAACAAATCTCCACATTGGCACAAAAACCCACATCCATAAATATTAATACTAATCTTTCTCCACAAGCTCCAAAATCATCAACCAATGTCTAATAAGTCCCAGCACTGCTTGAACTTAACAAATGGACTATGCTTCGTAATGTCTAACTCTGACTAGGATTTTGTAGAGATTGTAAAAGTTCGAATAACTGTGGATCCATGCAAAAATACAAACCACCAGGCCTGCAAGCTTTTATAACAACAAGAGCACCTTTAATCAGCTTCAATACTCCACCTTCAGGTGTGAACCTTAGTCCAAGAGGCTTAAATGCGCCCAAAGAGATGAGATTTATCATCGAGAACATTTGTGACTTGCTTAAATGTTCTGACAACACCATCATGAGTCTTGATTCTAACCGTACTAATACCAGAAACCTTTCAAACTGCGTCGTTGCCCAACGAAACAACTTCACGTTGAACTGAATCACACGTGGAAAACCAATTAATCTCTATTTGGACACATATGATACGTGCAACCAGAATCCAAGATCCATTCATCAATAGACCTTGATTTATCATCAGCAACGAAAATTTCTCCATTACTCTCATTATCTACGATACCGGCCTGACCAGACTCTTTACCATGCTTTTTCTTTTGTTCACTCTTCTCTTTTTTCTTGAGTCGAAAGAAATCAAATTTGATATGCCTAATCTCTTGACAATAATTGCATGTCAAACCTTTGTGTTTGTTTTGCCAAGAGTTTTTTTGGGGTTTTTTTTACATCACATCACCAATCATTTCTTACAATTCTCTCACCACTCAAATTTTCAACTACAAATCAAAAAATATTAAATCATCTCTCATCATTTCACTTTATCAACTTTATTACATTTTTTTACCATTATTATATTCATTATTCTACTTTATTTCACCAATCATTTCACAATCTACACAAATTTCAAAAAAATATCTTAACTTTCTAATCATTACTTCAATCACTTTATCTAAAAAACCCAAAAAAAAAAACTCCAACCCAAAACAAACACAACCTTTATGTCTGGGATTTAAAACATAATTTTCATTATCTGCATCCTTCTTATTTGATCTTCCCCGTACTACCAGCACGTCTGCCTGACTACTAATACTTCCTCCATTTATGTCTTTTTCAATCTGCTCTTTTGATTTCAAAATCGAATTAATTTTTTTGTAAGACATAGTATCCTTACCATAAAGCATTGTTTCTCTAAAATGCTAAATGACTAGGGAAGCGAACACAATTACAACAGGGCCTGATCCTAATCATCAATCTTAGCATCTATATTACTAAAGTCCATAAGGAGGGAACCAAATTTATCTAAGTGTGATAATATAGATGACCCTCCAGACATACGAAGCATATACAAACTTTGTTATAAATAAAGTCTATTCTCCAAGATTTTCTTAATTTATAAGGAGTTTAATTTTTCCACAAATCCTTAGCAATAACCTCAGTGGCTATCTCTCATAAAACCTCATCATGGCCTTCTTTTCGAGACCAGCAAGCTCCTCATCTAACATCTTCTCAAGCTTTTTCTCCTTCCCATGTAGCGTAATGTCGAAGCCCTCCTGAATCAGCATGGCCTCCATCTTCAACTGCCACATCCCGATGCTGATGAATCTGTCAAACTTCTCAAAATAATACTTAGTTATCATCATAATGGCCAGTTTTCAAAAGCTCTGAAACACCTCATCCATGATTCCAGTTTGTTAGGAAAAAACCAAACCGAGCGATAGCCCTTAACGACAGTAACACAAAATAACAATGAAAGCAAAAAGACAAAACACCAAATTTACGTGGTTTCCAGCAATGTGCCGACTAATCCACGGGTGAAAGAGAAAACATTACTATAATGGATAAATACAAAAGATACAATTCTTTTGAAGCCTAAATATAAAAAGCCAAAATAGTTAAGGCAATTGAGAGTTTATCTTAATTTGGTACATCATAATAAAACACCAATAAGTGATTTATATACCAATCCTAAGTCGGTTGCTCCCCGAAAACTCACGAAGTGGGTATGTCGGGTCCTCAAACATAACAAATAGAATGGGAAAAGA
This sequence comes from Gentiana straminea, assembly GCA_036785695.1. Lineage (NCBI taxonomy): Eukaryota > Viridiplantae > Streptophyta > Magnoliopsida > Gentianales > Gentianaceae > Gentiana > Gentiana straminea. The sequence continues at coordinate 320,902 of JAVUPR010000352.1, forward strand.
GAAACACCATTCTGTCAGGTCGGGTGGAAGGTCCCTGTGGGCGAGGGATACCGCCTTTTGCACCTTAGAATAGGAAAAAATACATCGTATTAGATTCCAACCCGGCGGAGTAACGGAGCTGTGGAGCAATGTGCGGCTTAACGAGAAACAAAGCCACAAAGCAACGGAGCAACAGAGTAGCCGAGAAAGGTAGTAGAAGAGCGGTAAATAGAACTGAATTTAAGCTAAACAATTCAAAAGAGGTGGGAGCATAGGGTTGGATTTCCAAATTGAGAAAAATTAGCAAGAACAATGATTAATATGAAGTGATTTTGGGGTTTGTATTTGGATAAACGACTCCTTATATATTCATAGAGATATATGACTTCACAGAAAGAATTTGTTCTTGATTTTCTTCATCTTGATCATCCTGAACTGGGTCAGAATCATGTTGTTCAACTGTAGGTGGTTCAGTTGTTGGAAACTGAGGTTGATCTTGATCTGATGATTCAGAGATCCTTAATCTTCCAATGTCAACATAAGCTGATTCTGGTAAAACTGGTAACTGAGGCTGAGAAAATGGTTCTGGTCTGATTTCAGTTTCTTCACCAGGAAAGTTTGGTTCAACAAATACTACATGTATGGATTCTTCATGCTTGAGTGTCCTCTTGTTCAGTACCCTGAATTCTTTGCTGACACTTGAATATCCCAAAAATATTCCTTCATCAGCTTTGGGGTGAAAAACATGAAGTTGATCTTTTCCATTATTGTGTATGAAACACTTGCTTCCAAAAGCATGAAAGTATGAAACATTTGGTTTTCTTCCATTCCAAATTTCATAAGGTGTCTTCTCATGTCTCTTATTCAGGAGAGCTATGTTCTGTGTATAGCAAGCTGTGTTCACGGCTTCTGCCCAATATCTTTCAGGCAATTTTTCTTCACAGATCATAGTCCTTCCTGCTTCTTTGAGTTTTCTATTTCTTCTTTCAGCTACACCATTCTGTTGAGGCGTTGCCGTGGTTGCAATTTGATGTAAGACACCATTTTCTTCACAATATTCGATAATCACATTGTTGAGGAATTCAGTTCCTTTATCTGATCTTAACTTCACAACTGATACACTCTTCTGATTTTGAATTCTCTTGAGGAGTTCTGTAAGCCTTTGCTTGGTTTCACTTTTCTTAGTTAAGAAAATAACCCAAGTGTATCTTGAATAATCATCTACCACCACCAATATATACTTCTTTCCACTGATACTGATTGGTGTGATAGGTCCAAATAAGTCTATATGTAGTAGCTCCAGGACTCATGCTGTTGAATGCTGAGATTTAGTCTTGAAATTAGCTTTTACTTGTTTTCCTTTTTGATAGGCGTCACACAAACTATCCTTCTTGTAGGTAATCTCAGGTAGTCAAATTACTAACTGTTTCTTGACAAGTGTGTTGATGTCATCAATGTTAAGATGACTCAGTTTCTTGTGCCATAACCAACTGACTTCTGATTTGGTATGCACAAGTAAACAAGTTTTCGCGACCGTTGTAGTCCAATCCGCAACATACATATTCTCTTTTCTTCTTCCAGCTAGGACAACTTGAAATGTTGTTTCGCTGACGACAATGCAGTAATCTTTGTCAAACATGACTCTATATCCCATATCACAGAATTGACTGGTGCTGAGTAGATTATAATGCAATCCTTCTACATAAGATACCTTCTTGATTGTGAGTCCATTTCTAATCAAAGTACCATAACCCTTGGTATATCCAGGTTTGTCTTTACTTCCAAAATTGACTTTTGGAATAAAATTACTTAGACAGTCCTTTCTCTTTGTCATGTGCCTGGAGCATCCACTGTCAAAGTACCATATATCCTGCAAAATAAATTAAACATTTTTAGGTACCCAACTTTGTTTGGGTCCATGGGGGTCAGTTGTCAGTACAACTTTGGGAATATATCCTTTAGGTATTATTCGGATATTGTTGCACTTGTTTTCAAATATGTAAGCCACACTTCCATAGTATTTATGCTTGGACTGTGTCTTATTTATATGATCTCTCAGATCCTTTGACTGAAACTGATTTCCATGATGCTTTCTATTATTGAAACTTGAGTGATAACCATCATTTCTTTTGTACTGAGGTCTGTGATGACCTTGGTACTGAGGTTTCTGCTGAGGACTGAAATGATTCCTCTGCTGACCTTTAGACTGAAACTTGTAATAAGTTTTCTGTCTGAAATGATTGTTTCTTTCAGTTTTAATAGTAGATTCAGAGAAATTCCAGTAATCATTAGTTGGAAATAATCTACCTTTCCCCCTGACTTCGTGAATCTTTGAATAATTGATATTCTTGGATTTACTTTGACTGAATTTTTTCTGGTTCTTAGCCTGATTAGCTTTAGTAGATTCAGCAGTTGATCTACCTTTTTGATTTTCATGATGTACAAGCTGTTTTACCTTTTTGATTTGCAGCTGACTTCTTTGTAAATTGATGCTGCGACTGATTTGATTCACATTCAACTAGTTTCACTGGTTTAGCATGCTTCTCAGTTTGAGGACTTTGTTTAGCTACGAACTTAACACCAGTTTTGGTATTAGGTTCAGTTACCTTACTCGTTCCTGCCTTTGAAGTTTGCTGAGTATCAAATCCTAAGCCAGTTTGTTAAGGGTGATTTTATACGTTTTATAAGGATATATTTTATATCAATATTCCCCATATATGGATGTTTTTCGTAGAATTCGAGCTTATAATCGATTAATTGAGCAAATGACGTTTTGAATAGTTAAAATGCAAAATCGAGTAAATATCGTGGTTTTATTATCTATTTTGTATGGTTTTACGTTTTGCTCGGTTTTGTCATCTTTTAGGTGCACAAATGTGGAATGGAAGAGGTCTAAATGATGTTTGATTGAAGATTAAAAAGGAAAGAAAGAGATACAAGAGGATGAAGATGAAATAAAGCTTGGGAAAATCCCGAAAACGACTCGTAATACGACGGGCTAGTCAAAAAGGCATTTTCTGAAGAAGAGTCCTTAATGAAAGTTGTAGAGTTTTCCGAGAGCTTTTTTATGACGTTCGGATCATAATTTTTGGAGGTCTACAACTCAAGTTATGAATTTTAGAAGTTTGAGTCCATTCTCAAACCAGCGTCCAGCATGTTCAAACCAGCGTTCAGGAGCTTAATTTTGGTACAGGATGTTCAGACGCCTTTCAAACGAGCGTTCACTCTCCGTCCACTCCAGCTTGGACGAGCGTCCATTGTGATCAAACGGGCGTCCGGCCGCCATCGTAGCAACCGACTTCAATTTGCTATAAATACGGCGCATTGTTGAACCCTAATTCAATATCATATACACGCAAGCAGCCTTCCCTTGAACCCGTAAAAGTCGAGCATGAGCGAACGGCCGGCCGGCCGAGCTTCATGCTTGGCCGGCCGGTGGTTAGATTAGGTTTTTTCTTTTTCTTTTCCGTTTTTCTTCTTCTTGTTCGAGCCATGAACGGTTGAGCAGACCATGAACATAGCTCGTGAAGCTTTTTTTTGCAGCAGCAACCTTATTTCTTTCTATGGATGTTTTGTAAGTTGATTTTATTCAAAGTTGTTTCTTTTCCTATGATTAATTGTTATCGTGCAATTCATATCGGAAGATTATTGCTTGTTGATGCTACCGCATGACGGAAGTCGGTGTAGTTTAGATCACCATAGGAAAGATTAGATTTTTAATCTATACATAACGGAAGTTCGTAGGTTAAATATCTAGGTTTACGAGAGGATCACAATTTAATTAATTCGATGCAAGATTATCTTAGATTGGAATTGAGGGATATCACCGTTGCCGGAAAGATAGGATTTTTCATGTGTTTATTTCATTGCGTTGTTCTTGTTCTCTTTCATGTTTTGTATGGTTTATGTTAATCGAATTTAGATAACGGAAGTTGATAGATTCGTTAGATTGCCGTGAGAGAGATTGACAATTATTATTCCAACAAACGGAAGTTGAGGGATAATGTTGTTAGATTAGGATTTAATCCATATCTTTGATTCGTATCGATATTAGTTAAGACCGGAAGGTAAACTAATTAATGGCGTGATAAATCGGAAGAGGAAACGCTTCTTTAGATAAGATAATAATCCAAGATAACTTGTGAATAAATATTTGTCTATCTTATTTCCTTCGGTGGGGTGATGGTTGTTGGAAATAGGTTGATCATTTATGGTTGGTCAGTTGATAGTTAGTTTTACTGTTTTCGTAGATGTAGTTTTATTTATTTTGTCCGCAACTATATTTCCTGGCTTTGGATTAACAATCCTCCGTCCAGTTATTTTTCCGTTCTAGTATAGGTTTAGGTTTAGTTAATAAAGAGGAATTAATGAAGTTAGATTCAACAGCCCAATTCCCTGAGGATCGATACCCGTACTTATCCAACTTTACTAGCAACTACCCGGTATTCGGCCGGTTAGGAGGTAGTTTTGCATGATAGTATAGGTTTTATAAATTTTCTTTTGTTTTAATGATGCAAAATCTCCCCAACACAGTTCTATCTCCATAGGGCTTACCTGATTTGAATCCAGTGGCTGAACTAGATTGAGCAAAGGATTCAGTAGCTGCTGCTGATGCAGTAGGCTGATACTGATTATTTCCTTTATCAGTTTTGCATAGTTTTAATGTGTTCAACTCATCTTTCAATCTTTTGACTTCTAGAATTAGAACTTCTTTCTCAGCTTTGATTGTTCATAACCAGCATGTATGGTGACAAGCTGACTCGTCAATTCGTCAAGAGTTTCTTCTAATTTTGAGTTCTTTGGATTGGAATCGGCTGTTGAAGAACATGCATTTTGCATAGAAACTCATTGGAATCTTTCATGTGAGCCATTAAAGCTGTATCGTTAGACAATCTTTTTGTACCAGCTTCGTAGTCAGATTCATCTCCAGCTAACAATGCTCTTCTTCCAGTTCTTCATTGCTGAGTCTTCTTGGTCAGTTCTAGACATTCAGCTTTGCAGTGACCAAGCTTCTTCTAGTTGAAGCAAAGATATTCATCATCTTTCCTTTTCTCAGGAGTCTTCTTAATATACTTCTAAGTTAATGGATGACCATTCTTCATCATTTTAATTCGACTCATCATCAATTCCATCTGTTCTTCCATTTCATCTAGCTGTTGAAGATTATTTGTGGATGTTTCTTGAGTGTCATTTGATGTTGCTGCAAGTGCTGTGGTTTTAGGTTCTTCTAGAGCTTTGATTATTATAGCTGTCCTTGTAAAATCTTCACTGAATTCATAAGCTTTCAGATCTGAGAAGATTTTAAAGGAATCCGCTATGTCAAGTCTTCTAGATTCTTCCGTAGCAGTGACCTTCATCTTCCAACACATGGGCAATGCCTTCAAGATTTTTGTATTGATTACTTTCTTTGTATATTCAATCTTGAGTAGGTCCAGTTCATCCATGATTGCACAGAACCTTGTCTCCATTTGGTCAATGGTCTATCCGGATTTCATCTTGAAATTCTCAAACTTCTGCTTTGCAACTAAGATCTTATTCTCCTTGATGGAGTCAGTACCTTCACAAACTAACTGAAGTTTGTCCTACATTTCCTTAGCAGTAGTGCAATCTTTCACCTTCAGGTACATGTTGCTATCAAGAGTTTATGAGGATATAGCCCATAGCAATGTTGTTGAGATTGTTTCGCTTGCGATCATCACTAGTCCATTCAGCCTTGGGCTTTGGAACTCGAACTTGATTTCCATCAACAGTGTGTATGTGAGTGATCTAGATTGGTCCATCAGTGAGCACGTCCATCATCTCATCATGAGTAGCTGCTAGAAAAGCCTGCATGCGACGCTTGTATTCATCAAATCTATCCATGTTGCACATAAGCATTTGTCTGGCATACTGATTTTTATCCATTGTGAGTGAGTGAAAACTGATTATATAAACTGATAACTGAGCTTTCTAATGAGAACAACTAGAGGAGGAATAGAGTAACTGATTTTTTAACTGCTCGATACCAATTGTTGGTATCGGAAACACTAATTACTAGTTACTTGCTCCAAGTCGGAAAAGAAAACTCTGCTCCGATACCGATTGTTGGTCCCTTGGAAAGGCTGACACAAGTTTAGAGAGGGCGGGTGAATAAACTTGCCACTAAAAACTAGATTTTAGGCAAATTAGGTTCAGTTAAAACTTATGCGGAGTTAAGCTGACTGAGATGAGTCTAAGTCAAGACTGACTTAAAACAAGCTGGGTCAACCGGCAGCGGATATAATTTTTAGCCTTTATCTTGATCTTGTTATTCTCTGTGAATGCTGAGTGTGCTAAATTGAATTCTGATGAATGTCAGTTTATGAGTTGTGATTCAGTGTAACAATCAGTTCTTCAGTATGCTGTATAAACAGAATTAAATGATGTAAAAGAATGTAAGTGCTTAAAGTAAATAGAACAAGAGTTATAGAGGTTCCAGGTGGTGTAATCCTGTCAGTCCTCTCTTCCCCTGTGGTGTAGGAGGAAAATTCCACTAGAACTTCTTCTGGTGAACTGTTACAAAAAGTCCTAAACAATAGTCCTTGACTAATCCTAGCTTCACTATATATCTAAACAATCAAAGAACATGTTGGATTGCCGCTCTTCAAATGCTTGACCCACTGGTCCTTGAAGGGTTACGTATGCCTCTTCACCAGCTACCACCACAAACACAGTCTATCCGATTGCTGATACAACTGTCCTTGGCAAATCCTTCACCGGATTGCTTCACAGTCTGAACCTTTGATTAAGAATCAAAGTTGGGTTGAGAATCAATAATTTGATTCTTGTTTGTGGTTCTTCAAAGTGTCAGATTCTGAATAAATCCTGTGTAGCTTGAACACTTGAAGAAATTCTTGATTGATCTTGTTAGCGCAGATACAGACGATAAATCGAATGAACTAGACTCTTGCACAAAAATACTTGTAATCTTTTTATTCTTGGTATTGTTCCTTGGTGCAAAGTCCTCTATTTATAGTGTGAGGTCCAATATTCATTTCGCTTGAATTTGAATTGTATCAACGTCTATCTTGTAACGGCTATATTTTGTGACCTTTCTGACTTGTTAGAATTTCATCCAATAAAATTGCTTTCTTTACAACGTTCGACTGTACTATCGGTTCATTGGATGACTGACTTATAAAACTGAGTTTCCTGATCAGTTTATACTGAGTTCATCAGTTGTCAGTTTCTTGACTGACTTGGAGCATTAACTGAGATTTTACTCTTCTTCAAATATCAGTACTCCTGTTTTTCATCTGAATATCATTGACTTAATCAGAGTACACCATAAGCAAATATCATCTAAGAGTTCATTGTCCTTATGATTCTTAGGTCTTCATACAAGATCCATAAAGTCAGTTTAGGTCACCACAAACTTGCCTGAAGTCTAACTTTATAGTCTCGACTTGGTCTTCATAAACTGAGTTTGAACCCTCAGTTCTTCGATCTTCAATATCCGAGTTTGAACCCTCAGTTCTTCTATCTCCTAGATAAGTCAACTGAGTCTGTGTCCCTCAACGAACTTACTTTCTTCAGTTCTGAGTTAACGTCAGTTCTTGGTGTAGTCTGAGTCAGTTTCAGATAACTTGTCTTTCCAGTTTCTTAGATGATTTCCAGTTTTTAGTTTTACGACACTTCTATCTAATACAGTGCTTGTCTAATATACCTATACAATTATCAGACTCTAGTAAAACTTATACATTCAGTTCTAGACATCTTTTAACATTTCACTATAACAGCTAGTTTCAACACTTCATCAATAGGGTGTAAACAAACATGTTCTTGAATAAGATGAATCATCATCAAAACATAAATTTTATTCCCAACAATTTTCAATAATTTACCCTCTTATGTCAGATTCAACAGTCTACTGACCGGATTCAACTGACCTAAAATGGTCTACGACCAATGAAATGCTCAACAAGGTCGATATAAACCTCACACACGAAACCTAATCTAAATAACTCAGTCGGTTTTACTGGGTGATCCTATAACCCCAGTTCCCGTACCCTCACAAAATACATATATAAAGATGATACGTGGAATACGATTATCGAGTGATCAATTCAACAAACGTGATTAAGAATAAGTTCTAGAACTACGGTAACATCGAGAATTAACAAACAAAACATCAAGAACACCTCAATCAACAAACTAGCATTCAATTTCAAAGATTATCGCATAACTCGGCTATAAAATGATTAGCTACTCATTCTAAAAAACAAAATACAAGAAATAGACAATAAAAGTAACAAGCATCAAGATCAAAAGCAAGAAGAAATTGAAATTACCGAAATCGATACGAAGAACACCGAAAACCAAAACGAAATCCAAACTGAAATTGCAATAGCTAGGAGCACGATCTTCGAGTTACAACTAATTAAAGCTAATCAAAACTAACTATATACAAATATAAGTTAATTCTAAGGAAAAAGATGAAAATCTGGAGAAAACTAGCTAATGAGATTGTGATACTCTGTTTTTTTGACCTAGAAAACCTATTTATAGTGGACTGGGGAAAGTGTACATAACAACGTAGGCGGCTGCCAGTGATTTTCAAGGTAGCCGCCTATCAACTGGGCAGATTTGGGTAACTCACTGCATCTTTTAGGCGGTGGCATGTATTTTATAAGCAGCCGCCTACCAACATATCTTCAGTAAATCGGCCATAACTTTATGTGTAGACCTATAAATCCAGTGATTCAAAATGCATTGGAAAGATAATGAAAACGTCTACAACTTGTATAAGGTTGACCAGCCCAGAAAACACCTCTAAGGTGGATCAAAATGCAGATCAATTGAAGGTATTATTGTAGTACCAATGAGTTTTGATCCATTTGAACGTTTAAGCTTCCGGCACACGTTCCAACCATTGTATCTCGCCTTCCGATAATCTCGAACACCTAATTCTTGTAAATAATCACAACAAATATCACACGTAACCCCTATAGGACACAAGGGTGACCGAGAATGCATCAAAACACCGAAAACGACGAGATTTTTGGACTTTACGTCCTAGGTCTCGAAATGATAACCAAGGTGTAAAATACATCAAAATAAAACCAAATGTATCCGAAAACATATAAAATTATGTATAAACGGGGTATAATCACATAGTAAATGATAGCCGATTCGACTCTCATCAACTACCCCTTACTTAGCGTTTGCTCGCCCTCGAGCAAAAATGAGCAATTCAAAAATAAAGATGGAGTCAACATTGATTTCATACATTTAGTCTAAAGCATTGAAATTATAAAACACAATAAACTACACAAATACACATGATTTAAGTTCTACCTAGTATCGAGAAAAGAATGTGTGTGTTTATTGTTTCTTCGACATTTTTCACCAAGGAGCGGTTTAGATTATAGACGTATAATGTATCGAGGTTACACCATAGGCTTATATTTCATAAACATCTTCACTAATCGATGTCAATCGAAGTCTAGTAGGGTTCGGTAGGACTTTAAAGATTGTAATGTCAGGCTAGGGCCGGGGCTAACGAAAGGGATATTTACGATAAAATAGAAAAGAGAATACAAGTGAGCTTAATCGAGCCATATATATCCAAACCATAGCTCTTCCTTTCGTAGTAATGGAAGATTCAACTCCTCATAAGATGCTCGTATTAATAGTACGAACCATCAACCGAGCTTCAACCTATAATTCATCAAACCTTCCACTTCTCCACATCAATCCACAAGTTGGAAACGTATGTCAAATTCAGGTCTAGTTCGTACCAAAGCTCGTCAACCAGGAGCAAACTGTTACAGAACACAACAATATTTCCTTCTCCGTACTAGATTAGAAGAAATACCCGTCACAAACATTACAGTAACAGACAATACATAGTCACAAAATTTGGCATTCCTTAACACTTATATATATATAAATATATATACAACTTTTTTTTCTTTCATGTTCTTCTTCTCATTTTTTTCTTTTTTTCAAAACCACAAAAATGATCAAAAGATGAAATGCTACATAATTCCATCTAGCTCCTCCGGGATATACTCATTTTTACCAACACCACTCGAGAGATACGTCACTCCACAACCCCATACCATATCAGAAAATTTTAAAACAATAAGCTCAATCTTGCAAGGTGATCAAAGAAACATAGACCGAAATTAAGGCAACGGTACCGGTAATTACGAGATAATCATCAAGAATGGCTAGTTCAGGTGGCTAGTTCGGGAAATGAGGATATACATATAAAGGACGACATTTGGCTCTGATCGGGTCAAAGAAACTCCATAACCATCATCCCCTACTTAACCAAGAACGACCTTTCTATTTCGCATTGAAGTTAATCATATAATTTCTAGGTAACCCGGTCATTAAAACTACCATAATCGTTCACTAGTCAAGGTGATTCATGAAGTCGAAGCTAACATGATAGAACTATTCCATTCTCAATACAAGATCACAACACAAATCAAATACATTAATATAATCACTAAATGTTTAGCAAAACAATATGGATGGCTCGATGCATCAAGACCAATGTCAAAACCACCAAACTTTTTGAACAACTGACTCATTTTCACAAAAGGAATATCAATAGCTAAGTATAAATCGTTCAACATGATAATAAAACATCGAAGCTAAACCGACCATCCCTATTTTAAAACCAAACACTAATGATAATGGTAGATCTTTTTAGCTTACAACCGGTGAAAGGCAAGAGGTACGATTACGTTGCATCTATAAATGTCCTCCTACGGTACTTGTGCTAATATCGACAAACAACACCAAATATACGAGATACACAGGTATGGAGATATCGAAATGAAACTAGATGGATCACCACAATTCATCAAAACCAAAAACACCACACTAGCCCCCCAAAACACACTTCTTCGGGTTATAAAACATCAAAATTTACCCACGGTATCATAATACACACTAAAGAAACACAGTGAAACACGAGGGGATAGAAAACCAAAAAAAACACATTCTAAGTTTAGAGTCCTCAGCTCGACTTTCTACCCCCAACTAGGTCAAGGATAGTTATACCAAAGGAGAGCAAACCGTTGCTTCTCCCTACCAAAATCATAGGAATTGAGCATCCCCTGAAAATAAAATATGAGACACACGGGGCTCAATCCCCACCACCATGATTGGTTCGATGAATCCATTGCACAGAACAATGAATTCACATTTCCCGAACTAAAACATATCCCAACTATTAACGACTCTAGCACCAAGTAATAACAATAAGGTTCTACATCCAAAACAAACTCAATAGGGTTCACCCCCGTAGGTATAATAGTAGTGCTAGACGAAAAAGGAATAGATGATTCAATAATAACAGGATTCATACCCTCTTCGTAGCATTCCTCAGGGGTGACTTCAATCATACCTTCTGGTTCTCTCCTCTCAGCCTCCTCCCTCTCGATTAGTTGTTGCACTTGATGTTCCAAGTTCTGTATGGCTGTTTGCACTGTTGTGATGCCATTACAAAACTCTCGAGAACTCTCTTGGATCTTTTCCGTAATTTTCTCAATCATTTTCTCCACGTAAGTCTCTGATTCTTGAGGTGAAGGTGGAAGAGTATCGATTTGTTGATCAACATAACTTAGGGCATTCCCCCACTCGTTTCTATATGATGCGGTGTATGGGTTGAACTGGTAATAGGGTTGTGTTCCGTAACTCATAGCACCGAAATTGCAACATCCGAATGTGTAAGGATAGGAGCCGTAATTGCCATATGGATCCATTAACTGCAAATCAGGGAAACAACATGAACATAATCAAAATATCCAGTCACTACCACTACCGAAATAGATGGTGTGACGCTTCAACAACAACAAATAAAACAAACTATATAAAGAAAACAAGTAAGAAAAATGACCTAATGCTAAGAACTTAACTAACTTACAAGATATCAACCGGATTCACCGAAAACGGCCCAAAACTTGATGGCCGTTTTACAGTAAAGCCAACTCAAACCGGAAGAGTACCAAGTTGGTTGTACTATAAATGGAGAGCAAGGTCGTATCCCACAGAGAATTTGGTCAAGTATCAAAGTCGATATCGGTCCTAGTTCAGGCCAACCCAACTACTTAAGACGGCAATTTGTCAGATCACCGGTTCTAACAACCACTATGCACAATCGAGAGTTAAAACTATATCAAAGAGATAGCCGAGCTATGATCCAATTTAATACTTACCGAATCCTAGCTAAATCCGGAAGTATTCTTGACTTACCTAAATGTTCTCGATGTCACTTGAAGGTGTCGTTTCCTAATTCCGAGAATAGACATTTTTTCAATAATCTACCCTCCTATATCAGGTTCAACAGTCCGCTACATAAAACGGTCTACGATCAATGAAACGCTCAACAAGTTGATACAAACCTCACACACGAAACCGAAACTAAACAACTCAGTCGGTTTTATAGGGTGATCCTAAACCCCCGGTTCCCGTATCCTCTGGAAAAATACATATATAAAGACGATACGTGAAATACGATTATCGAGTGATCAATTCAAAAAACGTGATTAAGAATAAGTTCTAGAACTAAGGTAACATCGAGAATCAACAATCAAAACATGATGAACACCTCAATCAACAAACTAGGATTCGATTTCGAAGATTATCACATAACTTGGCTATATAATGATTAGCTACTCATTCTAAACAACAAAATACAAGAAATCAACAATAAAAGTAACAAGCATCAAGATCTAAATCAAGAAGAAATTGAAATTACCGAAATCGAAATGAAGAACACCGGAAACGAAAATGAAATCCAAACTGAAATTACAATAGCTAGTAGCACAATCTTCGAGTTACAACTCATTAAAGCTAATCAAAACTAACTATATACAAATCTAAGTTAATTCTAAGGAAAAAGATGAAAAGCTACAGAAAACGAGCTAATGAGATGGTGACACTCTTTTTTTTTACCAAGAAAACCTATTTATAGTGGATTGGGGAAAGTGTACATAACACCGTAGGCGGCTGCCTGTGATTTTCTAGGTAGCCGTGTAACGCCCAGACCCCGGGCCTGGTAGCGCTAAATGAGTCATAAATGTCCGGTCAACTGCTTAGACCGCCGTCCTCGCTTGGTCTAAAAGAGCTAACCCGAGTTGACAAGATATTTTATGTCTCACACTTATATGGATGTGAGCTTTCTGCTAATTTCCCGATGTGGGATTTTACATTCTCACCCCCTTAGAAGGGACTGGCGTCCTCGCCAGGACGGCCAAGACTGGTCCTGGATCGTCCCTACCAGAGGTAACTAGAGGCCATCCTTACACCGTCTTCTTGTACGGTGCAGCGCATAGTCCCGTCTGATAGTCGGCTCTGATACCATTCTGTAACTCCCCCAGACCTGGCGCCTGGTAAGGGTACATGAGCCATAAATTGTCTGGTCAACTGCTTAGACCGTCGTCCTCGCTTGGTCTAAAAGGGCTAACCCGAGTTGACAAGATATTTTATGTCTCACACTTATATGGAGGTGAGCTTTCTGCTAATTTCCCGATGTGGGATTTTACAAGCCGCCTATCAACTGGGCGGATTTGGGTAACTCTCTGCATCTTCTAGGCGGTGGCATGTAGTTTGTAGGCAGCCGCCTATCAACACATGTTCAGTAAATCGGCAATAACACTGTGTGTAGACCTCTAAATCCAGTGATTCAAAATGCATTAAAAAGATAATGAAAATGTCTACAACTTTCATACACATGACCAGCCCAGAAAACGCCTCTAAGGTGCATCAAAATGCAGATCAATTGAATGTATGGTTGTAGTACCAACGAGTTTTGATCCATTTGAACGTTTAAGCTTCGGGCACACGTTCCAACCATCATATCTCGCCTTCCGATAATCTTGAACACCTAATTCCTGTAGATAATCACAACAAATACCACACGTAACCCCTACAGGACACTAAGGTGACCGAGAATGCATCAAAACACCGAAAACGACTAGATTTTTGGACTTTACGTCCTAAATCTCGAAATGATATCCAAGGTGTAAAATAAATTAAAATACAACCAAATATCTCCGGAAACATATAAAATGATGTATCAACGGGGTATAATCACATAGTAAATGATAGCCAATTTGACTCTCATCACGTGCCGAATGTTCCTTTTGTAGATAATGACTCGTTATCCGAGACAATTGGAATGGGGAAGAGGCTTTCACGTAAAGAAATCCCACACCACTTCTAAAATCATATTCAATAAGATTCCAAAATTGTTGAAACAAAATGCCCAGGAAGCCATCAGGGCCAAGAGCGTTATTTGCGGCGAGATGAAAAACTAGCTCATTTATTTCATATAAAGTCACGTCGTTAATCAACAAGGAGTTATCATCTGATTTAACCAAGAAAGGTATGAACCATAAATCAGCCATAACAAAAGAATCTTAAGCATCACCATGAGACACTAGTCTAGAGAGAAAAATTCGACTACTTCAACATTTATTTCCTCACGCATAGTGGACCACGTTCTATCTTTTTTTCACTCGGTGGATAGTGGTTCGAGCTTTATTTTCTTTAACGGAAGCATGAGAAAAACTAGTGTTACGATCTCAATCAGATGCATAGCCCTTTGATCTCTTCAACGACATTATACAAAAATGCTTTATGATCTGAACACGTTTTAGGGAGAGCCGTAACCATGAAATTCATATGAATATCCACCCAACTAGAAGTCTAGAATTATAATTTAACATGAACCAAACCGTTAGGTCTCATATCTGACCAAGTGTAGCCCCCACATTGAGCTTCTATATCATGAAGGCTGCATACTGAAATAAAATCGTTAATATCCTGCATAGAAATTAAGGTGGTCTGGAGTCTCATTTCCTTTACATTCTTATGTAAATTGTAGAGTATTGAAGTTGCCTCCCACGATGCATGGAAGGCGAAAAGCATGAATTTCCAAGAGATTAGCCCGAAGATCCCTGTAACATCCCGACTTTTCAGAAAGGGTAAAATAGTAATTTAGTCATACCCACGACGACCTAATTATTGTTTATCCTATTTATTTAATTAAAAAGGATTTAATAAAGGGAGTTAGTTATTATTTAAAATGCATTTAATTAATAACTATAAAAAGGAATCAATCCCCAAATTACTCCTTTTAATTCATACGCATATTCTGACAAAAAAAGAGAGGAACGGCGCTGAGGAGAAGAAACCAACGCAGAAGAAAGCGAAAAAAAAAAAAAAAAGGGAGAACGTAATCTTCAACCGTGTGGCCAATCCGTTCATCTGTTCAAGATGTCGCAGGAGAGAAAAGTGATCAGCGTGAGGAGATGCAACTTTGGAAAATAACATCTCGTAATTTCTTAAGTTTTTAGTTTAGCCCTAGTTTTTTGTAACCGTTGAGTTTGATCTTCAGAAATTCGTGTCTTTTAATCCGTAGCTCTATTTCGCAGCCATGAGTAGTCGAAACAATCGTCTTGGAGCGTAGATCATTCTAAAAATAGTTTGACAGCAGTTAATCCAGGTAATCTTCAGTTTTTTAGACTTTTTCAGTTTCGGTTTTTGCAAGAAAATAGGATTTTAGGGTTTCTTGTTGATCGAATAGGTTTTGGGGTTTGAGGATCAACAGTTGTTGCAGTTGCTTGGCGTTTTGCTTTCAGTTTGCTGGCAATTAAGGTAAGAGGCTCTTCCTAACGAATAATTATGGTTTTACAATGTTTAGGTTGAGTGTTAGTTGTAGCAAGGAATCATGTTTTATGTTGTAGTTAAAATATTGGATGCTACGTGATGGTTAGTTATGTTTAAATCAGGTTATTACTGCTGTTTATTTGTGATAGATGATGTTAAACATGTTTGATTTGGGTTAGAAATCGTTAAGTTGCAGAAAATCATGTTTAGGGCTTTTCTGGTGCAATGCGCACGCATTCAGCCCAGTTTTAGGTAAATGTTGTTTTAAGCTACGAGTCCAGTTTAAATGTTATTTCTTGATCTAATAATACTAAATGAAAATGAACAAGCCTTGATTGAGTTTCTAATGCGTTTGGTTCCGGCACCAGACGTACTCTTAAAGGGAGTTGAAGTCCGGGACCGTCGGAAAGGCATGAAAGGATGCTTTGATGAATTAGTATTCATCAATGTCTGTGTAATTGCTAGGCCTTGTTTATGTCTAGTGGTCTAGGAAGAGAGTAGTATGTGTGAGGGAGATTATTTGAAAACACTTAGGCGGCTAGTTAACTATTTAATAAATACGTACTTGCTTAGTAAAAGATTAAACAACATGCCACTCTTGGATAGGCACCAGATGTTCGTTAAAAACGTGTTTTAAATTTATATTATCGGAACACCCCAAGTATAAGGTACGTAGTATAAGGTGTTGCCGAGTCGTCTAAGGGAATCGTATAGTGATCGGATTGAGGTATAACTCCTAAGTTGGTTATGTCACTAATTACTTAAAACTAAGATTAATCTAACTATAAACTAAACCTAAGAAATAAACTAAAAACTAAAGGAAAGAAAATAAAACGGCAACTAAAACAAACGACAAACAAGAGATATTCAAGAGTGGACGAGCGTCCTCTAAGACGGACGGGCGTCCGGATACGATTTTGGAAATATGCGAGAAAACGAACAGCAAAAATTGAGGTTGTAATGAACTAAACTTAAGACTAGCGTTGAAATAAACGATTTTGTTTTCGAATTATAAAAGGAAACAAGTAGAACACCTAGAATCTATCACTCAACGATCGGACAACCGAGTTTATGATTCGAATACGGTTTATTGGTATGATCAATCACGAAACCGACTAAATTCATTTAGATCAATTTCTAAGGTTTGTTTACTTTTCCAAGAAAAACAAATAACATTCATAACAAGATCAACAATTCGTTCCCAAATTGCAATACCCAACTAACGATATATGATTCCTCAAAACGTCATCAATTGTATCGATTGAAATAGAAAACTATTCTTTGAATTATAATTCCATAAAAATTCAAACAACATAGAGGTTCATTGACATTCCTATCTAATGAAACTCTTAACCAATAAATCGGGATTCAAACGATAAATAAAACAAAGTATTCAAAATCATAACTAAAGATAAACTAACAAATCATGGTTGTGATGACGTTGATGTGATATCCTCTGGTTGTTCCTTTGCTATGCGTTTAGCCAACAATCATGTTGTTAGACATAATCATTGGGATGGAAGGATTCATCTTTGACTCTCCTCCTTGAATGATGCGGCTGCTAGGGTTTGTTATGAGGGAATAATGTATATGAGATGTCCCCAGGGTTTAATACACGCTATTTATAGGATTTTAGGTCGGCTAGGGTTAAGTCGGCACCGGACGCCCGTCTTCTTTGGTGGACGCTCGTCTATTTCTTTGGACGGAGATTCGGACGCTCGTTCGGCTTGCGTACGGAGACTCGTATGTAAAATATGACTACGGACGCTTCATGGACGCCGGTCCACTCCTGGGACGCTCGTACGGATCGGTGGACGCCCGTCTAATATGCGAGGATCGGATTTCTTCATAGTTATCCATTCTTCTTCAAGCCAATTCCATATTTATCTCTTATAATTCGAATTGAGCCTCATTTATCCTCTTTATGCACTCGAAATTAAGCATCTACATCATAGATAAAACATGGAAAACATGTAGTCATCCCCAAATAATAATAATTCAATAAATTTAACATATAAAAGCGCCCAAATTACACTTTTGACACTTCTAAACCCATTATTCAAATTCACGCCTTAAACATATAATTTTCTCTAAAAATTACTAAAATACGAAAGATATTGTTCTCTAATAATGCGATAAAAACCATAAATTTCACCGAGAACACCAGACAATATCGCATGTGCGTGCGTGCAGATAAAGCGAACAACGCTGCTGGCCTATAAACAGCTAAATGGCAGTGGAGGAACTTCGCCGTACGTGTGCACCATCGGAGTCTACCAGCCTAGGCTACCGGGGCCATTGGTGTGATCCACCAATGGGTTGCAATCGATATCTCCTGGTGGATATACATCAGGCGTAGTGCCCTTGAGTGCGGTTGTAACAGAGATAAGTTAAGCTAGAAACGTTTAGTCATGACATGTTGATGGACATGAAGTGAACCCTAGATTGAGTCGGACTTATGAAGGTAATTTAATAATAATAAAAAGAACCTTTCGTGGTATAACTTAGTTATTCATTAGCTTCTCACTTTTACTAAGTACTTTGTACTTACCTCCTTTGCATTTTCTTTTTTATGCATTGTGGGGTGAGAAGACGAACAGGTTGTCCAAGTGTAGATGACGACTTTTGAAGACATTGAAGTCTTGGCAAAGCTTTTAGTTTATTTCTTTGAAAATGTTGTACTAGACTAGTTGTATTTCTTTCCTTAGATTTGTTGTACCTCTACTTTTAAGACCTCGTATTGTATAATTCTTTGGGTTTTTCGTCTTTGTAATTTAACTATCCATCTTTAGTATGGTTACTTTCTATTCATAGTACCATTTATATTTTTACCCGAGTCCTTTTAGCTTCCGTTTGTTTTTATTTGATACCACGATGTAGAGGCTTGCGTATAATGTTAGATTTATTTAATGCTATACGCACCGAACGTTTCTCTTCCGGATAAGGGCTCGGTATCCGGGAGCGGGGCGTTAATTACAATCCCTATGATCAACACTGTTGCATTTTGCATAGATTGCTGAAATAATAAACGGCATAGAAGCATTTATTTTGATGTAAAGAGCTTGTTTGTCAACAATGATAAGATCCCATGCGAAGGAGCCATATCTTACCATTTGGAGAAGAAACTCAAAACTTAAAATTGAGACGGTGTTGTAAAAAAATAGGCGTATTATTTTCATGAACCATAGGTTCCAAGATTGCTACTAATCAACATGATAGAGCAAGAGGATCTTTTTCAAATGAGCAATGGAAGCTTTATTACCAATACCTTTGATGTTCGAAAAACTGTAATTATTCATCGGAAACAAAAATAAGAGGGGAATAAAGGTGGAGATTAGTATCATTCATCTGAAAAGGACAAGATGATATGAATGATGTAGAAATTGTCTCGTCAACTCGGCGAAGTTGTGGATTGAGCGAGGTGGGAGCCTTTTGAATCAATCCAGGCTTTCCTTGTAAGTAGGCTTGGGAAAGCTTCTGTAACATCCCGACTTTTCGTAAAAGGGTAAAATAGTCATTGGGTGTATTTACTACGACCTAATTATTATTTGTCCCATTTATTTAAGTGAAAAGGAATTAATTAAAGGATTTAGTTATTTAACTAATAAATTTGATTAAATGGCTATAAAAAAGAAATAATCCCAATTATTTCCTCATAAGTTACACACGCTGATTCTGGAAAAAATAGAAGAAGGAACGGCGGCAACATCTCCACAGACGCAAGAAGAAAGCGAAATAAAAGGAAGAACCGTGTGATCAATCCGTTCATCTGTTCAAGATGCCGCAGGAGAGAAAAGTGATCAGCGCGAGGAGACGCAACTTTGGAAAATAAAATATCCGTATTTCGTAAGTTTTCGGTTTAGCCCTAGTTTTCGGTATTCGTAGAGTTCGATTCTTGAAAAATTCGTATCTTTTAATCCGTAGCTCTGTTTCGCAGCCGTGAGTAGTCGGAACGATCGTCTTGAAGCGTAGAATAATCTAAAAATAGTTTCAAAGCAGTAAACCCAGGTAATCTTCAGCTTTACAGGCTTTTTCAGTTTCGTTTTTCTGCAAAGAAATAGGATTTTAGGGTTTCTTGTTGATCACATAGGTTTTGGGGTTGAGGATCAACAGTTGTTGTTCCACTCGCTTGGTGTTTTTGTCGGTTTTGCAAGCAAATAAGGTAAGAGGCTCTTCCTACGATTCCAAGTATCGTTTATAAGGTTTAGATCAAGTTCTAAGGTGTTTAGATGATAGAAGACGTGTCTTTTTGTTGATCAAAGGATCATAGACGATAGGGTATGTTAGATATGACTCTATGTGTTTTCTGTGCATAAATTGCTGTTATGTTTATGTTGGAATCGGATTATAAATCGAGTTTGAAGATTTGGGGTTTTGGGAAAAACGCAGGTGGACGGGCGTCTGCATAAGCGGACGGGCGTCTGGAAGCTTAGAAACTCAAACGGGCGTTTGCCTTTGGCGGACGGGCGTTTGAGGAGTGATTTTACATACAGGTTGTAGCTTCTTTAGGTGGACGGGCATCCAGTTATAGTGGACGGACGTCCATAGGTTTGGACGGGCGTCCAGTAGGGTTTAAACGAGCGTTTAGGGTTTCAGACGGGTGTTTGTTCGGTTTACCTTGTTTTATTGATCTTAATCGATTCAGTTTAGTTCAGGCTCCAATGTTATGTTATTTATTGGTTGAGCTTTTAATTATGATATATTAAGATTAATTAAAAATTTAACTAGCTTCGATTGTACTTCTGATGCGTTCAGTTAAAACACCGAATGTACTCTTAAAGGGAGTTGAAGTTCGTATCCGTCGGAAGGGCATGAAAGGGCTTGTGCTTTGGTGAACTAGCGTTCATCAATGTCTGTGTATTTGCTAGGACTTGTCCGTGTCTAGTGGTCTAGGTACGAGAGTAGGAGATGTGAGGGAGCTTACTTGAAAACACTAGGGATGGCTAGTTAATTCACATCAATGCTTACATATGTGTAGTAAAAGATAAAGCATCATCTATTCTCGGTTAGACACTATTCCATATCGGCGATGTGATACGTTCATAAAAGGTGGACAACACCGCTGGCCTTAAACGGCCGAAGGGTAGTGGAGGAAATCCATCGGACGTATACGCATACCGGGGAGACCCCGGAGCTAATCGGTGCTAATCACCGTTAGTTAGCAAGTATATCTTCGGGCCGATGAACGCCATGCGCGTTGTCCTTGAGTAATGACGCAACAAAGATAAGCTAAGTAGAAACGTTTAGTCAATTCATGTTGATGGACATGAAATGAACCCTAGATTGAGTCGGTCACACAAAGATAACTAACTAAACGATTAAATATCTTTTCTTTATAAATCTTAATTGTTGTCGTAGCTTCTCACTTTTACTAAGTACTTTGTACTTACCTCCTTTGCATTTTTCTTTTGTATGCATTGTGGGGTGAGAAGACGAACAGGTTGGTCAAGTGTAGACGACGGCTTTTGAAGACTTAAAGTCGAAGCTTCTAGAATATTTTCTTTTTAAAGGTTGTATTAGATTGGTTGTATTTCTTCTCTTAGATTTGTTGTACTTCTACTTTTAAGGCATCGTATTGTGTAAGTCTTTGGGGTTTTTAATCGTTGTAATTTTAACTATCCATCTTTAGCATGGTTAATTTCTATTCATAGTAGCTTTTATGCTTTTACCCGAGTCTTTTTAGCTTCCGTTTGCTTTTATTTGATACGACGACGTAGAGGCTTACGTATAATATTAGATTTATTTAATGCTATACGCGCCGAACGTTTCTCTTCCGGATAAGGGCTCGGTATCCGGGAGCGGGGCGTTACAGTTGGTATCAGAGAGAAGCGTCATTTCTATCCTAGGCTTCTTTTCCTTTAAGATAAGGATCCTTTAGACCTTCTAGAACTTGAGTTTGGTGGTAATCCTTGTATGACTAGGAATCCTTAAACTGTGGTTAAGTTCCACTAGGACCAAGTGAAGAGTCGTCTTAGACGGAGGTTAGGTTGAGTTCACAGTTCACATCTTTCATGTGATCACCTCAGGTTTTGTCCCTTCTAGGATCCTTAGTAGAAACTCTTCCTTCTTTTGAAGTTTCAAACCGTAGCTTTTTGCATAGGGTTGTGAAACTCCTTTAAGTAAAGCTTTGGGATCGGAGTCTTATGCCTGCACCTTAAAGTCGAGGCCCTCTTAGTTGATTTCCTTTTTCCTTACCTTCCCTATTGAAATCTCTTCACCTTCTCTACATATGAATATCTAAATTTACTTTTATCTTGGCCTAACTTTGTAGAGAATGATATTGATTTAGCTCTAGAAGTCCCCCACTTTCTCTTTTCACTATCACTTGGTTGAGTCCATCACCATTCCTTGACCTTTGCTTTTCTTGAGATGGTTCTACACGAACTCCATGTGTAACTCTATTAGTTCCAAGTACTCCTCAGTCGTTTCAACTCATAGTGTTAAAGGTCTCTTAATTTGGCACATACTTTTCATTGTCCTTGTGTTTGGATTTACCCAACATGAGCGAATATTTTTGTTTCCGTGCTTTCCCTCTAACATAAGACTGTCTTCCTCTACTCTAAAAATTCTGCAAATTTTCAGCAAAGTAGATTACTGTCTTATCTACAATCTCTCTTTTACATCAACTCGTTAATCATTATGGATTGTTCAGAAAGTTCATGTTTATACCGGACACTCGTCCCGAAAATCTGCAGCAAAGCACCTTTACTTCTTTTTCTCGTTATGAACAGGTTAAACATCTTCAAATTACCTAAATTTTTGATATGTTGCAGACAACAATTTTATCTACAGCTTTTATTTTGGAATTAAGTTCAGATTCTTTTTCGTTTGATCTCGATTTGTAATTCAACACATTGTTTATGAATCTGGAAATTCGACAACTTGTGCAATCGTCGAAATAACTGTTTTTGACCAAGTTACTTTCATCCAAAAATTTCAATATTTTTATATCACCGGGAAACTCTATTATCTAAATCTTTTCTCTTTGGATCGTGCTCAAGTTCCTCTTCGTTTGTTCTGTAAAAAAAATGAGAATGTCAGATCCGGAGTAAAAATCTTACACAGCAACCTAAAAGGAATATTCACCTCCTTGACTTAGAGTTTGGGCTAAGAGGGTAGTAAGTTACGACTGTTATGTTTAGGAGTTCCCTGAAGTCCGATCTCTTCCCGAGTTAAATCTTTTAGTAGGATGCTTGTAAAGCTAACGTTATAGTTTCTTTTGCAAAGTGTTAAACGAGAACCAAGATGCTATCCTCCAAAGATGCCATGTTTGATTTTCGGACCCTTTTCGTGCCCTTTTGTAATTATACCTTATACGGTATTTTATTTCTCAGATAATCCCTCATTTGAGATCTTTAAGCTCAACAAATCCTCTCTGCAGTGTTGCACTCCCATCATCCATTTCAAATTCAAATTTGACTAAGCCTTTTGATGTCAGAACATTTTTTTTATATACTTTACTTGTGTTTATTCTCAGCTCCCCTCCTAAGGGTAGTGTCGATATTGTAACTATTCACCTAATGCTGCCTGTTTCTTTAAGGTATGCATATCTTCCTTCACTGGTCAAATTTTAAGCCTATCATGACATTCCTCTTCAGTTACTTATCTTTAACCTTCTATCAATTTTTGCTAAACTAGTTTCAAGCAGAAGGCAGAATTTTTCAAGATGCCTTCCGAACTTATTTAGCCAACCGACGTTTGAGTTCCTAAACTTTTGATCTCCATTTCAGGTTATTGCACCTTGTATGCTCCAGTTTTAAATCTCTTTTGGGCCATTTAGAGCCGCGAACCGCCATATACATCATTTTGACTTTCCACCTTCGGTTTTGGCGTTTCTACTACAATTTTGTTACACCGGTTGAAAGTTTATTTTATTTTAACCTTTTCATTTCCACACGGGGAATAACCTCGAGCATTTATTCCTTGGCAGTGTACTATTCCTCTCGAGTAGTGCAACCTTGAACCTTTTAATTGAGTCATCAACGATCGTTTAAACTTCCTTTGAAGGTTTGAAATCAAACCTTACCCGACAATTCTAAAGTGTCATTTCCTCTGCACTCAAAATCTTGTTTGCCGCTTACTTATCCGAACTATGGATTTTCCCTTACTACTTCTTGGGGAAAATTTCTATTTCTTTTAAATCTCGTAATAACCTCTCTTTGACTATTACAAACTCGGACACTTCCTGACAAGTGTTTAATTTCATTCTGAGACCTTTTGATATGCTCGTTTTCCCTCCATAGCTACTTCATGTTGAGATTCTTGCTCTCTTTTGATTTCTAAATTCTTTTTAGTTCTTCTGTCGCTTGACCTTGCACCTTTACCTTGATTTTCTGTTGTGTGATGTTCCCTCTACGGAACTCATGCGAACTGAAGATTTTTCTAGTTCGCCAACATCCACCCTTGTTAACCAAATGATTAACAATCAAGGTCACTTTCTTAATGTTCTCAAGCTCGGTGTTCTCTTTTCATACATTGAGAATATCTTCAAGTCCACCTGGTGATGTTCTAACGTCTCCACTTTCTAAAGGTTTATATGAAAGTCTATTACCATTCTTCCAAGTTGCCTCTGAAGTCCTTGTAGACCACCGTAACTTGCAGAATTTCACTCTCTCAAAAGAACTTCATCTGCAAGGTGTTCTTTCATTTTCCTTCTGGTGGCTATCTTGTGTATTATGATACAGTGCCTCCTTCTTCATTCCGGAACCAACTTCAACTTTTCTCAACACGGATTTTTCATGGTTTGCTTGTAACTCAAGCAACCTTCCTTATTTCAAGTGCATTGTACCCTTCCTTGGCTTACCTAGTTGATATACCACCCGGGTACTCAACTTGTCACTTTTCAACTCCTTTTACTTTCCAAGTTAATCCTAATTGGCACGAGGATTGGATTAGACCGTCAGAGAGAGAAAGGGTGGCAGATGCATGCTTCTCATTTCCCCAAGAAGTCTCAGAAGTCTTTCAGCCGGATCCTTGCAGTTCTTCAGCAAGCTTGTGGTGCCATGATGGAAAACCTCGAGACGACAAATGCAGTTCCTCTCGGAGCGACCAAGAAGTACAAGAATTGGAACAGTACTACTGGCGATCTTTCATGAAGATAGAGATAGAAGAACACGAGTTTCTGGGATGAATTGGAGCGACAACAGAATACGAGACCAGAGTTGATACAGCAAGCCAACAAAAGATTGAAGTAGATCGTCGCCACCTTGAGATAGCTCAAAACAAGTAGAAGAGTTGGAAGATGGAAGAAGAAGAAGACTGCACGAGTTAAGAGACGAAACGCTTCGCAAAGTCCAGAGTTCAAGTACCTCTCGGTTACATTCGAGTTTCGAGGACGAAACTCCTCTTAAGGGGGAAGGAATGTAACATCCCGACTTTTCGTAAAAGGGTAAAATAGTCATTGGGTGTATTTACTACGACCTAATTATTATTTGTCCCATTTATTTAAGTGAAAAGGAATTAATTAATGGATAGTTATTTAATTAATAAATTTGATTAAATGGCTATAAAAAAGAAATAATCCCAATTATTTCCTCATAAGTTACACACGCTGATTCTGGAAAAAATATAAGAAGGAACGGCGGCAACATATCCACAGACGCAAGAAGAAAGCGAAATAAAAGGAAGAACCGTGTGATCAATCCGTTCATCTGTTCAAGATGCCGCAGGAGAGAAAAGTGATCAGCGCGAGGAGACGCAACTTTGGAAAATAAAATATCCTTATTTCGTAAGTTTTCGGTTTAGCCCTAGTTTTCGGTATTCGTAGAGTTCGATTCTTGAAAAATTCGTATCTTTTAATCCGTAGCTCTATTTCGCAGCCGTGAGTAGTCGGAACGATCATCTTGAAGCGTAGAATAATCTAAAAATAGTTTCACAGCAGTAAACCTAGGTAATCTTCAGCTTTACAGGCTTTTTCAGTTTCGTTTTTCTGCAAAGAAATAGGATTTTAGGGTTTCTTGTTGATCACATAGGTTTTGGGGTTGAGGATCAACAGTTGTTGCAGCTACTTGGTGTTTTGCTGTCAGTTTTGCAAGCAAATAAGGTAAGAGGCTCTTCCTACGATTCCAAGTATCGTTTATAAGGTTTAGATCAAGTTCTAAGGTGTTTAGATGATAGAAGACGTGTCTTTTTGTTGATCAAAGGATCATAGACGATAGGGTATGTTAGATATGACTCTATGTGTTTTCTGTGCATAAATTGCTGTTATGTTTATGTTGGAATCGGATTAGAAATTGAGTTTGAAGATTTGGGGTTTTGGGAAAAACGCAGGTGGACGGGCGTCTGCATAAGCGGACGGGCGTCTGGAAGCTTAGAAACTCAAACGGGCGTTTGCCCTAGGCGGACGGGCGTTTGAGGAGTGATTTTACATATAGGTTGTAGTGTCTTTAGGTGGACAGGCGTCCAGTTATAGTGGACGGACGTCCATAGGTTTGGACGGGCGTCCAGTAGGGTTTAAACGAGCGTTTAGGGTTTCAGACGGGTGTTTGTTCGGTTTACCTTGTTTTATTGATCTTAATCGATTCAGTTTAGTTCAGGCTCCAATGTTATGTTATTTATTGGTTGAGCTTTTAATTATGATATATTAAGATTAATTAAAATTTAACTAGCTTCGATTGTACTTCTGATGCGTTCAGTTAAAACACCGAATGTACTCTTAAAGGGAGTTAAAGTTCGGATCCGTCGGAAGGGCATGAAAGGGCTTGTGCTTTGGTGAACTAGCGTTCATCAATGTCTGTGTATTTGCTAGGACTTGTCCGTGTCTAGTGGTCTAGGTACAAGAGTAGGAGATGTGAGGGATCTTACTTGAAAACACTAGGGATGGCTAGTAAATTCACATCAATACTTACATATGTGTAGTAAAAGATAAAGCATCATCTATTCTCGGTTAGACACTATTCTATATCGGTGATGTGATACGTTAATAAAAGGTGGACAACACTGCTGGCCTTAAACGGCTGAAGGGTAGTGGAGGAAATCCATCGGACGTATACGCATACCGGGGAGACCCCGGAGCTAATCGGTGCTAATCACCGTTAGTTAGCAAGTATATCTTGGCTGATGAACGCCATGCGCAGTGTCCTTGAGTAATGATGCAACAAAGATAAGCTAAGTAGAAACGTTTAGTCAATTCATGTTGATGGACATGAAATGAACCCTAGATTGAGTCGGTCACACAAAGATAACTAACTAAACGATTAAATATCTTTTCTGTATAAATCTTAATTGTTGTCGTAGCTTCTCACTTTTACTAAGTACTTTGTACTTACCTCCTTTGCATTTTTCTTTTGTATGCATTGTGGGGTGAGAAGACGAACAGGTTGGTCAAGTGTAGACGACGGCTTTTGAAGACTTAAAGTCGAAGCTTCTAGAATATTTTCTTTGTAAAGGTTGTATTAGATTGGTTGTATTTCTTCTCTTAGATTTGTTGTACTTCTACTTTTAAGGCATCGTATTGTATAAGTCTTTGGGGTTTTTAATCGTTGTAATTTTAACTATCCATCTTTATCATGGTTAATTTCTATTCATAGTAGCTTTTATGCTTTTACCCGAGTCTTTTTAGCTTCCGTTTGCTTTTATTTGATACGACGACGTAGAGGCTTGCGTATAATATTAGATTTATTTAATGCTATACGCGCCGAACGTTTCTCTTCCGGATAAGGGCTCGGTATCCGGGAGCGGGGCGTTACAGCTTCGCATCTCATCTCATCAGATGCGCTAAACAAGATCATGTGCTGAACGTATTTATGCAAGTGATTCTTAGTCTCATCGCAATGATCTAAATTTGGCATTTTGAACCATCTGGGCTTGGGAAATGTTCTATATTTTTTGTTAAAAGTGAGGTGACGTTAACATCTTTTATGGTTCTTCCCAATAGCTGGTCTTTCTCGGCTTGGGCAACATTTAGCAACCCTGGAAGAGTAGAACTCTTTTCAAAGCTCTCCATCCAACTATTCTCTGTGATGCAAACAGCAATTTCATGTTTCTCGAGTAGCTTAACGACCCCTTTTGATGTTTTAGGAACCTCATGGCCCTTTCTTCTCCTAACTTGTTCAACCCGTGAGGCGTGAAAATCAGAATTACAACCCACCAATTACTGGGCTATATTGAACATGGTTTGGGTGATGTCAGTCTGCTCCGCTGCTTGTACTGGATTAGATGTCCCTGTTGCATCCTGCGCAGACGATACATCAGTTCTATGTGCATTGGTTTCCCTTGGGTCTTCAATAGGATTTCAATTTTTTTCCTTGTTGCCTTCAGTGGTCTTGGTGTTACAAGCCATTTTTGTAGGACTTTTTGAGTGAACACAAAAAAGAAGGACCCTCTGTCAAGGTCCAGTTGATGATGTATGAAATTTTCTGGGTTGTAATTGATTTTAATATGGATAATTAAACCTCTAAAATATAATACAAGTAAATTTTTTCGAGTGCATTTGAGAGTGGGCCTGCAAAACACACAAAAGCATGAAGGGTCCCAGAGCTTGCCTCTGGGGGGACACTCCGGCGCTGAAGTCAGTATGGAATAGAGAAATGTCTACTAACACTGTAAGCAGGGAAGTGTAGCAAACATATATCGAACATATAGTGTGTGTGTGTGTACATTTTAAATGAGGATGCAGATCCTTTATATAGCCTTCTTTTGTGGGGGAGTAAGTTGTGATGCATTGAAGTCATGGTCAATGGTGTTTATCACATATTGATGTTTTGGAGTATGTTATGGAGTAGTAATAACTCAGGCTATAATATAACATATATATTGGAGCCATCTCTGTAGCAGTTACAATCGTCGATTAACGTATACGTGAAGTCTAAAATGCTCTTTGAAGAGAATGTGACTGTTACTTGAGGTTAGGGACGACCTGTATCATATTGAGTATAATTGACCAAGGTGACCTGAACGACGTCGGCAATAATAGACCATAGACGTCTTGTGTCATGTTGGCTATGAGGTACAGAAGGTGACCTGTGCCATGGCAGATAGAGGACGAAATGTGTAATTTTGGTTGACAATATAAGAATGACTTGCATGATGTTTGAGGTGAACCTTACCGATAGAGGCCTCATATCGTGCTGGGCTCATGTTGGTCCATATGATGAGATGCCCCTTATTACTCTATGAGAAGCTTGATGAGTACCGCACATATGGTGACCGAATTCACCTACGTCAGGCGATATTATCTTGGATGATGTTACTTGTGTATAACATGTGTCAATAGTGATCACGTTTCAACCTGATGATTTTTCAAACATGGGATGTGGTAAAGGTATATTAATGATACATCTACTACATATATCCACTACACACTCTTATCGCCATTTATTATGGTTAACCCCACATTAATTAATTAGTCCTACACACTAGTCAATGGTCACATAACGTGTTTGTGGTCAAGGTCGGCCCTAAGGTAAGGCAAATTAGGTGGCAGTCGAAGGTCCAACCGTCAGCGGGGGCTCAAAATTACATGTTTCGCAAAAGAAAATATTGTAGATCTAATCCCAACCGACCTAATATAATGTGTTAATTTTTTAAACTTGAATTGATAAAGGCCCAAATTATAGGCCCGCTAATATAATGTTAAAAAATTATTTGAATTGAGAAAGTGCCAAATTATAGGCCTAAATTTACAATAATTCAAATACATCAATTTGAATTTAATAGGTGCATTTGTTCAGCTAGAGGTGTAGGTCGAACCCCGTTTTGTTACGTCAATCCAAATACAAACGATAACAATATATGAAAAAATATCTAATATTAATGAAGCCTTTTTCCCCATATCTTTTCATACTTGTCTCTGAAGCCTTAACTAGAG
Source organism: Gentiana straminea (assembly GCA_036785695.1). Lineage (NCBI taxonomy): Eukaryota > Viridiplantae > Streptophyta > Magnoliopsida > Gentianales > Gentianaceae > Gentiana > Gentiana straminea. The sequence continues at coordinate 350,339 of JAVUPR010000352.1, forward strand.
GTATTAAGCATATCTTTCAAGCTCCTGTTGAACATTATGCCACCCTAGAGGTTTTAACCCTGTCACTCACTGCATGTACGCCGATGACTTGATAGTATTTGCAAGAGCCACAAAACAGTCCCTCAAAAACCTTTTTCTTTTTTTGCACAAATATGAGCTAGCTCCTGGTCAGCAAATAAATGCAAATAAGAGCTCATTTTTCCACTCCAAGCATACCAACTCTCACACTGCTGATATGGTTAAGACCATTACTAGCATGAAAAAAGACTCATTCCCCTTTATTTACCTTGGTTGTCCAATTTATGTGGGTAGGCCTAAGCACTGTTATTTCATTCCCCTTATCCAAAAGCTTGAACATAAACTTCAAGGTTAGTATGAAAAATTTCTCTCTACCGGGGGTTGACTTATTCTCATTAAACGTGTGCTTTCCTCTATTCCTATACACATTCTGGCTGCCCTTAAAATGCCTGCCACTGTTTTTAAACGCATTGAGTACATTTTGTCCCACTTTCTTTGGCTAGACACTAAGAAAACAAAAAGGCATATCTAGAGGAGTTGGGAAAATTTTTGCTTCCCCACCAATGAAAATGGCCTTGGCACCAGAAACTTACACATTCTTTAGCAAGCTTTCTCTTGTAAGCTTTGGTGGAAAATAAGATTAGGACATGGTCTCTGGGCAAATACCGTCATGAAGGGCAATTATCCTATCTACAAACTTTATGCTTGGAAACTCCTAAGACCTGTCCAAGATGTAGCTTATACAACATGAGATATGTAGGGCATAACAGATGGATATAGGTGCCTACTTCAAATGGGATCTTCACCATTAAATCTGCATATGAGATTTTGAGGAAAGGAAGGCCGACTCAACTTGATCTTTAGGACATTTGGAAGCCTCATATCCCTGTGAAAATTTCCTTTTTCATGTGGAGACTATATAATAGACTCCTTCCATTTTCCTCCTAGCTCTCCACTTTTGGTATCCATGGACCTTTTAAGTGTGTTTTCTGCAATAATGAAGACACTGCTGAGCATACTTTCTGGTATTGCACAAAGGCACAACATGTCTGGGGTTTTTTTTCAGTCTTTGTTTCAATAGGGCAAGAATAATTGTCGCAGCTTCCAGCAAGCTCTTGGCACTTGGTTTCATCCTGATGCTCATGGTGCCTTAAGTACAGTGCTCCATTTGCTATCTGTTTTGATTTGTTGAGAAATCTGGAAGGCTAGAAATAAGACTCTCTATGAAGAGGTGACTGTCACTAGTAATTCCATCATCTTTCCAGTTATGGATAACCTCAAACACATCTGTGCCACTCTCCCCTTAATCAAGAAATCTACTCATGATGATATTCTGATCAACAATGGTATTATTCAACATTTTGCTACTAAACCAGATCTGAATCATTTTCCTGTAAAATGGCAGTTTCCTGATGTCAATGGCTGCAAAATGAACTCAAATGGCTCTGCCTTTGGCAACCCTAGTGTGGCAGGAGGTGGTTTTCTCATCAGAAATCACTTGGGGCATGTTCTTCTTGCAGGTTATGAAGCTTATAGGATCACCACCAATATGCAAGCTGAAATCCAGGCTATGCTTTCTGGTATTCAGCACTGCATTCAGCTTAATTTATAGAATGTGGAAATTGAGACAGACTCTCAAGTCTTGGTCAACATGATTACTGGACGCATTCAAATTCCTTGGAAGTATGAACAAGAGATTAATCAGATTCAGCATCTCCTTTCAGCACATCATTTCAAACATCAACACATTTACAGTGAAGCCAACTCACCTGCTGACTGCCTTGCAAAAAAGGCTAGTGCAACCCAAAACTCTTATATTTGTGTAGGTCATCAACTGAATGGGGAGGTTGGTATTCCTATCAAAATGGACATTCTCCAATTACCAATTATCAGAACAAAGACATGATAAACCATGGCATTATCATTGTGGAAGCAACCTTCAATTTTTTGGAGGGTGCAAACAGGTGGCCTTATACTTTTTACATATTTCTTTTATGGTTTATCACTGTTATTTGCTCCCTAGTGCTTCTCGGACCCATGGTTTCTTGCAGGACATGGTGCTTGCCTATTGTAGACCCTAACTATTGCTTAAACAACTGGGAGGCACCTTTCATTGTTATGAAGGGTGCAAACAGGTTGTACATAACCTTTTTGCTAGTTGGCTACGTATTCAATATTTATGGCTGCTGCATCATTCAACCATATTTGCAGGTGCTGCATTAATGTTACCAAAAATGAGTGCCATTAGACGGATTTGGATCGTTGCCCAGAGATGCACCACAGACCAATTTTGGATTTACCAGAAATTGTTGATATGGATGACTGCCTGTTGGAATTTTTGGCTCACAGCTTGGTGGCTTGCAGCTGCTTTGTTCAAAACATGGACTTACAACTCATGCATTCCCTAAAAAACTTAGAGTTTCAGAGGACCAGTCTGTATTTTTCAATTTTCTCTTTTTTTGGTTGTAATAGGTTGGAGTGTTGTTAGGTTCCCCTCTAGTTTTCGGTTTCCTTGTCTTGTAATCTTTCTATAGGGTGGTTACCAACACATGGAGTACCATACTATTTCCTTAGCACCCGGATTTTCCCACCTCGGGTATTGCCGGACTAAGGTTTTGAGGAGGTGGTGTACATGTGTTGATTAACATGATATTTGGAAATTATGATTTTGATTACTTGATAATGGTAAACCTTTACAAACTATATATAGTAAAATATAGTAACCTCTAGGAGCTAATCACGGCTAAATATATGCTTGCTATAATTACACAAAATACACAATAAATACAACTAAGTAATATATACGGCTAATACCACCCCTCAAGGTGGACGAGGGACGAGACCTAACTTGCTGCGCTACTGAACAAAGGCCAAGCGAGGGAGAGACTTGGTGAGACAATCAGCAAGTTGATCCTGAGCACTAACATGAGCAACCCGTAAGGAACCCCATTGCACTTGATCGCGGATGAAATGATAATCAATAGCAACGTGTTTCATCCGTGAGTGAAAGACAGGGTTGTGACAGAACTGTGTAGTGCCCAAATTGTCATAATAGACAACCGGAGCTCGAGGTGGGAAGGAACCAAGATCACGTAGTAAGCAAGTAACCCACAGGAGCTCCGCGGTAGTGGAGGCAACAGAGCGATACTCAGCCTCAGTAGAAGACCTGGCAACAATAGACTGCTTCTTGGAGCTCCAAGATACTGCATTACTGGCAAGATAGAAAACATAAGCCCCAGTGGAAGCATAATCATCACGAGAACCACCCCAATCAGCATCAGAGAACACATGAAGAACCGGAGGGGAGGCACTATAGAGTTACAGGCCTAAATCAACCATCCCAGCTAAATATCGTAGCATGCTCTTAGCATATTTCCAATGGAGATCCGTAGGGGCATGCATAAACTGGGAGAGTTTATTCACCGAAAAGGCAAGATCCGGATGGGTAAACAACAGATACTGTAAGCGTCCAATGACCATACGATACTCAGAAGTACATCGAGAGGAGAACCAGACTGAGCAGTAAGACCAGATAAATCAGCGGGCAGCGGAGTGGTAACTGGATTGGCCTGATCCATGTGAAAACGAGCAAGAAGCTCAGTGGCATATCGCTACTAAGATAAAATACACCCGTGATCATTGCGTATAATCTCTATGCCCAAAAATAGGAGAGTGCATCAAGATCCTTGAGAGCAAACCGACGACCCAACAAAGATATAAACATCTCAAGAGCCTTGAGCTCATTCCCTGTAATAATAATGTCATCCACATATACCAAAAGATAAATAACTGTGGTGCTGGTATTGTAGATGAAAAGCGAAGAGTCAGCAGTAGCGTTCCTGAAGTTACTAGAAAGGAGAAAACCCTTGAGCGCCTCATACCAAGCCCTAGGGGCTTGTTTCAACCCATAAATGGCCTTTCGTAACTTACATACATGGTCAGGAAGCTCAGTGCCGATGAACCACAGTGGCTGGGCCAAATAAACATCCTCAGACCGATGACCCTATAAAAACGTGTTGTTTATGTCTAGCCGGCGTAAGGACCACCCCTGAGAGAGAGCCAGAGCAAGAACAACACGCACTGTAGTGTGCTTAACCACCGGACTAAACGTCTTAAAGTAGTCAATACTAAGGCGTTGAGTGAACCCTTTAGCCATAAGCCGGGCCTTGTGACGATCAATAGAGCCATCTAGGTGACGCTTGAGACGAAAAATCCACTTAGAACTGATGACATTCTGATTAGGACAAGAAGGAACAGGGGACCACGTCTCATTACGAATGAGAGCGTCATACTCCTCCTGCATGGCAGTTCTCCAATTGGGATTTTTAAGGGCTTGGGTGATGTTGGTGGGTTAAGTGTCAAGGGAATTAGGAAGATGAGTGTGAAGGTTGAGCTTTTGAATAGGTTTATGAATTTGATTACGAGCACGAGTACGCATAGGGTGAGTGGATAGGGGATGAAGGAGAGTGAGGGGGGTGGAGGAGGTGGTGGTGGTGGGGGATGGGGTGGTGGGGGTGGTGGTGGGGGAGGAGGTGGTGGGGGCGGGGGAGGTGGAGAGAGAGAAGGGGGAACCCAGTCAGAGATGGATGGAAGATGGGGGGAAGGAGGGTAAGGGTCCGAAGGTGTGGTGGATTTGAAGGGGAAAATGGACTCAACAAACTTGACATGACGCGAGATGTACAGACGAGACTCGGCTAGATCATAGCAGTAGTAGGAGTGTTGATTAAGAACATAGCCAAGAAAAACACAAGGGCGGGAACGAGGTTGGAGTTTGTGACTGGTGTAGGGACGTAGCGAGGGATAGCAGAGACATCCAAAGATGCGGAGTTTAGTAAAATTGGGAGGAGTTTTAAAGATTGCTTCATGAGGGTACGTATTTTGAGAGTTGGTGTGGGCATACGATTGATAAGGTAAACAGCGGTAGCGAAGGCATAGGGTCAGTAGGAGGTGGGTAAGGAAGCGTGATTAATGAGAGCTAAGCCAGTTTCGATAATATGCATATTTCGGCGTTCAGAAATACCATTATGTTCAGGGGTGTGAGGCGGGGTGGTGAAGAAAGAAATACCGTTGGTTGCAAAATATTCACGAAGAGATAAAAATTCACCACCATTATCAGAGTAAAGTATTTTAATTGACGTTTCGTAGTATTTTTCAACAATTGAGCGGAAGCAGATAAAAATGGAATGGACGTCAGATGATCAACATAAATTATAAAATATTTGAAATCATCAACGGAAATAATAGGTGATGTCAACACATCACTAAAAATGACCTCGAGAGGACCAGAAGAATGTAAAGTGGATGCACCAAATGGCAGTTTATGTCTTTTACTCTCTAGGCATGCAGAGCAATGTGTAAAAGAATTATTACTAGACTGTAAATCATAAGTGCGTAAAATAGACGATAAAATTGGATGAGCCGGGTGACCCAACCGATGATGCCAATCTTGGGAGGAGGCTTTATTAGATGCAAAGGCGACAATAGGAGGACTTGGCCACTCGTACAAGCCATTTTTAACTGGTCCACGGAGGATTGGTTCGGTCGTTTGAATGTCATTCACAATAAATTCAGAATGTAAGAATTCGACAGATAGATTATTGGCTTTGCACAACTGTGAGATAGAAAGTAAATTCTGGGACATAGTAGGGACACAGATGACATTACGTAATGGAATGGATTTAACAGAATTAACGGGAATTGAAGAAATGCCAGTGTGAGTAATAGAGAGGCCTTTACCATCACCAACTAGAAGATCATCAGTGCCAGTGTATGGTGCATGAAGAGATAAATTATGCAAGTCCGAAGTCACATGATGTGATGCTCCACTATCCAATAGCCAGTTGGGAGCATTGGAATCAAACTGAGCCGAGTCATGTGATTGAGCGGTAACATTGGCCTGAGGCCGTGATGATTGTTGACCCGGTGATCCAAAGATGTGACCAATCTGATTACCAAATGTCGGACAATTCTGTCCATAATGACCCTGAACAAAACAAAGTTGGCATTTACCCAGAAAAGGACGACGAGTCGAGCTGGTTGCACCATTGCGCTGATCCTGAAATGAGCTGCGATATGGACCACCGAAGTCCGCTGATTCCCACCATTCGGGCCAAAGCTGCGGGCCTGATCTTGCGCGAACTGTGGGGCCTGCCCATTTCCTAGCGATGTTTGATGGGGCAGCCAGCTATCGGGCTGCTGAGGGTAGTGAACCTGATGTTGGCGAGATGGGTGTGAGGGAGGACGATATACGGCGTGGGCCGTGGCTAGACCGAACTGAGAAGCTGTCGGCGGTGAGTATGGCTGAAAATTGAGGAGTTTCTGATGAAGCTCTTCAAACGTGATCGTGGAATCTCGAACAGCAATTGCACGAGCAATATCTGAGTATTCTGGTCCAATATTAGCAAGGACGAGATGAACAAAATCATCATGATCCATGGGTGTCCCGAGTAGGGCGAGTTCATCCCGTTTGTGCTTCATCATGTACATGTATTGATGAACTGAAGTTGTCCCACGATGATGATCCCTCATGGAATTCTTGAGGTTCTTGCCTTCGATGGGGTGGCATAGACATCTGAGAGAGTTTTCCATACCTCGGCTGTTGTTTTGGTACCGTAGAGAAGTGTCGCTGTTTCAGGGGTGAGAGAGGCAATGATCAGATTGCGGATTAAATTATCCTGACGAGTATGAGTCACGAAGGCAGGATTGGCCGAGGTTATTTTGGCCATCGGCAGCGGTGATGGTGGCTGCCGGTGTCTCTTTGGTACCATCTACGTACCCAAAAAGACCGTTTCCAACGAGAAGAGACTCAATTTGCATGTGCCAGACGTAGTAGTTGGTGGCATCAAGTTTAATTGTGGCTTGAGCAGCCGTATTGAATGTGATAACATTGGTGGCAGCCATTAAATCCGGCGAGATGCTTTGGAGAAGAAGAAGGGGGAGGGAAGCCGGCGGTGCAAATTGCAATTTAAGGTAAAAAAAAAAAATTTAAAAGAGATTTGATCGTGAATGCTCTGATACCATAACACGATATTTGAAAATTATGATTTTGATTACTTGATAATGGTAAACCTTTACAAACTATATATAGTAAAATACAGTAACCTCTAGGAGCTAATCACGGCTAAATATATGCCTAAATATATGCTAGCTATAATTACACAAAATACACAATAAATACAGCTAAGTAATATATACGGCTAATATTGATGACGCTATTTCTTTTTTTCTGTGGAGTCAGGAGATGGTTGTAAAACTTCAGGTTTCTTTAATAAAATGATCTAAGTTTTACCCACAAAAAAAACGCAATGTCAAAGTTATCTCTTAAAAATATATTTTCGAAAAAAAAAATTGAACTAAAAGACCTGCTACTGCGAAGTCGCCGAAGGCTCAAAAATATCTAGGGTCGGCCCTGGTTGTGGTACATGTTGTGGTACATTTGATTGTGGATATATCATATACCGGTAGAGGTAATATTGTGATGTCATACATAAATATAATGCAATAAAAGAACATGTTGCGCGAACCAAATTCGTGCCGCCAACAAAACCGCCAACGGTGTTGAATACATCGATTCCCTTCAGATTTGTATCTTCCTGAGGAATAATTTGGCCGGCCGGATCCGGAAAACATGTTGAGCTTGGAATGGGAATATTGTGGGTCCTCAAAAAAAGGGAAAAAGAAAAACCTGTTGGACCATAATTTTTGGCTTTGGCTACGAAGAGAGAAACGATTCACATGGTTTCCACATGGGATTACTAAAGTGTGGCTTTGATGTCTTTCCCAAAGTCCAAAAATTTATTGGAGTCGAAGGACATATCAATCCATTGGTACTAAAAACATATTTCAAAATTCAGAGATTGTCTTGTACGTGCAGTTTTCCAACATAAAAGTTTGAAATTAATACTCCCTTCGTCTTATATATTACTCATTCCGTTTTAATTTATCTGAAACAGTTATCAAAATAATTTGTTCCATATTATCTGAGGCAGTTACAATTCCAATGCAACATTAATGATATTTTTCATTGCTTTACCCTTATTTATTGCAATAGGATAGATAAAAAAATACCACATTAATTATATCTAATGACTTTTAAGTCATTTCATTTTAAACTCAATGCATTAATTAACTTTTCTTAATATGTGTAATTTTGGCAACTGTCTAAGATAATTCGAAAGGGAGGGAGTACAAGGACTTTTAAAAATTTCTTCGGTTATATTTATCTGGGTCAGTTGTCAAGAGGGACGGACGTAAACCAGAGGTACAGGTCCGGAGGCAAGGCCGACAATGCCACGGTCTAGAGCCCCATAAAAAATTGTAATTTGGCATTTTTTTCATGTTTTAGTAGTGTATTTTAGGTCTAGTTTTATTTTTTACTTAATCTAAAATATCGTTATAGGCCCAAATTAATACAAGAATTAAGTTTAAAAAAAGTAATCAAATTACGTTACATTTTTTTTTACGTCGCACATAATTCTAGTATAAGCAAAAATAGTTGTTATGTCATATTTTGTCATACAGTAAAAGGCGTTAAATATATTTTTGCCTAAGGCCCTCGATATCATAGGGACGGCCCTGAGAGGTGGGGGGATATTAGTCCTTTTTGAATATAAAAAATACACTAGTATTAATAAGATGTATTTTATTTGCTTCCTTTAAAATTTATTTCTGCCTCTATAACATTTATTTTATTTTTCTTTCTCCTTTACTGTTTGTTTGTTTGTTTTTTTTTTTTTTTCCTCTACTCGTCTTTTTTCCCTTTCTTCCAGTCTCTCCGGCTGCTTTTTCTAGCTCCGGTTGCTAGATTTGGTGACTCTTTCTCAAGCTCTATGGACTTGCTTGTGGACGGGGCATTTTGATAGGAATTTAGCTGCCGGGGCTGGAGGCGGCGGCTAGAGGCTGACATTTTGGAGCTGACCGGAGTTCTTCTCTTAAACCCAACAGGAACCTTAGCTCCATTCACACCTTTTCTCTGCAAGTCTTTGACTTGTATACGGTGGTAGGAGCTAGATCTAGGTCGTCCTGCTTGGATCTCAGGCGAGTCCGTTGGTGTGCATGGCTCAGTTTCAGTGGCATATGGTTGTTTGCCCGGTTGGCTCACTTTTAGATCTGTTTGTCGCCTTACATATTTGATGGGTAAGCTTTTCTTTCAGGCTCCCTCTGATGTGCTGGTGGCAAGCGGCGGTATTTGGTGGTGAGCAACTTTCGCTTGAGGATCCATAGTGAAGAAGATATGAAAAATATTGTAATATTTTGTGTATGTTTTTAGTTGTTTAGCTTGTGGTCTGTGTTTTGTCAACTAATAGATTGATTTAGAGGACCCGTGTCCAGGGGCGGACACACATGGGCAAAGGTGGGGTCCATGGATCACACTCAAATTTTCGTGCGAATTTACTAATATACACCTCTAATAATATTAACAACTGTGTATGTATATTAGTTTAGACAATCCTTAATCAAATTGTTTATTTAGTTCAACTAGTTAGAAGGTGTGTTACTAACCCTAAGGTTATTAGTTTGAAACTCGGGGTATTGGAATTTGGCCCCCCACTTGGAAAAATTCCTTGGTCCGCCGATGCCCGTGTCTGAACATCATTTAATCCTTTGGAGAATTTTTTGTCAACTGATCAACACACTTTTCCTAAACTATCACTTGACTTTATTGTGATGTAGACTCAGTTAGTGTTGTTAGGGTAGTCCAGCCTTGTACTGGGTTGTAGTCCAGTGAGGGCTAGGTTGTAGTCCGGCGATAGGCTGGGTCCTTAGTCTTGCTGAGGCTAGTTTTTTTTTGTAAATTAGTTACCTTTCAGGGATTATAAAATCTTTCTTCCTTTGTTGTAAAAAAAAACTTAACAATTTTTTACTAGTCTTTATCAAAGTGATAAATTTTAACAAATTTTATTAAAATTTTAGATTGAGGAAATTTTCCTCTATTATTCTTATTATTCAAATAAAATGTACTTGTCTGATTGTAAAAAAACACGCTATTATATTTCCCCGTTGTCCGGGGACCTGTGCCTGCCCCAGGTTGTCAAAATAAAAAATATTAAGAAGTGATTTAATTTTTTGATATTAATAATGAAATGGCTAAAAGTTATTAGATATAGCATTTTCTTAAAATACCACCTAGTAATAAATATAAAAAATGCTGCTTTAGAAATGAAATACCATGTATAAGTTGATGCAGTAACATGATTATTCAAAAATAATAATATATCATCACAAACGACACATGTTTTCGTAAATAATTTTTTTGACGGGCTATTACTAAAAATTATATAAAAAAGTAATGATAGTTGCACAACACAATGCACAAAACATGTGTTCAAAAAAAATGCACAAAACAATTTTACTCTATTGATCATGTTACGGATCTATTGATTCATATGCATCCCATAATGACCAATTGTGTAAGAGTGTATTGTATTGCTTTGTTGTAAACATTTTCTTGTAGAACAAACATTTTCCTATCTAAAAAAATATACGCAACTAATTGTTAGGCATTGTGTCCGAAAAATAATAATGTATTGTATTGTTTTTTAGATGAATATTGTATTGTTTTTAAGTAAATGAAATGACATTTGTTATTGATCCTTTTATTTGTGTATTTGTATATATTTTAATGTACATCACTGAAAACCCCAAATGGTTCATAATGTGACTATAATACTCGGTGCATAAAGGTTATTTTCAAGAGGATTGAATCTATTGTACAGATACTCTTTAAATGTTAAGTTCGTGGTGAAATTAATTGAAGTTCGGGATCTTTCAATTAACACACCATTAGTGCCCCAGAATACTTCATGTGTGACCGCCTGATCTGGGCCGTCTTGGACATCTTAGAGGCAACACTTATATATGATTTGATCATGTAGGATTTGACCGATTTGAAGATCTCATGAAAATTCCGAAATGCATGAGAGTCTCTAAGTAAATCACAAGATGACAATTTATGGATTAATCTTAATCCTTGTGTGATCATAGACTCATTCCTATTTCGATGTGATGTTTGATGTGGCGTTAAAGTTAGCGCAGTGAAGCTTTCTCAAACACGTCCATGTTGGCATCATACAAGGATAGGTAGCCGGTTATTAATGTAAGTACAAAGATGGAGTCAATTTCTTCCCGTGAGAAGTAGAAAGAACGTTTTTCGTTTGTTAATTCTATAACTGATCGATTGGCCGAGTTTATGATCTTGTATTATGAATATCGATCAATATGAATTAATGGTAGTCCAGGAAAAGACGTTATGATGGTGTAAACAGAAAATGCCAGGCTTCATAAATGAATCGGCTATAGAAGGTTGTCCGTAGGTAATGGTTATATCGGTGGACACTCGTATATATATATATATACTATATATATATATATATATATATATATATATATATATATATATATATATATGGTAGAGTAAGTAATTATGTGATCGAAAGAGTGCAATCCCGATGCATAATATCATGATTAATAAAAAGGATGATATGATTGAAGAGTTTGATCAGTTATTCGATTTATTGGGGCTTTTGGCCATAGGTCCATGGTCCCAGATTGGCTCCCGATATACGAGTTGAAATGAGTTCAATTTTATAGATTTTTGTCTAGAAGGACAAAATTATCAAAAAATCGTGATAGAAGGAAACTGTAATTTAATAAGGACAAAAATAACAATCATGAAGTAACAAATGTGGAATAGAGTAAATATAAAGTATCAATTGTGAAACACAAAGTAACATTAACACGTGAAGTAACAATTTTAAAGTAACATTTGTGATTTTTGTCCTTTATAATCATGAAAATGTTACTTTTATCCTTCCAGACTCATTTATTAATTTTTTTGTCCTTATTGCCCATTCCCCCTCTATTTTAATTGTCTGGTTAGATGGAAAATAGTTTTCTATTTAATAGAATATGCTTTTGTTATTTATTTGGTAAACAAAGATTTAAAATGGAAAATAGTTTTCTATTTATACAAGTGTGATGCGCTACTTATTAGTTGTAAAAAATAGTTTTCTATTTAACTATATGTACAAGTTTATTATTTATATCATAAATAATAATTATGTGAACAAGATATTAGTTATCTGATAAATAATATAATTAGGTTTCTCAAAAAAAAAATATAATTAGGAGATTCACTTTATTTTTTATTCGGGAAATAATAAAGAAATAAGGGGGGAATGGGTCACAAGGACAAAAAAATTAATAAATGGGTCTGGAAGGACAAAAGTAACATTTTCATGATTATAAAGGACAAAAATCACAATTGTTACTTTAAAATTATTACTTCACGTGTTAATGTTACTTTGTGTTTCACAATTGTTACTTCATATTTACTCTATTCCACATTTATTACTTCATACTTCATATTTGTTACTTCATAATTGTTACGTTTGTCCTGATTAAATTACAGTTTCCTTCTATCCCGGTTTTTAGATAATTTTCTCCTTTTGGACAAAAATCTAAAGAAATAAATTAGTTTTCTTTTACTAAAAGAAAATGAAATTGATCATTTGAGAAAGGGGCCAGAGGCCAGAAGGACAAAATAATATACAAACTGGGAAAAAAGGACAAGAAAAAAAATGATTCAGAAGGACAAAAACGCGCATGGTACTACATGTGGTTGTAGCAACATGTAGTAACACATGTAGTAACATGCGCGTTTTTGTCCTTCTCAGCCACTATCTTTTTTTTGGTCCTTTTTCCTCATTTTAGACCAAAAACAGTCATGCACAACCTTTAACCTTTTGAGAAAAAAACTCTTAATTGTATTAGGACTAATCTAATACTTGCAATATAATTTTGAAAGAGTTGTCCATCTCAAAAAAACAACAGAAAATTCAACGTGGCTTTTCTCAAGGTCTTCGGTGCATATTGCATAAAATAGGGGAGGAAAAAAATAGTTTTTCTTACATTCCGAAATTAGAGATATCGAAGATTTTTCTTTGATGCATATTCAAACAATTCAAGAATGGAGATTTAGACGTTCTCCCGTCTTCGTGGGAGATACTATTAGCGTATATTGTAAGAATATATCATTGTAGATTTTTTTTTGTATTTACTGTATTTATTGTGTTTACACTGTAAAGGATCTGGAAGGTTCTTGTAACACCTATACATTTGTATGTATTCACACAACACACAATCAATGAAATTATTCTTTTAATCTCAATCTATTATAGTATCAGAGCATTTATTATTCTTGGGTTTCCTCTCTTTTTTCCTTTCTCCCACCTTAGTCGCCGTCACCATCGGCCTTTCCCCGCCAGCCGTTGGTCTCCTCTCTTTCACATTTCCAATAGAATCATCGCTATTTTTTCCCCTCCTCTGAATCTTTTAATCGACTTCCTTTCCGAATCAGACCACCCTTACCCACCGGTCAGGGTCCATCTTCCTCATCCTTATCTCTTATCCTTCCCAAACGCATCATTGTTCATAAAATAACATCCGCAACACTATTCCTTAGAAGAAAAAAAAACCAGCGCAAAAAAAAGGTTGCTTGTAAATCGCTGTGCCTACTGCATATCATCCCACCACCACCCGTCATCTATGATGGCTTATGGATAGTGGTGCATCACATCATGTGAGCGCGGATTTTTGAACGCTCAGCCACTATAACGTCTATCATGGCCATGAAGAGATTCTTATTGGTGATGGTAGTGCCTTGCCCCTCACACATACTGGTTCAATATGATTACTTTCTTCTTCTGTCACATTTACTTTACATAATGTTTTATGTGTTCCCCGACTTACTCAGAACTTATTATTTGTTTCTCAATTCTGTGCTGATAATACTATCTCTGTTGAATTTTTACCTGAATCTTTTCTGGTAAAAGAAATTCATAAAAGCAAATGTCTCCACTAGGTGCCAGCTCAAAATGGTATGTATCTATGGTCCACTACTCTCATTTTTCCCTTTTCTGCACATAAAGCTAACTCTATGACTTGGCATCACCGTTGTGGTCATCCTGCTTCTGCTATTCTCTATCATATTTTACAACAACATCATTTGGCAACTGATAGTTTGTCTAGTCTTCCTCATTGTGTTGCATGTCTCTATCAGAAAAGTCATCGCTTACCATTTACTGCTTCTACTTCGCATTCTTCCCGGCCCCTTGAAATCATTTTATATTTTGTATGGACATCACATGTGTTTATCCATCGATGGTTAATGTATTATCTTTTGTTTGTTGATCACTTTACTCGTTATATGTTGCTTTATCCTCTTAAGCATAAATCTGATGCAATGTCCGTTTTTCAAAGTTTCAAGTCGGTTGTGGAAAAATTCTTTGATGCCTCTATTAAAGTTATTTATTCTGATAATGGTGGCAAATTAATCGGTCTGCGTGATTTTTTTCCGCCCATGGAAATTTTCACTTCATTACTCCCCCTCACACCCCTCAGCATAAGGGCATTTCTGAGCGTCGTCACCTCCACATTGTAGAAACTGGTCTCACTTTATTACACCATGCCCCGTATGCCCTTAATTTTTTGTTCTTTTGCCTTTGCCGCTGATGTTTACTTAATTAATCGTATGCCCACGAAGGTCCTTTCCATGTTCTCCTCATATGAATGTATCTTTCACCAAATTCACAGTTTCTCAAAATTGCGTGATTTTCGTTCTTTCTTCTATCATTGCCTTCATCTTTACACTCATCATAAGCTAGAATCCAACTCTCTCCCTTGTGTCTTTCTTGGATACTTGCTCACCCAATGTGCATATTTCTGTCTACACCTAGAGTCGAATCGGTTATATGTCTCACGGGATGTTCGCTTCGTTTAGTATGTTTTCCCCTTCAATTCTCATCCCTCTTCCACATCTCCTACTTACTGAGTGGATGCTTGGTCCTCGGCTCTTCCCTCATCCATTACTGGCCCTCCACCCGACTGGCTTCAAAATTTCTCTGATACTTAGCCTACTACTTACAAACAAGCCCTGCAATGTCCTCAATGGCAGGCTACTATGTCTGATGAATTTCATGCTTTGGTTTCCAATGGTACGTGGTCTTTGGTTCCTTTTTATTCGCATATGAATTTGGTTGACTGCAAGTGGGTTTTTCGCATCAAGCTAAGACTGATGGGACTATTGAGCGTTATAAATCTCGCTTGGTTGCTAAAGGATTTACTCAGCGACCTGGAATTGACTATTTGGAGATGTTTAGCCCAATGGTTAAGACCACAACCGTACGTTTAGTGCTCAGTCTTGCTATTTCATTTGGTTGGGTCCTACAACAGTTGAATGTGAATAATGTTATTTTACAAGGCACCCTTACTGAACAGGTATTTATTGCACAACCACCAGCAGTGGCGGACAAATAATGTTTTTCCAGTGGGGGCCAAATAAAAAAAGGTGAAAAAAGAAAGCTTCTTACCAGTTGAACTAAACGGATAATTGCACTAGATATTGTATGAAATAATATACATACACAATTTTAATATTATTAGATGGGCATATTAGTAATTTCGCCCAGAAATTTGAGTGGGGTCCATGCACCCCACCCTTACTATGCTGGGTCCGCCCTTGACCACCAGGCTTTGAGGACTCTGATTATCCTACTCTTGTTTGTAAGTTGTGTAAGGCTATTAATGGTCTCAAGCCGGCTTCCCGTGCTTGGTATTGTGAACTCAGAGAGTATCTATTGTCTGTGGGTTTTCGTAATTCCACGGCTGATTCGTCCTAATTCACTTTGGTTGTTGACGGTGTTACTTTGTTTATGCTTGTCTATGTTGATGATATTATTGTCACACGTAATGATCCCATGGCAGTATCCTCTTTTGTTGAGCGTTTAGGCTCCCGATTTTCGATCAAGGACATGGGTCCTCTATCTTATTTTTTGGGTGTTGAGGTTGAGTCTAATCAGGCAGGTATCTTTCTTCAACATGAGTATGTTTTTGACTTTCTTCTCAAGCACAATATGCATGAGGCCAAGGCCGTTACTACTCCCCTACCTTCTGCTGCCACACGGCTTTTTATTCAGCCGGTTGCTCCTTATGATGATCCCTCTGTCTATCATCAGCTTATTGATAGTCTTCAGTATTTGTTTTTCACACATCCTGATCAGGCTTTTGCGGTTAATAAATTTTCCCAGTACATGCATCCTTTTATCGTAACTCACTGATCTTTAGCCAAGAGTCTCTTACATTGTCTCTCTGGCACTTCTTATGATGGCCTTTAGTTGTATCGCTATCATTTTTTATCTCTACATGCCTTTTCTGATGCTGACTGGGGTGGTAACAAGCAAGATTACTCTTTCCTTAGCCCTTATATGGTTTTTCTTTGTAAAAATTTGATTTCATGGACTTCTAGGAAGCACTCTACTGTTGCTCGCTCTTCCACTTAAGCAGGATATCGTGCCGTTGCTGCTACTGCTGTTGAATTAAATTGGGTATCACACTTACTATATGATCTTGGTCAATGTTCTTCCCAGACGCCGGTCATTTATTGTGACAATGTGGGTGCCACTCATCTCAGTGCTAATCCTGTATTTCATTCTCACATGAACCATATTCCTATTGATTATCACTTTATTCGCGATCAGGTTCAAAGTGGCATTTTTTGCTTGGCTCGCAGTTGCGGAGCTACATACAACTAAGGGGGTCAACTGCCCCCCTTGATCCGGAAAAATTACACTAATATATGTAGAAAGCACATCGTTCCCCCCCCCCCCCCTTAAATTTTTTATTTGTCTTTACAAATTTTATTGACCCCCTTACCTGAGATCCTGCGTCCGCCCTTGATGGCTCGTGTTTATTGCTCTGATTAGTTAGCGGATGCTCTCACTAAACCATTACCCAATATTCCCTTTCAGCATTTTTGGTCCAAGCTCAGTCGACCAACTTGAGAGGGCGTATTAGCGTATATTATATGAATAAATCATAGTAGATAATTTTTTTTTGTATTTACTGTATTTATTGTATTCATGCTAAAATGGATCCGGATATTACTTGTAACACCTATATATTTGTATGTATTCACACAACACACAATCAATAAAATTATTCTTTCAATCTCAATCTATTAGATACAATCTGGAAGAGACATCTACATAGTTCTATAATTTGGTAACGATTTCCATTCTTCTTTTGCTTTGTAGAATAATTAAATTTAATTCACGTTGACCGGTTTCATATTCAACGGATTTTGAATCTGATTTTGTTAAGATCAAGCGCTTACCATTGTACTAAAACCAATTGGTGTTAATAAAGGCGCTAATATATTTCTTTAGGCATTCACGAGTGTGGGCATTCTATCCCAACACCCCCCTCAAGTGTTGGCGATCTGTCCAACACTTGAACAATTTTCATTCAAGAGTGTGCGCAATCTGTCCTAACACTTGCACAATTTCTTTTTAAATATTGTTCTAACCAGGGTTCGATCTCGTGACCTCTGGCTCCGCTACCATGTAAAAGCAGATTGCCCACAATCTTGAATGAATATTGTTCAAGTGTTGGACAAATTACCAACACTTTATGGGGGGGGTGTTGGGATAGATTGCCCACACTCGTGAATGCCTAAAGAAATAAAGCAGCGCCTTTATTATCACCAATTGGTTTAGTACAACGGTAAGCGTTTGATCTTAACATGGTATCAGAGCGACTCTTTATTGTGCAAGTTTTGGGCCTATTTGTTGGCCTTGTGTGCCCGGCCCACACTTGAGGGGGCGTGTTAAAGTGTCCCACATTGGGAACTTATGGTTGTTTAACCCACCATATTAAGAGATGGACTTCCCTCGCCTCACAACCTAGGTTTTGGGGATGATGCTCCTCCTTTTATATGGGTTTGGGCCTATGTTTTCCACAGATTCCGCTGCATGATTCAATAAGATTGAATCTTTGATGATCCGATTCAGATATATATTTCCAACACTAATATATTAGTTGGTGCTCCTTGAAGAACATAAAGTTACCTATCACCCTACCGATCAAAGTTTTTGTTTACCTCCGTCCCAAAATATAAGTCACCAGGGGCGGACGCAGGATCCCGGGTAAGGGGGGGAGGGGGCGATACTATGGGCGAGTGTAAATTTTTAGGGGGGGGGGGGGCGCAAAAAAAATACACAACATACATAATAGTGTGTTTTCCGGATCTAAGGGGGGGCGCTTGAGCCCCTCCCTCCTTCTTAAATCTACCCCTGTAAGTCACTCCACCTCTTTTTGACTATCCCAAAATATAAATCATTTTACATTATTAATGAAGCATTTATTACCATTTTTTCTATCTTACTCCTAATCTAATAACAATCCGACTATATTTTATAACCATTTCATTGATGATAGTCAAAAGATAATTTAGTCATTTGTCTTTGAAATTTATGTCATTCAACTACTTTCTTAATCTGCGTGAAACACCTAAAATGACTTATACGGATGTTATTTACCTCCCATCGACTTAAGTTTTTGGAAAGTCTACAATTCAACATAATATCAAAGCAGGAAGTCATATAGTCAAATCTTGCTGTCAATATTTTTTCTCATTTATATTGTACAAGTGTCGTAACTCTTTATTGGCACTGTAGTGACTTTATATGTATTTGTGTGTCATGTAAACCAAAACATGTTATAGGCCCACATTTGAGAGACGTGTTGAAGTGACCTCTTTATTTGCCTTGTATTGCCTTTATATATTTGTGTATCATGTTGACTCATACTTGTATATAGACTCATATTTGAAGTGACGTGTTGAAATCTTTAAGTTTAAATTATATATATCTACTTACCATTAACTTAAGTTTGGGACGGTTAATAATTCAACAACAGATTTACGAAACTGATTTGTTTACATAACTTTATGTAAAGACATTTACATAAAAGTGATTAAGAATATCAAGATAATTTACTATTATAAAACAATACAATAGTAGTTGGTTTTATATAGTTTTTGGAGTTGAGTTGGCAAATCATGGAAAAGGTCAACCGCCGTGATTTGTGGTTATTCAAAAATTTGACTCATATTATGAAAAGCACCTCTCAGTCATTGTGAGCATTTTTGTTTTTTTGAGCAAAGTCATTGTGAGCATTAATTTGATAAAATAAGATGACTCTACTTTTAGATTGTATTTGTCTTATACACATGTTTTGATCTATAGGAAAGTATTTAAAAAGTTAGATTTCATTATAATAAGATGTCGGCAATGAGCTTATATGTGAAGGCAAAATTTTATGATTGTTATTGATCTTTATATATCAAACTATTAAAGATAGACACACGGTGCACGACATGGATACGTACACGGATATTTGTTTGAGTTCCAAATTTCAAGATATGAAATATCAGCGTCATGTGTTAAATAATATATATAATATATAGGTTTTTGGCAGGAAGGACATATTTAGTAATTAATCAGGCTTGAAGGACACTGGAAATTAATCAGGATAAAAACAATATAAACTTACCACACTACCCTTTTTATTTATTTTTATAAATAAATCTGAATTTCCTCTTTTTTTTTTTTCCCTTTCTTCCTCCGTCCATCACAGCAACAGCAGCAACACCGGCCTTTCAAATTCATCTCCGCCCATCAACAGCAACAGCAGGAACTCCGTCCATCAACAGCAACAGCAACGGAAACTTCCTCCTTTTTTTTTTTCCTTTCTTCCTCCGTCCATCAACAGCAACAGCAGCAACTCCGCCCAAATTCATCTCTGGTGCCTTCTAAATCTTGATTGCAAAATCAAGTTCTGACTCCTACCACATAAGCTGTGTAATCGAATCAATTTTGATCTTTCCATATTCAAATTTCGATTCGTTTGTAATTCAATTTCATTCGAAATTTCCCCGCAACGGATCCTCCGACATTCGGAAGGGATTAATTCGAAATCACCGCTTTTATCGCAACCAAATCGTTTACGATTTCGAAAGGCCGGTCTTCCGATTCTATGCGATTTGAACAACCACGTTTCTTTAAAACGGATATGGAAGGCTTGATGAAAGAAATTTCGCCATTTTTGTGCTAATTGAATCAAAGATCTGAATGTTTGAACAATTTGGGGAGGAGAAGTAGGGGGTTGGGGAGGAGAAAGAGGGGTGACGGCTGTGCCGCCAGAGCTTAACGGTCGGATTTGAACGCCGGGGAAGCAGAGTGCAATTTTTTTTATTTTTTGTTTTTTGAAAAAGTTTAGGGTTGTTATTACATTTTACGGGCTGTTACTACTTGTTTTAAGGCTGTTACTACTTTTTTCATTGGATGTTACGACATTTTTACGGGGCTGTTACTAATTTTTTTTAGGCTTTTAGTACTTTTCATTTGATGTTACGATATTTTTATGGGATGTTACTACTTGTTTATGAGATGTTACAACATTTTTACGGATCGTTACGACTTGTTTTTCGCCGTTACTATATTTTAAGGATCGTTACTATTTGTTTATTGACCGTTACGACATTTTACGGGTTGTTACTACCTTTTTTTAGGTCGTTACTACTTGTTTATGGATGTTACGGCATTTTAATGTTACGGGTGTTACTCCGTTACGACATTTTACGGCCGTTACTATTTATTTTTTAACAAATAAATGGTACGTTACTAATTGTTTTTAGACCGTTACTACTTTTTCATTGGATGTTACGACATTTTATAGTCGTTACTACTTGTTTTTGATCGTTACTATTTGTAGAAGGGTAAAAAGTAACAAGGGGTATTTTTGTCCAAATATTTTGTTTTTGTCCTTTATAACAGCTGAAAAATAAGAATGTCCTTGCAGACCCATTTATGTGTTTTTTTTGTCCTTGTAGCCCCTTCCCCCATATTTGGTAAGCTAACTAATACATCAATTCTGCAAATGAATAAAATATATATTTTGCAAAGATCATTAACTTTCGTGACATCAATCATGTTTCGAATTCACTCCCCTCTCTCAATCAAAAAAAATTTCCCTTCAGTTCTCTAAAAAAAAAAAAAAAAACAACAACAACTGCAGGGTTTTAAAAGGAATAGGTTTTTGTCTAGAATGACAACTAATGTATTTATTAGACTACAAAAAATTGATTATAAATTAGGACAAAAACTAATTAAACTTACCAAAATACATTTTTTTCTAATTTAGCCTAATTAATATTTCCCTAATTAATAAAAAATCCGTTTAGCGTTCAAACGCAAAATTGATGGCGTTCAGCGTATCCATACGGTGTTCAAAATTGATGGTGTTCAGCGTTCAGCGTATCCCTACAGCGTCAAGATTGATGGCGTTCAGCGTTCATCATATCCCTACGGCGTTCAGACGTATTCAAATTGATGGTGTTCATCGTTCAGCGTTCAGCATTCGGATGAATCCCTACGGCGTTCAAATTGATGGCATCAGCGTTCAGACGAATTCAAATCCGGCTGCTGCTTCATCTCCTACGGCTGTGCCGCCGGGCTGGGACCATATGCACCGGCGAAGGAGTTAACGGCAACCATGGTTGCTGGAGAAGCAGTTTTTTTTTTTTTTTTTTTTTTTTGAAAAATTTTAGGGTTGTTAATATTAATTTTGTAATGTTACTACATTTTTTGATGTACTTTATCTATTTTATGGGCTGTTACTACTTATTTATTGGCCGTTACTACATTTTACGGGCTGTTACTATTTGTTTTTAGGCTGTTACTACTTGTTTTTAGGCTGTTACTACTTGTTTATTGGCTTTTACTATTTTTTCATTGTATGTTACGACATTTTATGGGCTGTTACTACTTGTTTCTTGGCTGTTACTATTTGTTTTCTTGGCTGTTACTCCACTTTATCTAGCGTTACTACGTTTTTAATGTGTAAAAGAGTATTTTTGTCCATTTATTATGAATTTGTCATTTTTAATCACATAATATGTAGTAATAACGACCTTCTAGATCCATTTATAATTATTTTTTTTGCCGTTTTGGCCCCTTCCCCCTAAAAGAAAATACAAACACTTCATGGCATTCAACATATTCTAACTTACAAAAAAAAAGCGGTTATTTATCTACAATAGAAAGCTAAATTATATAAGACATACAGCCAAATTATAAGTACGTTTGAAATAATATTAACTTATCAAACTATGTTCAACTTATCTTGTCATTTAATACTTATTTGAAAAAAAATGAATTATAAAAATTGAAAAATATATTAAAAGTATCTGAAAATATCGATACCTTATGGAATTCGTGTCGGAAAATATAGATTAATTTATGTTTCAAAAAAAAAATATAGATTTAGATAATATCATTTTAGAATAATGATATGTGCACTACACTCTTGTGTAGTGCACAAACCAATACACAAGTGGTAGTCATGGATTAAAGTGATGAATTATTTTTTGTGATGGGTCCCAACAGAATATGTGGTGTTGATTGTGTTGTGTAAGATATTGTGGTTGAAAAAATAGTGGATGTATCACTACTGATCATTTTAATACATCGACACGTGTGACAGGCGTGTCGTGTGAAAAGCTTTGTTAGAGTGAAATTTTGTCATTCTAGCAAAAATACAGTGACATAAAAACACGTGTGACAGGCGTGTCGTGTGAAAAGCTTTGTTAGAGTGAAATTTTGTCATTCTAGCAAAAATACAGTGACATAAAAATGGTTGACTTGTTTCTACCATATTATTTTTCTTTTTTGTCATCACTTAGAACAATACTTAATGTTTGGAATGTAGTTATGATGAAAGGGGTAACATGCAAAAAAAGTTAGTAGAGACGTCACTCCCCGTTGAAAATCGAGTGCGTTTAATTTGTAGTGTGTGATTGTATATGGCATGTTACCTCATTATTATTTGGCATTCCAGCTATTTGTTACTAATGGCCCTTAGGTATTCTTAAAAGTAAATACTACTATTCAAATAATACAAAAAAACCTGATACATTCGGTTTCTAGTTAGATCAATATTAAATAATAAAGAACTAGTTGGATTGATTTGATGTATTATTAGTAATTGTGTATCATAAGGCAATAAAACGGCTACCAATGCAATATCCAACTACCACTTGTAAAATACCTAAAAGTCATTTCTACAAAAAAAAGTGAAAATAATATTTCAATTCTCATCTATTCACCTCTTCTCCTCCGGCCCTCCCCTGTATCCTCCATCTCCATCCTCTCAGTTTTATTTTATTTTATAAAGTGGTACATCCTTTGTCGTTTAATTTAACACATTACAAACACACCTCTTAAAATCTTATTTGATTCTCTTTAAAAAAAACATATTTTTTGTATCGTAAGATATCCTAGACAATTGTGAGACTAATTCTTCGAGGTTTGCTACATGCACGAACCCATTTTAGCCCCAACTAAGCCGGCCACTTTATACTTGGCCTCAACAGGAACGACGACTTGATCCATTTATTGCCCAGTAAATTCCATACGATACCAATTTTTATATAAAAATAAATAAATAAAGCATCTTGACAATAATAATATGTTTTTCATTAAACTTGGATAATAAGAATGTTATCCATAGGGTTTCTACAATTTCATTGATTTTTAGGCCAGAAACTTTTTTTGAGCTATGTATACGTAGATATAAAAGGGCAAGAAATAAATATAAATATGTGGATGTACTTTCTGGCATAGGTATTCAAAGACACTGAAGAGGTGTAAAAATGAATAATTAAGTAAATAAACAGAGCATTGTAGATGAAAGAAGGCAAACTGGGAGAAGAATATGGGGGCTTTGGGGTGGTGTTTGATGGTGATGGAAAGAGGGGTGATGGTTGGGAGAGGGTAAGAGATAGGGGTATATTTGTCTTAACAAATATATTAATACATAATAGCCCCGGCAATACACCGTGCAGTTTTGTTTTTTGTTTTTTTGGGAACTTTTTATCCATTTAGGAGGTCAAGGGATTGTTTAGGTGTATTATTGTACACATTAATCATGGTGCACTAAAAAAAGATCCAACGTACGTAATTATCTATATATTATTTTAACGGCAGAGATTAAAAACTAGACAATTACAGAACTGGACTGTAGCCGCTCTCATTTTTAAATTTGTAATTCAATATAATGTATTCTATAGCCCTTTTGAATTTTGTAATTTATTATGATGTAGTAAATTTTGCTCAAAAATAATAAATTATGATGTAGTAAATAGAATGTAATAAAATATAAATCAAAAAATCAAAAATTTATTACAACATTTGATATGTGATTGATAAAATCAACAAAATTTTATATGTTGTGGAAATTAACACATCACCCTACATTGTCCATTACTTCCACCATGGCCCTGACCCACGGGCGGCTCGGCTTCAGAAATTTAATGATACGGATCGAAAATTTATTATATTTTGTAATTACTAAGCTTAATATTACATATTATAGTTCAATACGGATCAATAGGGATCAATATATAAAAATAAATGGGCCAGTTCCACATATAAATGGTTACGTAATTTTTTTTTTCCACTCTAATATTTTTTTAGCGGGTCGGGTGATCCATTTCATTGAATGTAGAGCCGCCCCTTCCCTCACCCCACCGAATTCCATCAACACCTCATTCACTACCCACTCACCTTTACCCTCGTTCCTACCATACCTCACCTATATCCCCACTCTCATCTATCCCAACAAATCCAAACCCACCCCATCCCCACCCTACATTTAATTACCTTACCGTTACCCACCTTTAACATACATATACCCTTATCATACCTCCACCCGCCCCTACTTATGCACATACACCTTCACGCAACCTTCACTCACCATAACCCAACACAACCCCACTCACCATAACCCAGCACAACCCGTACTACCAATCCAATCCCCTCTCCCATTCTACCACATCCCCATGCCACCCATATCCTACACTCACTCCCACTCACCCTTACATTTCCCTTGACCATAACCTTAACACCACCAAAACCTAACACTTACCCACATACCACTCCCACCAAGCCTCACACAACCATTATTTTTACCCACATTCACTCATTACGCACCACGACCACCTCACCCTCACCTCACACTTACATACCACACCCTCACCTTGTCCTTATCTCACCCACCCGTACTACCAATCGAATCCCCTCTCCCATTCTACCTCATCCCCATGCCACCCATATCCTACACTCACTCCCACTCACCCTTAAATTTCCCCTAACCATAACCTTAACACCACCAAAACCTAACACTTACCCACATACCACTCCCACCAAGCCTCACACAACCATTATTTTTACCCACATTCACTCATTACGCACCACGACCACCTCACCCTCACCTCACACTTACATACCTCACCATCACATATCTTACCATCACCCACCACACCTTACGCCACCTCTTCCTACCTATACCTCAACCCTCACCCCACGTATACTCAACCATAAAACCCCATCTCACCCAGCCATCCCACTCCAACGTACCCTCATCCACCTCACAAATCCCCACCCATTATTAAACCTACCTCACCTACCCTCATCATCACCTCACCCTTACCATACACCGTATCACTCTTATCTCACCCACCCGCACCATGCCTACCTTACCACACCATATTATAACTCACCTCTAATGGAGTAAGGGTGAGTATGTATGCGGTAGGTGGGGTTAGGTAAGGTGTGAGCAAGGATGATGGGTGAGGTCGATGGATTTGTACTAGCGGTGTATATTTTCATTATTCTAGTCTTTTTCGAATGTAATGAACAAACTTTTTTTATTATGTTGTAATGGAATTTCAGCATACCATTCCATTACTGCAATATCCAAGTAGTGTAATGAAATGATAAGTCATTGCAGGGCTGCAAAACAAACATGCCTTAATACTTGGAGGCAAGCATTTAGCAAATTTAGCTAACAAATTCAAATAATTTTTTTGGTTCAACGTGGAAAATTTAACCAACCGTTATTGTTGGAAAAGATAATTATTATTTTTTTTGTTTTTTTTTACCAACAATTTAATTTACTAAGGCCTTATCAATCAAGAAAATAGATAGGCTAAATTGAAGAAAAATAAAAAAACAGATTACAACCAGTAACTCGAAACTATGATTTTAAACATCTATACGAGTATAAGCAGAGCTCCCAAAGAAAACACGTAAATCCTAAGTCAATCTATCCAATGGAGATTTTTTCACTTCTCCCGTTAATCCAGGCAAAATTAAGAGATTGATTTTCACTCAAGATATCTTCCTCTGAATCCGACTTCGAACTAAGATAAGGTTATTCCTTCTATTCCAAAGACTCCAGCATGCAATATTTTTTTGTAGTGTCCTATATTCGGGAGAACTTGGCTTGTTTCACCCGTGAGGTAAAGAAAGACTCAATTCATCTTCTCTTATATTGAAAATATTGGATCAAAGGATGTGAACTTATTGAAAGTTATCCCAATTCAACAAAGGATTAGACTGAATATACCACCCAGTTGAAAGATTCTCACAAATCTTGTTGGCAAATGGGCACAGACTGAATAAGTGTTTTTCATCCTCCATAGCCGAAGAGCACATATATAGGGCAGAAGAGAGTGTTGAGATGGATACCACGTTTTGCAGGATTAAGAAGTGTGGGAAATGTGTTCCACCCCGATTTATAGCTACATATGTTCACCTTCGATGGGATAAGATTATTCCATCGGAAAGGAACTGGATTAGCCGAAGATGAGTTACCATTTAAGATGAGTGTTCGGTAAAAACTAGTTTTAAATTTATAAACCGAAACACCCCAAGTATAAGGTTCGTAGTAAAGGGTGTTAACGGGTCGTCCTAAGGGAGTCGAGTGTTTATCGGATTAAAGTACGGTTATTATATCGATTATGTCACAAATTATTATCTAAAACTAAGGTTTATATTAATTGTAAAATAGAAACGAAAAACAGTGACTAAAATAGCAGAAAACAGAAAAATTCAACACTGGACGGCCGTTCACTGAGGGTGGACGGGCGTCTGATATCGTTCTGCGAACAGAGATATGCAGAAAAAAAAACACCAGGTAAAAACTAGAATCTTTAAAATAACTAAACGTAGCAATAAAAGTTGATAACGAACGATTTGATTTATCAAAGAATTAAAAGAACGGCAGGGCAACGAGAATCCACCAATCAACCAACCAACCCCAACTAGATTGTGAGCTAAAAATACGGTTTTTAGTAATGATCAAATCACGAATTCGATTAAATCTCTTTAATCAATTTCTAGGGTTTCGTTTTCTTTCTCAATCAAAACTAAACTAACATGCATAAAACGATCATGAGATTGTCTCCAATACTCTACTCAATTAATCATAAACAATCTCTTGAATTACAATTAATTGCATCAATTGAAAAAAATCAAAACTTGAACAATATTCTCATATAAATTCAATCAAAAAGGTAGTTTCATCGATCTCTTGATTCAATAAAACATAAACAATTAATCACAACATTCAATTGATAAAAAAAACAGTGAATTTAACTCACTAAAAATATAGCTCAAAATCCTCTAGTTGGTGTAGTTGTTGATTGGTTTCCTCCGTTGTCCCACCGCGAATTGCTTAGCCAACAATCATATTGGTGATCATGATTGTTGGGATGGAAGAGTTCATCTTTGAGTTTGCTCTTTTGGATATGCGGCTGCTAGGGTTTTGAATGAATGAATAATGCGTATGATGCCCCTTAGGGTTTGATATGCGCTGGTATTTATAAGATTTTGAGGCGCCTAGGGTTAAGTCGGCGATTGGACGCCCGTCCAGAAAGGTAGACGCCCGTCCAAGTGCGTGTAAAATTTATCGAGTCGGGCCGAGTCTTCTTGGACGCCCGTCCTATGCAAAAATAGACGCCAGTTCAGCGAAAATCATAAGACTCTGAATCCAATTCTTCCACCTGGACGCTCGTCCAATATTGCGAACGCCCGTCCAGTGGACGGAACAACAGACGCTCGTCCATCAAAACCTGAACTTCCTGAATCAACTTCCCTCTCTGGACGCCAGTCCAAAGCTCTAAACGCCCGTCCACCTGGACGGGGTAGTGAACGCCAGTTTACTTTCCCATGCCGACTTGCATCCTTCTTCTTCTACTTAAACCTCCAATTGAGTATCTCTTTTTTTAGCTCATTCCAATGCCATGCATGCATACCTACAAGGTGATAAAAACATGCAAAAATGTAGAATCATACAAATAGATAAATAATCAACGTTAAACCACATAATTGGCTTGGTTTTTACACTTTAATGAATTCTAAACCCATTCTTTCAATTTATCCTTTTAGCAAGTGATTTCCTATAAAAATCACTAAAACACGGAAGATATTGTTACGAAGTAACTCGATATAAACCATAAAATTAGTCGTAAAACAACTCCCCCACACTTAGACTTTTGTTCGTCCCGAACAAAACAATCAAAACTAGCTCACTTTCACGCAATCCAAATAGATTCCTAACTCACGTAACAAAAGATACGACAAATATAGCAATTAATACCAACATAGAGATAGATTCAGTGTGTGTGAAAAGCCCTTTTCAATCTCCACTATTCTTTCGCACAAAATCCGTTCAAATAATCCTAATGACTTTCCTAGGTATAGGCAGTAACCGTTCCACAAAAAGTCTTCCCGTGTACTTATTAGGATAATCCCTAAAACATATCATTCGGTTTATACTGGGATAGTTAGAAGATAACTACGGTTCCTACCAACTTCACATAGTACCATTTGCCAAATTTTCTTTGAGATTAACTTAATTCCACATATATAGCATATGCCCTCATTCCCAACAATAGGATGTTTCGTGATAACACCCTAGATGGACTACTATCATCAGGCAGTCGGGAGCTATTGAACCTCATAGTGGTATAGGACATTTCGTGATAATGCCCTACCGCACTCAAATCATTGGCAGCTACATCCGACATACACATATATTATTCATACAATTCATCTTAGAGTGGTATTCAAACCTTAAGATATATCCCTCCTATCACATTCAAACCTTCAGATATTCACGTACACGGTTAGAAATTAGGTGTAATGTTTACCGTTACTATTAAGCACAAGTCTCTCTAGGATAAATCACTAGGATAGTGATTGGATAAAGTTTAAAAATGTCGCTTCAATTTCAAAGGCTTACGTGAATATGAAATGAATACTATCTCATATCAGTAAAAACATGCTATAGTTATCTCACAGAAGTTACAGACAATCATCGTCAGGAAACTACAACTAGCGAGCCTTTTTGTTTCAATTACATGCTTAAGATTTACAATTATCCAAGTTTACTTTGAAAAAATTTTAAATTTTTTTTGCCAAGGGATTCAGATCTTCTTGCTTTCCGAAATATAGCATGATAACATACCCAATTTAGACACGCCACCACACTTAAATCACATTATGTCCTCAGAATGTGCAGATAAAAGAAAAGAGTACTTAGCTGGTTTTCAAAATGATTGTCGGGTCGTAGGTTGGCAGAGGTCAGGCCGGAGCATGAATGTACCGCTGCAACTCGTAGCATGAACAGACAACACTAAAAGTGACAACTGGCAAAAACCGCTCAACAATATCTACAAAACTCGACATAGCATATAATCTCGGGGAACAAGGGGTATATGAGTAAACATGTAGGCACATAAAGCATTCACAAATAGGACAGGGATAACCAACACACAAATCACCATGGTTTTATTCCTAATGCCCTAAAAACTTAACTAAAAAGTAACTTAAAAGACTAGGCTGCCTCCTAGGAGCGCTTCTTTTATGTCATTAGCTTGACACAGATTTCAAAGTTAACCCGGATCGGGCCACTTCGGTTTACTTCTGGCCATTTCTTCATCGGAATCAGAATGAATGGCAGGGGTGTGGCCGCAACAGCAACAGGTCAAGTGCTCTACTAAGTGTTTGAACTTAACTCTCCAGATAGCACTGACTCTCTTCTTCGTCCCGTTCTTGTGCAGGTGACGCTTAGGTATACTGACATGTTCAGATGTCTTGGAAGAAGGGTCCTCACGGGTAAATGTAGAAATGTCATCATCCGAATGAAAGAATTCGGATGGGATCTCATCGCATATCAGAATATCAGTCGTTTCAACCCTCTTTTGAAAGTACAGGGTCTCAGACTTTTATTTTGGTTGGCCAAAATATTTTTTGAGTCTTTGACCATTTACCTTAAAGGGTTGATTATCATACCCGTTTAACGTGATCGCTCCACTTGGATTGACATCGAGAATCTCAAAGGGGCCAGACCATCTAGATTTGAGCTTACCGGCAAACAGATGGAGCCTGGTATTATAAAGCAAAGCCATATCACCCACTTTGAATTCTCGATCCTTGATCTTAGCATCATGGAGTACCTTAGTTCTTTCCTTACTGATTTTGGCATTCTCATAAGCTCTGAGTCTAAATTCGTCGAGCTCATTTAATTGCAATAACCTCTTTTCCCCATAGAGTTGGCTATCGAAATTCAAGAATTTAATAGCCCAGGAAGCTCTGTGTTCAAGCTCGACTGGTAAATGGCATGCCTTTCCATAAACCATTTGGAAGGGAGACGTGCCCATAGGGGTCATAAACGCAGTGCGATAGGCCCAAAGCGCGTCATCCAACTTTAGACTCCAGTTGGATCTATTTGCGTTCACGGTTTTTTCTAGAATCCTTTTAAGGCTCCGGTTGCTTACCTCGACTTGGCCACTTGTTTGGGGATGATATGGTGTACCGATTTTATGTCTGACACCATATTTCTCAAGAATTTTATCAAGCGGCGCGTTGCAAAAATGAGTACCTTCATCACTAATGAGGGCTCTACAGGACCGAATCGGTGAAGATATTCTTTTGCAAGAATTTCTTCACAACTTTGTGATCATTAGTTTGGGTGGCTATTGCCTCCACCCATT
The DNA here is from genome assembly GCA_036785695.1 of Gentiana straminea. NCBI lineage: Eukaryota > Viridiplantae > Streptophyta > Magnoliopsida > Gentianales > Gentianaceae > Gentiana > Gentiana straminea. The sequence continues at coordinate 381,093 of JAVUPR010000352.1, forward strand.
TGGAAACATAGTCTACACGGACGAGAATGTATTTATTGGAGCATGAAGATGGGAAGGGGCCCATGAAATCAATGCCCCACACGTCGAAGACTTCGCATTCTAGAATGGGCCTAAGTGGCATTTGCATCCTATTACTTTGCCTCCCAATCCTCTGGCACCTATCACAACCTTTACAAAAGGCTTCTGCATCTTTAAAAAGAGTCGGCCAGTAAAATCCCGCTTGGAGGATTTTTGCAACAGTCTTGGGTGTCCGTAGTGTCCTCCCGTGGGACCACTATGACATTGTTCCAAAATATCCCATTGCTCATGTTCCGGAACACATCTTCTAAGCACCCCGTCTTTACAGACCTTGAACAGATAAGGATCCTCCCACACGAGATACTTTAAATCGGAAAAGAACTTCTTCCTCTGCTGATACGTCATTTCCTCTAAATGCCCACTTGCTAAATAGTTGACGTAATCAGCGTACCACGGCCTAACTGTATCAAGCTTCATCAATTGCTCAGTAGGGAAATCGATGCCTATTTCCTTGTGATTTTCGCCACCCTCATTTACTAGGCGAGACAAGTGATCAGCCACAATGTTATCACTACCCTTCTTATCCTTGATATCAAGGTCAAACTCTTCCAAAATTAGAATCCATCTGAGTAACCTTGGTTTTGCATCTGCTTTGTCCATAAGGTAGCGTAGGGCTGCATGGTCTGTCCAAACCACAACTTGAGACCCTAGAAGGTAACTTCTAAACTTGTCGATAGCAAAAACGACGGCTAAGAATTCCTTCTCAGTCATGGTGTAATTGCATTGAGCCAGGTTCAAGGCGGCTCGCATAGTAAATGGGCCTGAACTTTTTGTCAATTCTCTGGCCTAAAACTGTGCCCACTGCGTAGTTAGAGGCATCGCACATTAATTCAAAAGGCTTAGTCCAGTCAGGTGCGATTAAGATAGGGGCATTTATGAGCTTATCCTTTAGGCAATTGAAAGCTTCCTTGCATTTCTCATCAAACAAGAACTCAACATCATCTTTCAGAAGGTTAGATAAGGGCTTGGCGATGGTGGAAAAACCCCGAATAAACCGCCCTGTAGAAGCCAACATGACCTAGAAAACCTCGTACCTCTTTCCTTGTTTTCGGGTACGCCATCTTTTCAATGGCCTCTACTTTAGCCTTATCAACCTGAATACCAGTACTGGACACCTTGTGTCCTAGAACAATTCCTTCATCTACTAGAAAATGGCATTTCTCCCAGTTGAGTACTAAATTCTTTTCAACACAGCGTTGAAGTACCATATCTAGATTTTCGAAGATCTCATCAAAGCTATCGCCATAGATTGAGAAGTCATCCATGAAGACTTCTATACATTTCTCCACAAGTCCATCGAAAATGGCCAACATGCACCGTTGGAATGTTGCTGGTACATTGCATAACCCGAAAGGCATTCTGCGAAATGCAAAAGTGCCTGATGGACACGTAAACGTAGTCTTCTCCTGGTCATTAGGGTCGATGGCTATCTAGAAGTAACCAGAATATCCATTGAGGAAACAATAATACTTATGACCACTCAGTCGTTCAAGAAGCTGGTCAATGAAAGGCAAGGGGAAATGGTCTTTGGCGGTGACTTCATTCAATCTACGATAATCAATGCAGACCCTGTAGCCAGTCACAAGGCGTAAAGCTACTTCTTCCCCCTTTTCATTCTTTTCCACGGTAATACCTCCCTTCTTTGGCACAACTTGAGTGGGGCTAACCCACTCACTGTCGGCGATTGCATAGATGATTCCCATGTCTAACCATTTGATGACTTCTTTCTTGACAACCTCCTGCATGTGCGGATTCAGCCTTCGTTGAGGTTGTCTGACTTTCTTAGCTCCTTTCTCCGTTCGGATTTTATGCATGCACACATCGGGCCGATTCCTCGGATATCACCCACTTGCCATCCGAACGCGAGGATGTTTTTTTCAAGCACTTTTATCGCCAAAGTGCTTCTTGTTCGGGCTCGAGTTTTGAAGAGATGATTAAGGGCAACTTCTCACCGTCCTTAAGAAAAATGTACTTAAGGTGTTGCGGAAGCGGTTTAAGCTCCAAGTCAGTAGGTGGTTGCTCAATACTGGATTTTAACGGGCCACCTTTTTCCTTATGGGCTTGAAGTGGTTGACTGAAGAATACCTCATCTTCCCGAGGCATAACCCCCGAAAGGTACTGGATCACATCATCCATAGGGATCATTCTGTCAGCACCCGCTTCCTCCTTCTTATGCTTGATCATCTTAATCAATTATGCATCTTCTAGCTCCTTTGCTAGCTGTTCCCAATCATCAACCTCCCAATGAATAGTCTCTCTCCAGAAATCCACTTCGTCCCAACTACCCATCAGGGCTTCCTCTTCTACAGGGTTAAAGTCTTCCCGATGCAGCTCTTTGAAATCATCGTTCATCGCTGGGAAATTCCATGTTTCGTGTTCATTGACAGGCTTAGTGTGAGCAAGTTGTGAAGACGACTCGTCAGTGACTACGGCCTGTGATGAGACAGAAGATGGTCCACAATCAGCTTGATCTTTAGTGTTTATAGCTTCGAAAACACCTATCTCTGTTAGCTCTTCCGCTTCTTCAGAGTTGGCATCTTCTTCGTCCTCATAAATTGCTTCGACGAACGAGATTTCTTCAATCAAGGTTTTCTCGGGACTTTTCCCTCGTGTGAAGGTAACAGATGTATCGTCAACTCTAAGCGTAATCTGACCCTTACAGAAATCGATGAGGGCGGCAGAGGTGTCCAAAAAGGTCCGGCCTAGAATTAGGGGCATCTCTTTGTCAGGCGGATAGTCTAAGATAACCCAATCAGTAGGGAAAACCAAGTCTTCAACATGGAGAAGAACAATAGTAACACAACCAGCTGCTGAGCGGCTAGATCGGTCTACCATCTGAAGAGAAATAGGGCGTTCCCGAATTCTTTTATCTAAACCGAGCTTTCTGCAGACGTTCAATGGCATCACATTTATAGAGGCCCCTGAAGAGAAATAGAGCTTTTTGTATAAGACGTTTTGGAACATGTGGCCTTCAATCTCACAAGAGATTGAAGGTCTTCCGGGGTCACCTCGCTTAGTAGCAAATTTTTGTGAAACCATAGAGCAATCTTCTCTTAAAACTTCTTCCGCCATCCCTTGAAGCTTCTTCTTGCTCCCACAAACTTCATTAAGATACTTAGAGCACTTGGGCATTTCAGTCAATACCTCAGCTAGGGGTGTACTCACTTTGGTGTCTCTGAGCATCCTCCTCACTCCGTCATATTGTCTGTCATGACTCAGGGTATTCTCTTTCTTCTTTGGTGGATAAGGAAGGGCTTTATCATAGTTCATGGATTGATTTCTTATGGCTTCGTCTTCCTTATCCTTCCATCTGACAAACTTTTCCTCCCTATTCTTTGTCAGGGGTACAGCCACCTGACTTTTCCTCATTTCTTTATCAGAATAATTTTCATCCCTCGAAGAATCATCATCATTAAGCTCCTCCTCACTGTTGCTTTCTTCGGTATTTAACTTCTGATTGCCCCCTCCTGAACTTATGGTGTCAGGAGGGGCTACTCGTTTCCCAATATCTTTCCGGGTCCCGCCTGCTTACCACTTCTTAGAGTGACCTCATTCAGCTCTTCGTTTCATACTCCCATTGAGGTGTGATGGCAGTGCAAACATTGATATCTGCTTTAGGATTTCTTTCGGTATAACTTGGAAGTTTACCCTGGGGTCTGCTTGCTTGTTGGTCTTCCATCTGACCAACATGTCTCTCTATTGTCTTGACACTAGTAGCCAGGGTCTTCACCATGTCTACTAGCTCATCAAACTTATGTTGAGGGACACAAGAGGTGGTTTGGTTATGATGTTGGTTTTGATTCCAACCACCTTGAGGTCTTTGGGAGTTAGGATTGTGAGATTGATTAACCATCCCAGGAGGTGGTCTTTGATAACTTGAGTTGAAAGAAGGTTTTGAATTGGATGGGCCAGGTGGTGCATTGGCTTGATTAAAATTGGGTCGTTGAAATCCGGAATGATTCTGGTCCTGATTGAAGTTTCTGAAGGTTTGGTTATGATTCTCCATTAAATTCACTTCCTCATTCATCTCATTTCCCGCCTGCATTCCCAGGTAGTTCACATCTGACGGCCCTTGTTGCTGCTGCGTTTGTAAATTGGCTAGCTGCTTACTAATTACTTCCATTTGAGCAACTAACAACTTAGTCTCAGAATTGCTCGCAGTAGATTCCTTCTTATTCCCACTACCAATGGTCTTCATTGGAGTTGACCACATGTTATTCTTTGCTATCGTTTCGGCTACCCCTGTAAGTAAGCGTCATCACCTCCCCCAGGAAGGATCCATGAGCGAGTTGAATCAAGGTAGTCTCTATTTGGTTGAGAGACACCTCGTAGAATAACTCAGTAGCTCATATCTACCGTATCCATGGTTGGGGCACTTCCTCATCGAAGATTTAGTTTCTCCCATGCTTTCCCCACACTCTCACCATCAAGTTCTTCAAATGTGGCTATCTCCCTTTTCATGTCCATGATTGTCCCAGGTGAGACAAACTTCAGAGCAAAGGCTCTTTTGACATCATTCCAGGAACGGAGAGAATGATGGGCTAAAGATTTGAACCAACGGTTTGCTTCACCCTTTAGAGCAAATGGGAAGACTTTTAACTTGACAATCTCAGAATCAATACCAGGATAGTGGCCTGCTTCGCAGATTTGAACGAAGGTGGACAAGAAGTCATGAGGATCTTCTTCAGGAGTACCATGAAAAGAACTATTACGGACCACCCAACCACTCCATTTTTCGGATCGAAGTTCGGTTGCCCCATGTCCGGAGGCGAATAGGTCTATGCCCTTCCGGAAGTCTTGGTCAAGATAGGGGCATAGGGGTCCCGATTTAATTGGTTTAATTTGGTTTTGATGGAATTGTTGAAATTGATTATTTATCCCGGCTTGTTGATTTTGTTGTTGTTGTATTGCACTCGCATCCGTTGAAGGATCGATTCATTTGGGCTGAGGATCGGATTTGGAACTTCGTTAGCCATAATGTCGGATTAGGGAAGAGCTTTCTCCCGATAATAGATCGCTCAGGTTCGGGATTAAAGGTAAGAGGTCCCTTCTTACTCCTGGTTTGCATAAACCAGAAGAGCAGAACAGGAAGAAATCAACCTTAGGGTTGATGAGAACAAATGTAGAGAAGATTAGAGGGTTTAGAGGTTTAGAAAGAGAGAAGAGAGAAGAAGAGAGATGACAATTTAAGAGACTGAACCGGCGTTCAGTATGAGTGAACGCTGGTTTAGGGGAAATTCTGGAAGTGGACGCTCGTTCAGGCACTGAACTAGCGTTCAGAAGACAAATTGGGGGGCAGACGGGCGTTCAAATGCTGGACGCCCGTTCAGAAAGTTTCTCTTTTTTTTTTGAATAGAAAAGATATAGAAACAGAAACAGGAAAAGAAACCTACCTACGAAAAGTTTAAAACAAGAAAAACACTAAGACGGTGAAAAAAAACGTGTTGAAATCTTCTAGGGCTAAAATGGAAGGGAAAACAGCAGATTTTGACCTCGAAAACGGTGTTGAACGGCCTATGGCGGTTCACCACGTCGTCGGCGTCGGAACGAGCTTTCCGAATAGGGGTCCTGCGCACCAAACGGACACTCGAGCCGAAAGTTATGGCCAAAATACTGCCGACACAGAAAACTGCACTACGAAGAATCCGACAACCGTTACCGACTCCCCGGCAACGGCGCCAAAAACTTGTTCGGTAAAAACTAGTTTTAAATTTATAAACCGTAACACCCCAAGTATAAGGTTCGTAGTAAAGGGTGTTAACGGGTCGTCCTAAGGGAGTCGAGTGTTTATCGGATTAAAGTACGGTTATTATATCGATTATGTCACAAATTATTATCTAAAACTAAGGTTTATATTAATTGTAAAATAGAAACGAAGAACAGTGACTAAAGTAGCAGAAAACAGAAAAATTCAACACTGGACGGCCGTTCACTGAGGGTGGACGGGCGTCTGATATCGTTCTGCGAACAGAGATATGCAGAAAAAAAACACCAGGTAAAAACTAGAATCTTTAAAATAACTAAACGTAGCAATAAAAGTTGATAACGAACGATTTGATTTATCAAAGAATTAAAAGAACGGCAGGGCAACGAGAATCCACCAATCAACCAACCAACCCCAACTAGATTGTGAGCTAAAAATACGGTTTTTAGTAATGATCAAATCACGAATTCGATTAAATCTCTTTAATCAATTTCTAGGGTTTCGTTTTCTTTCTCAAGCAAAACTAAACTAACATGCATAACACGATCATGAGATTGTCTCCAATACTCTACTCAATTAATCATAAACAATCTCTTGAATTACAATTAATTGCATCAATTGAAAAAAATCAAAACTTGAACAATATTCTCATATAAATTCAATCAAAAAGGTAGTTTCATCGATCTCTTGATTCAATAAAACATAAACAATTAATCACAACATTCAATTGATAAAAAAACAGTGAATTTAACTCACTAAAAATATAGCTCAAAATCCTCTAGTTGGTGTAGTTGTTGATTGGTTTCCTCCGTTGTCCCACCGCGAATTGCTTAGCCAACAATCATATTGGTGATCATGATTGTTGGGATGGAAGAGTTCATCTTTGAGTTTGCTCTTTTGGATATGCGGCTGCTAGGGTTTTGAATGAATGAATAATGCGTATGATGCACCTTAGGGTTTGATATGCGCTGGTATTTATAAGATTTTGAGGCGGCTAGGGTTAAGTCGGCGATTGGACGCCCGTCCAGAAAGGTAGACGCCCGTCCAGGTGCGTGTAAAATTTATCGAGTCGGGCCGAGTCTTCTTGGACGCCCGTCCTATGCAAAAATAGACGCCAGTTCAGCGAAAATCATAAGACTCTGAATCCAATTCTTCCACCGGACGCTCGTCCAATATCGAACGCCCGTCCAATGGACGGAACAACGACGCTCGTCCATCAAAAACCCGAATCGAATCAACTTCCCTCTCGGACGCGGTCCAAAGCTCTAAACGCCCGTCCACCCGGACGGGGTAGTGAACGCCGATTTACTTTCCCAAGCCGACTTGCATCCTTCTTCTTCTACTTAAACCTCCAATTGAGTATCTCTTTTTTTAGCTCATTCCAATGCCATGCATGCATACCTACAAGGTGATAAAAACACGCAAAAATGTAGAATCATACAAATAGATAAATAATCAACGTTAAACCACATAATTGGCTTGGTTTTTACACTTTAATGAATTCTAAACCCATTCTTTCAATTTATCCTTTTAGCAAGTGATTTCCTATAAAAATCACTAAAACACGGAAGATATTGTTACGAAGTAACTCGATATAAACCATAAAATTAGTCGTAAAACAATGAGCAAGGATTTCTTCAAACTCGCAACAAAGAAGGCCTCGCGGTTATTAATATTCCAAATATGAGTGTCATGTTGAATTGCAGAGAGAAAAATGTTCGGGAAAGAAGCCAATAGATCCAAAAGTTCACCTGTTTCTCTAACCTTTATCACCTTCCTCCAGGCCCATTCCTCTCGTAAATTCCTATGGTCTTTGATCAACCAATATTTATCAATAGCAAGGGAAAAAAGTCTTGGAAAACAATTCATGAGGGCATATTCTCCGTCCAAGCATCCTTTCAAAATTTATTGGTAGCTCCATCTTTCACCTTCCATCTAAGAGATGTTAAGATATTCAGTTCCTTCTTCTCTAATTCTTTGAATATTCTTGATTGTATTGCACCTCACTTTACCTTTCCTACCTATCCCATTAACCTGTTTAAATCCCCCTTCATCTCCATGCTGTAATTGCATGAAATTTCTCCAAAAGGAAGTCTTTCTCTACATTCATCCTGTTATACCAAGATAGAGAGAATCCATATGCAAAAATATGAACACAGAAGCAATTTAACATAAACAATCATACAGAGGAACAAAAACAGAAGAACACAAGATTTAACGTGGTTCCGGCGTTGTGCCGACTACTCCATGGACAGAAAAGAGATATTTTACTATGCATTGAATTTCAGATGGATTACACACACTTACCAATGATCAATACAGTTGGTATTTATAGGCACAGATCCCTAAACCCTAACCGGCCCCAAATGTTAGATCACTCTGCTGATCCAACTTAGCTGACCATTGCACAGATGTAGAACTCAGCTGCACCCAAAACCTCAGCAGACCTTCAGCAGGCTGCTGACACGAAGAAACTCAGCAGACTTCCCAGCTGACTTTCACAGACTTGGATACACTTCTCAGCATACCATCACTCTGCTGATAACCAGATTAGTTTCACCAGATGTAGAGTTTAAGTCACTTTACTGACAAATCTCCACCTTGACTTGAACTTTCATTCACAGTCAACCAGATTGCATAAACAAATGTACTTGTACCAGATGCATTCGTCAATGCCAGATGTACTATACCAAATTACTCCACAGAATCCACTCAACTGACCTGCCCTAAGCTAAGTTTCCAGATTTCCAGATTATAAGCTTTGAATATTCAGCAAGTCCAGACACAACTGAAACTTGCTCTGCTGAACTGGTTTAGTGAACATATCAGCATGGTTCTCCTTGGTGATGATCTTCTTCACTACAACCCTTTTCTCATTCCTTAGAAAATGATTCCTCACATCAATATGCTTGGTTATCTCAAGATGAACCGGATCCTTAGCTAGACAAACTCAAACTGTCACAATAAATCTCCGCTTGATCCTGATGTAGCCCCAAATCACTGACTAGCCCTTTCAACTAGATACCATCCTTGGCTGCTTCAGTAAGAGCCATATATTCAGCTTCAGTAGTTAATAAAGCCACGGTTGCCTGAAGAGTTTCTTTCCAGTTGACAACTGAATTCTCCAATGTGAAAACATTACCAGTCATTGATTTTCTACTGTCCACATCACCTACATAATCAGAATAAAAGTATCTCGTGATCAGACCTTGAGTATCACTTCCATATATGAGACCAACATCAGTTGTACCCCTAAGGTACCTGAACATTATTTTCATGACTTTCAAGTGTTCCTTTTCAGGTTGAGCCATGAACCTACTGACAACACTGACTGCCAGAGCCAAATCAGGTCTAGTGCACACCATGGCATACATCAGACTACCAACTACACTAGTATAGGTAACTTTTGACATATACTCATTCTCATCTACTGATTGTGAAGCATAAACAAACAAATGAGCATTAGATGCCATAAGAGTATCTATTGGTTTTGCAGCAGACATGCCAAATCTGGCCAATATCTTCTGTATATAACCCTGCTAAGGCAAGAACAACTTCTTTTGACTCCTATCTCTCCAGATCTCCATCCCAAAATCTTTTTGGCAACACCCAAATCTTTCATTTCAAACTCAGCACTGTGAAAGTTTTTCAGATTTTGAACATCAGACTTCTTTTCAGCAGCTATCAACCTATCATCCACATACAAGAAAATATAGATCTATGATTCATCTCTCAGTTGACTGTGATACACACAACAGTCATACGGACTTCTGTTATAACCCATCTAGATCATGTAACTGTCAAAGCTTCTATACCACTTCCTAGGAGCCTGCTTCAGTCCATACAAGGACCTCTTTAACTTGCACACAAAATCTTCCTTACTAGGAACATGAAATCCCTCTGGCTGAGTCATGTATATCTCCTTAACTACATCACCATGTAGAAAGGTTGTCTTTACATCTAACTGCTCAAGTTCAAGATCTTGCTGTGCCACTATTGTGATGGATGTCAACTTGCCTATCATTTACTATATGATTATGCCCCGTTTATACCTCATTTTATATGTTTCTGGAGACATTTGTTTGTGTTTTGATGTATTTTACACCATGGTTTGTATTTACGAGACCTAGGGCGTAAAGTCTAGAAATCTCAATGTTTTAGGTGTTTTCAATACATTCTCGGTCACCCTAGTGTCATGTAGGGATTACGTGTGGTTTTTTTGGGATATCATGCAGGAATTAAGTGCTCGAGATTACCGAAAGGCGAGTTACACGGGTAGGAGCATGTGCCCGAAGCTTAAATGTTCAAAAGGATTGAAATACATCGGTATTACAACCCTTGCTTACCTTCATCTGCATTTTGATCCAATTTACAGGCATTTTCTTGGCTGGAAAACTTCATGCACGTTTTAGAAAATTGAATCAGCTTTCCAGTTCATTTTAAATCACTTGATTTGGAGGTCTACACACAAAGTTATGGCCAATTTACTGAAAATGTGTCAGCAGGTGCACGCCTATGCTTTTGGTAGGTGCACACCTACAAGATCAGAGACACCCCTAACCAGAGCACTTGGTAGGTGCACACCCAAAAATTTGTTAGGTGGCCACCTACCATTGCTGAGAGTGGGGAAATTTGCTTAATTGGTAGGTGTGCACCTACCGACTTTAACACCCACTTGCACCCTCCACCTATAAATACTCTCATTTTGACATTGGGTCAGATCCTCTCCATATCCTTCAAATTTTTTCTGCATTTTTCAGCCACATATTTAGCTTAAATTAGAATTAAAGTGTTGTAATCAGAAGGCTCGTGGTACAAGCTATTGCAATTTGAATTTGGATTTCGTTTTCGTTTCCGGTGTACTTCGTCTCGATTTCTGGTAATTTCAATTTCTTCTTGCTTTCAGGCTGGTTACTTTTATTGATGAAATCTTGTGTTTTTATAGTTAGAATGAGTAGCTAATTGTTTTATAGCCGAGTTATGCGATAATCTTCGAAATCGAGCCCTAGTTTGTTCATGTGGTGTTCTTGATGTTTGATTTGTTGAATCTTGATGTGTTTGTAGTTCTAGAACTTATTCTTAATCACGTTTGTTGAATTGATCAGTCGATAATCATATTTCACGTATCATCTTTATATATGTATTTTGCGAGAGGATACGGGAACCGGGGTTCTACGATCACCCTGTAAAACCAACTGAGTTGACTGGATTCGGTTTCGTGTGTGAGTTTTATATCAACTTGTTGAGTGTTTCACTAAACGTAGACCGTGTTAGGTCAGTTAAATCTGGTCAGCGGACTGTTGAACCTGACATAGGAGGGTAGATTATTGAAATAATGTATATTCCCGGAATTAGGAAACGACACCTTTTGAATGACATCGAGAACGAGTAGGTAGTTTGAAAACACCTCCGGACTTAGCTAGGGTTTGTGAGTATTAGATTGGATCATAGCTCGGCTATCTCTTTTTTTATAGTTTAAACTCTTTTATTTTGTGTATAGTTGTTGTTAGAATCGGTGATCTGACAAATCACCACGTTCCGTAGTAGTTTTGGCCTAAACTAAGAACAATACCGACTTTGATACTTATCCAGATTCCCTATTCGATACGACCTTGCTCGCCATTTATAGTACAACCGACTCGGTACCCTGCTGGTTAGAGTTGGCTTTGCTGTAAAACGGCCATCAAGTTTTCGGGTGCCGTTGTCGGGGAATCCGGTTGATATCTATGAGTTAGTTGAATTCTTTGGATTATGTCGTTTTTTGTTTTTCTCCTTATTTGTTTTTGTTTTCTTTGTTGTTGTTGTGATCACACCACATACTCCGGTAGTGGTAGTGACTAGATACCGTTATTGTGTTTGTGTTGTTTCTCTGATTTACAGTTAATGGATCCTTCTGGAAATTACGGCTCATTTACAACTACGGTGCTATGGGTTACGCGCGGAACACAACCCTATTACCAGTTCAACCCAAACATCTCATCATACAGAATTGAGTAGGATAATGATCCAAGTTAGTTTGATCAACAACTCAATACTTCTCTAACCCCAAAATAGAGACCTTAACGGAGCATAAAATGACTCTTGAACAAACTGTTGAACAGTTGAGTAAAGAGTTTCGTAATAGCATGAGGACAATGCAAGCTGCGATACGGAACTTGGAGCATCAATTAGAGCAACTGATCACGAGGGAGGACGCTGAGAAGAGAGAACGTGAAACTTTGGTAAAAGTCACCCCCGAGGAATTTGACGAGGATGGCATGAATCTTGTATCCATTGAATTATCTATTCCTTTTTCATCGAGCCTTAGTGTTATACCAACGGGGGTGCACCCTATTGAGTTTGTTGTTGATATTGAGCCTACTTATTATTACTTGGTGTTTGAGTCGTTTTTGGTTGGAGTATGTTTTTGTTCAGGGAAAGTGATTTCATTATTGTGTGCGATGGACTCACCGAACCAATCATGGTGGTGGGGATTGAGCCCTATATTTCTATTGTTTCATTTTCAAATGGTGCTCAATTCCTATGGTTTTTATAGGGAAAAGCAATGGTTTTCTCTCATTGGTATAACTATCCTTGAAATAGTTGGGGTGGGAAGTCGAGCAGAGGACTTTAAGCTCAGAATGTGTTTTATTGCTTTTATTTCCCCTCGTGTGTCACTGTATTTCTTTAGATTGTAGTATGATACTTCGGGGAAGTTTTGTTGTAATATAACCCGAAGAAGTGTGTATTGGGGGGCTAGTGTGGTGTTTTTGGTGTTTTGGTTTTTGATAAGTTGTTGTGATCCATTTAGTTTCAATTCTTTATCTCCATACATGTGTATTCTTGGATGTTGTGTTGTTGTCAATATTAGCACAGGTACCCTGGGAGGACATTTACGGATGCCACATGATCGTACTCGGAGCTTTTTCCTGTTGTAAGCTAACTTTTCTACCCTTATCATTCATGTCTCGTTTTAAAGTAGGGGTGGTTGGTTTAGATCCAATGTTTAATTTTCATGTCGAATGAGTTATACTTAGCGATTGTTATCACTTTTGTGAAAATGAGTCAGTTTCCAAAAAAATTGATGGATTTGACATTGTTTGTGATGCATTGAGCCTGTAGTATTGCTTTGATTAAACATCGAGTGATTGTATAAATGCATTTCATTTGATTTGGGATCTTGTATTGAGAATGGAATTGTTTTCACGTTAGCTTCTACTTCATGAATCATCTTGACTAGTGAACGATTATGGTAGTTATTGATTCTTGGTTAAGTAAGGGATTACGGTTTTGGTGTTTCTTTGACCCGATCCGATCCAAATGCAATCCCTTATGTATATATCCCTAGTTCCCCCTCTAAGCCTTTTTGTAGGGTGGTTAGACCACCACCTGAACTAGCCTTTCGTGATGATTAGCTCGTAATTACCGGTACCCTAGCCTTAATTTTGGTGTTTGGCTTTGATTCGTGATCATTTTGTTGAAAAAGGAATTTAAAAAAAAGTGAAAAAAAATGAAGAGAAAAAAAAGATTGAATATATGAATATTTGTATATGTAGGAGTTCAAAGAATGCTAAGTTCTTGGGAGTGATTTTTGTTATTTTGATGTTGGAGAAGGGGAACTTCTTCTAATCTAGTATGGAGTTGAGATATTGTTTTGTTCTGTAGCGTTTTGTTCCTGGTTGACGAGCTTTGGTACGAACTAGACCTGGATGTGACGTACGTCTCCAGCTTGTGGAATGATGTGGATAAGTGGAAGGTTGGATGAATTATAAGTTGAAACTTGGTTGATGATTTGTACTATTAGACGAGAATCCTTATGAGGAGTTGGATTTTCTGATACTACGAAGGGAAGAGTTATGGTTTGTATAAATTTGGTTCAGTAAAGCTCACTTGCACTTTCTACTTTCCTTAGTTTATCTTAGATTTTATATTTGATTTTTTAGCCTTTCCTTAGTTTATCTTAGATTTTGTACATATTTATCTTGAATTAGAATTAAAGTGTTGTAATCCGAAGGCTCGTGCTACAAGCTATTGCAATTTCAATATGGATTTCGTTTTCGTTTCCGGTGTTCTTCGTCTCGATTTCTGGTAATTTCAATTTCTTCTTGCTTTCATCTTGATTCTTGTTACTTTTATTGATGAAATCTTACGTTTTTTTAGTTAGAATGAGTAGCTAATCGTTTTATAACCGAGTTATATGATAATCTTCGAAATCGAGCCCTAGTTTGTTCATGTGGTGTTCTTAATGTTTGATTTGTTCAATCTTAATGTGTTTGTAGTTCTAGAACTTATTCTTAATCACATTGTTGAATTGATCACTCGATAATCGTATTTTATGTATCGTCTTTATATATGCATGTTGCGAGAGGATACGGGAACCAGGGTTCTAGGATCACCCTATAAAACCAACTGAGTTGTTTAGATTTGGTTTTGTGTGTGAGGTTTATATCAACTTGTTGAGCATTTCACTAAACGTAGACCGTGTTAGGTCAGTTAAATCCGGTCTACGGACTGTTGGACTTGACATAGAAGGGTAGATTATTGAAATAATGTCTATTCTCGGAATTAAGAAACGACACCCTTCGAATAACATCAAGAACGAGTAGGTAGTTCGAAAACACCTGTGGACTTAGCTAGGGTTTGTGAGTATTAAATTGGTTCATAGCTTTGCTATCTCTTTTTGCATAGTTTAAACTCTTTTATTTTGTGTATAGTAGTTTTTAAAACCGGCGATATGACAAATCAACCTTTTCAAAGACCGTATATGCCTAAACGAAGAACGAGATCGGCTTTGATACTTAACTAGATTCCCTGTGGGATACGACCTTACTCGCCATTTATAGTACAACCGACTCGGTACCCTGCCGGTTAGAGTTGGCTATGTTGTAAAATGGCCATCACATTGCTAGTAACACTCTGATTGAAGTGTGTCTGACAACAGTTGAGAATATCTCACAAAGTCTACCCCTTCTTTCTGACTGAACCCCATTGCAACCAAACGTGCCTTATACTTGAGCCCTTCTGCCTTAGTCATTCCTTCCTTCTTTTTGAAGATCCACTTGCAAGTGACAACTCTCCTATCAGCTGGATGCTTAACTAGATCCCAAGTCTAATTCTTCAATAATGACTCCATTTCATCTCCCATGACAGCAAGCCACTGAGATGCTTCAGAACATGTCACTGATTCCCTGTAAGTATAAGGGTCAAAACTATCCAATTCTTCTACAACTTGAAGTGCATATCCAACCATTTCATTAAAATCATACCTCTTGGGAGATACCCAACATCTGATCTTCTAGCCCTGCTGATAGCTATACTCTACTGACCAATGTTCTCTGTTCGATGCTCGCGATCCTTGTTCGAGATGGGCGGCTTGGATCGAGTCCGGTTCGGACTACCAGATCAGATGAGTGCTGACTTGGATCATCTGATTGTTGCATATCAGCTGACTCCACTTGAATCTCCACCTGATTTTTAGCCCTCTCAGATTTAGCATTGGTTTTAGATTCAGCACACCTCCCCACTAATGAGTTAATCATAAAATTTTCATCAAATACCACATCTCTACTGAGTATGAATCTGGACTCCGCTGATGACCAAATTCTATAACCATTAACTCCATCACCATATCCCACAAACACTCCCTTCCTAGCCCTTGGTTCCTGATAACGCTATAAATGGTACCAATAATTATACCTATATTCACCCCGAATTCTGCTCAAGAGAAGATAGATAGGCTCGTTATTGCTTAGAATATATGTCAAATGCTATGAGTGTTTCCAGGATTGTAATTCTGCATCTATGCTATTTTCCCGATGTTTTGGTACTGTTTTGTCTCGTTTTGCATATTTTATAGGATGTACCGTATCTGGAGCATTGGAGAGTGGATCTGGACCAAAAGGATTGCATTGGGCCAAGTGATTGAAGTCCAAGAAGAATCCTGCTTAAGAAAAAGGAGAAAAGAAGGCCCGGTAACCCGAGGGTTAGGTCCGGTAAACCGGCGTCTTGTGGAACACGAAATTGATTCTTCCGCATTGTCTAAGTCGGTTAGGGTTTTAGAGAGTCTTAAGTCGGTCATTGTATCTATATAAGGCCGCATATACTGAGTATTACATAGTTTATTATCAATTCATTAATTACATTACAATTATTATTATGCAATAAAGTTTTCTTGAGCTTTGGAGAGTTATTTTGGTTCCTCCCTTCTTCCATCATCTCTAGCATGAGTAGATCGAGTTAAATCTCCATTGTTGAAGGTATGAAGCTTTGAACGTTCCTTTTCGTCTTCAATATGGTAGATCTGTTCGTATTTATGTGTTTTAGTTAATCTGCACGTTTAACAACCCCATAATATAATTATTTTAATCATACTGAGCAATGTAGATCCAGAAATTAGGAAAAGCCACCCCCGGTAAACCGGCGGTCTATACCGGTTTACCGAGGCATATTTTAGAAAACCTAAACTGGGATTCACTACAGCTACGTTGATCGGCCGTAATAATTGAAACGAGTAATAGGTCTGGCCAATCTAGTATTCGTAATTCGTAAATTAACATAAAGGACCGCAAGTGAAGTGTTAATTTGGACATAGTCTTGATGGACCCTAGGAACGTGCTGGTCAATGTCGACAGCTGTCTAGGCGGGTTAGGGGCATGAGGTAACGCTCAATATCGGCTGTTCTAGTTCTTTATGCATATGGGCTATTACGGATCCATTAAGGAGGGTAGCTTGCGTATAGATTGTCTACTGCCATTGTCGGAGTAGATAGGAGTAGGAATTGCACCCGTAGCTGATAAATATGATAACAATCATTAAAAGCTCACGATTAATCTAAGGAAATTATGTGGGGAAGTAAACATAACGATTAACTAATCCAAGTTAGTAGATCGCTGAGAAGAGGGAGAGAGTAAAATATTTGTTTTCTTTTACATTATTGTTGGTCAATGACCGTCTCTATGTTGCTTCTTGATTAGGTTAGAATCGTTTATACTTATAAGTTGCATTGTCTCTGTGAGATCGACCTTGACTCGCATTTAGTATACTGCGATGTACCTAGTATTCTTGCTAGTAATATCGACGTTAGTGACTTACATGCGATCAAGATTTTTGTCGCCGCTGCCGGGGACAATGGCCAATTTTTAAATATAAACGTTTTAATTCTAATTAAGAAGTCATTTTTATTTTATTTTATTTTATTTTGAGTCTTTAGTCGTTCTGTATCAACCCTGCATATGTTAAACTGCCAGAAAGAGTAAATTCAGGGCCGGTATCCCGAGGGCAACCTCCGAGTTACCGAGGCCTGAAAAATCGATTTCTGAACAGTTCCTGTTATTCTGTGTTATTCCCTGTCGATTATAGTTAGTAGGCCCGCAACAGTTGGGATCAAACCCAGCTGAAGCGGAAGTTGCTAACCTTTTCTTTGTTTTATTTTGTCTTTTTGCAGGTTGATCAGAACACTTCAGAGATTCGATCCATTCAGTGTTGAACAAGAACAACAAGTCAAACAATATGCCTAGAACAATCTTGAACATCACACCAATTTCCATGTATCCTGGAACTGAAGCACGAGAGCATTATGAGACTGTAAAGAAACGGTTGGAAAAAGAGGAAAAAATGATCAAGCAAGAGCCTGAAGATGACCTGAAGGAGTATAGCACATATTGCCCAGGTGAGTTTCCTTGTGAATTAATTGAAATGTCATCTTCGGATTATGATTCTGACTATCCTAAAGAGGATCCTGACACGATGTTTTCTGAGCCTGAGGATTACCCAGACTTAGACCCTGGCACATTTAGACTCCCGATTTCTGTAAATGGTATATCCGGAGGATTAGGTCTCTGCGACTCTGGCTCGAGTTGCAATATTCTACCTTTTTCCCTCTGTCAAAAGATAAAACTTCCGGTCGTAATGAATCAAACCAGGACCATGACCTTCCTAGATAGAACCAGAGACATGCCTGCTGGTTTGCTTAAGAAATGTACAATTAAGGCAGGAGGGTTCACGTTTCCTATTGACTTCATGGTCATAGATGTACCTGAGGACCCTAGTGCCCCAGTTCTCTTAGGACGACCTTTCTTAGCAACGAGTAGGGCGGTTATGGATTTTGATAAGGGGGAGATAACTCTAAGGTTGAATAATGATGTTGTATCTTTTAGGATCTTAGAACCCCTAAAAAACCGACCAGAGAGTTGTAAGATGACTTATGCTTCAGGGAAGGTGGAGATCTTGGAATTCGAAGGGCATAAGCATAGAGAGGTTGTCATAGAAACTGTTGAGCAAGAGTTTATGAGATTAATGCTGAGAGAGAAAGAAGATAAGGACCACGACAAGATGCTCACGGAAGCTAGTCCTTCCGTGTTGCGTAGTGAACGAGTCGAGTTAAAAATGGAAAACGTGGAGTCCTTGAGTTTAAAGTCTAAATCTTGACGCAAAGGCAGACCTAGCATGCAAGCTAAAAGGGAAAGGTGTGCTAGGAAGATAGCTCAGAAAGGTTCTTTAAAAGTGCAAACCTCTGGAGTGAAGGTTTTGCGAGTTAAAGCTCCAACCCTTGATTGATCGGAGATCTGAAGAAAGTCCAGGTGGCGAATATAAACTCCGAACTATCTCTTCAAACCCTTAGGTAGTTTAGGATTGAATAAAAGTAGCCAGATGAAGGGACGTGCTTTTTTTCATCCTACCACAAACATAGGCTTGAAACCGAATGGTTGTGGAAATGTTTTTTTACCTTGTTGCGGATTCTTGTGAAATAGGTTAGGTTTTGAGTCGGAAATAACAATTGAAGAATAAAAGGGTAGTCAATTTGAGGTCAGAATTGAGCAGAAAGGTTGAGTAAGACGTGCATCAAAGGCAAATAAAAAATCTGGGGAAATGATACCCCTGGTATCTCGATGGTAACCTCCGGGTTACCGAGGCTTGATTTTCAGATTTCTGAACGTCAGTCCATAAAGCTGAATTTTTAGAGACACGTGGAGGACACACGTTGCACCAGATATGGTCAGTCAGGAGAAACCGAACCATTTTCCCCTCTTTTCAAATTTTTCATCATTTCCCACACTCCACCATAACTCCACCTCAATCCCATCAATCACCTCCTCAAATCCCTCACCCTAATAACTTCTCTACCTATTATCCCACTAAACCATCCACATTCACTCCATCCTTCCTATTTAAACCACCCCTTCATCACCAATATCATCATTCTTATCATTTTCATCTCCTTCATTCACCAAACTTCTTCCATTTCTTCCTTCTTTATATATTTCGGCCACCATCACCACCATAACCAAACCAATTTCCTTCCATTTTCCAAACCCTAAACACACCCAATACCCCTATTATTGTCCTGTAGTGCTGCTGCAATGGTGAAGTGCTGCAATTTTTCTTCTTCTATCATCAGAGGCACAGTCCTGAAAGAAAATTAGAAAAGTTCAGGCCGGTAAACCGAACCCAACCTCCGGTTTACCGAGGGCATTTTTCAGAATCGGCTTCAGAGTCTGTTTCCATACTCATTCAGGATGGGTCCTAAGCGTCAACGGTCAGTTGTTCATCCAAGTGGTTATCAGACAGTGTTTTGATATGCCAATCCTTTGATAGACGGGGTTGCGCAGTTCCACTCCTTAGCTATTTATGAGTCGTTCCAAGGCCATTGGAACACAAGGCCAGTGGCTCGAGAATGAGGGGTAGATTTGGGCGACTGCGGGTCGATATTGCCGGAGGCCCTACAAGCATAAGATTTACTGGACATGGCTGAGGCACCGGCAAGGTTCAACGCCACGGTGGAAAGGGAATTCTATGCATATGTTTCGCATAACCCCGGAGCCACATTTGCTATGGTTCACGGTGTTAAGGTTGATTTTTCTATTGAGAGGATCAACGAGCATTTTGGGGTTAGAAATCCACCGGTGGGCCCGGATGAGTACACATCCTCGAGCAACATTGCCAATCTCGAGAGGATGGATATGGTTGCTAATTTCTTAGGGGCGCGATGGAAGCGCAATCCTGCTGGAGCCCTCACCATCTTCCTAGAAAATGAGTTATCTTGGGACCGGAAGATGGTCAAAGATTTGTTTGTACCCGCCTTCTTCCGACGAAACTCCGTCACCACTTCGAGGGCAGAGTTGATGTTCTATCTAGAGACGGGTGCCCCCATCAACATCGGTTTTCTGATGCATAGCCGTTTTCATGAGCTTGCCGCCACCTCTGAGCGAGAGCTGCTACCATACGGGCCGATGATTGATATGTTTGCTCTAGAGGCCGAGGTGATAATGCTTGTCAGTGATGATTAGGAAGATCCTGAGCCACAACTCAGTTCGCAGTCAGTCTCGAGTGTTCAGAGATGGGTTAGAGCAGAGAGAGCGCGTACTCCGGTGCTTGGAGCACTGAGGACTCAGATAGCCTTACTGGAGGAGCACTCGCGAGAGATTGTGAGTCTACATTGCAAGATGGATCGGATTATTGACTTTCTAGGAGTTCCGCCTGCTACCCCGCCACCTAGGACTGCCCCTCGTCATAATGCATCCTCTTCCACCGCCGCCGCCTCGAGTTCTGCACCACCTCCCGGTTTTGAGCATGGAGTCGACTGGGAGGGTTATTCTAATGATCACTAGCTTTATTTCTTTCTATTGTTGTTTTCCATTTTTCTTGTTTTTCTTTTATTTTTCTTTTCCTACTTAGTTGATGTAGCAGAATAATTTTCATAGAATAATTTTGTCGGCTTAAATTGTTTTGGAGTTATATTATTTTCTCTTTTACTGTCGCACTTTTATTTAATAGTTTGTTGTCACCACTATTCTTCTTGGTTTTCTTGAGTTATTTAGCGCAGATTCTTTATGGACGACTTACATGAGCCGATGATTTATACGATGATCCGATTCTTCTTTGGTTCCGCACTTAACCGAAGCTAAGTTCCTTTTAGTTTTTTATTTCTCATCTTACACATTGGGGACAATGTTTCGATTAAGTGGGGGGGTAGAGGAACATCACTTAGCTTTTTCGTATTATATTCCATGAATTGCGTGATTGTCTTGATTCTCTTTGATGCACGATTCACCACTTAGACTTTGATTCATTTCGATAGAATTTTGAAAAATTATGATATCTTTGATCTTTTCGAGTTAATGGACTTTATCTTTGTTTTACTTTGTACGAGTAAGAGAAAGTGTCCACTTCTGAAGTAGTGGCATATTAAGCGCATATTCTGTTATGAGCCACCATTTTAAGCACGTATAACTCACTTCCCTTGGTATGTAGTCGATCGCATATTGCTTTGACTAGAGTTGACACTGGATTTATCACGAATCATGTTTCACTTACGCTTAGAAAGGCAAAGGAATTTCCGATTCGGTAGTTTATCATGCGTGAGGCCGTGAGGATAGTTAAATCAATGAGAGTTCACCCGCCAAGAAAGAGAAGTGCATTGAAATATATACATCTATATTCTCTTTGGAAATATCTTAGTCGATTGAGCGTAAGACGACAACTTTTGCATAGACCGATAAACGTGAGCCTAAGAGTAATACATGCTCAATTCTCGATCCGCCTTGCCAGCTCAATTAATTAATAAATACATGTTCGAGACTGGTTAGTTCGACTGCGGGTTGATGTAATGTGGAATTGTCTGCATTTCTAAGCGGTTGTGAAAGTTATTGCACACACATATTGGCTCGTGACGTGAATAGTGCTTAATGTGTTTCTGATGGATATGAGTGGCATGATCTTGATCTTGACTTTGTGAGGCATAGTTGTTTTTAATTAACTTGTTTATTGATCAGAGTGTTATTTTCTTTTCGCCTTTTTGCTCGGGATGATCAAAAGCTAAGTGAGGGGTAGTTGATAACGCTCTAAATGGTACCAATAATTATACCTATATTCACCCTGAATTCTGTTCAAGAGATGATAGATAGGCTCGTTATTTCTTAGAATATATGTCAAATGCTATGTGAGTGTTTCCAAGATCGTAATTCTGCATCAATGCTATTTTCCCGATGTTTTGGTACTATTTTGTCTCGTTTTACATGTTTTATAGGATGTACCGAATCTGGAGCATTGTAGAATGGATCTGGACCAAAAGGAATGCATTGGGCCAAGTGATTAAAGTCCAAGAAGAAGCCTGCTAAAGAAAAATGAGAAAAGAAGGCCCGGTAACCCGAGTGTTAGGTCCGGTAAACCGGCGTCTTGTGGAACACAAAATTGATTCTGCCGCATTGTCTAAGTCGGTTTGGATTTTAGAGAGTCTTAAGTCGGTCATTGTATCTATATAAGGCCGCATATACTGAGTATTACATAGTTTATTATCAATTCTTTAATTACATTACAATTATTATTATGCAATAAAGTTTTCCTGAGCTTTGGAGAGGTATTTTGGTTCCTCCCTTCTTCCATCATCTCTAGCTAGAGTAGATCGAGCTAGATCTCCATTGTTGAAGGTATGAAGCATTGAACGTTCCTTTTTGTCTTCAATATGGTAGATCTGTTCGTATTTATGTGTTTTAGTTAATCTTCATGTTTAACCACACCATAATTTACTTATTTTAATCGTACTGAGCAATGTACATGCAAAAATTAGGAAAAGCCGCCCCCAGTAAACCGGTGGTCTATACCGGTTTACCGAGGCATATTTTAGAAAACCTAAACTGGGATTCACTACAGCTACGTTGATCGGCAGTAATTATTTAAACGAGTAATAGGTCTGGCCAATCTAATATTCGTAATTCGTAAATTAACATAAAGCACCGCAAGTTAAGTGTTAATTAGGACATAGTCTTGATGGACCCTAGGAACGTGCTGGTTAATGTCGACAGCTGTCTAGGCGTGTTAGAGGTATGAGGTAACGCTCAATATCGGCTGTTCTAGTTCTTTATGCGTATGGGCTATTACGCACCAATTAAGGAGGGTAGTTTGCGTATAGATTGCCTACTGCCATTGTCGGAGTAGATAGGAGTAGGAATTGCACCCATAGCTGATAAATATGAGAACAATCATTAACAGCTCGCGATTAATCTTAGGAAATTATGTAGGGAAGTAAACATAATGATTAACTAATCCATGTTAGTAGATCAGTGAGGAGAGGGATAGAATACCATATTTGTTTTCTTTTACAATATAGTTGGTCAATGACCGCCTCTATGTTGCTTCTTGATTAGGTTAGAATCGTTTATACTTATAAGTTGCATTGTCTCTGTGGGATCGACCTTGACTCGCATTTACTATACTGCGATGTACCTAGTATTCTTGCTAGTAATATCGACGTTAGTGACTTACACGCGATCAATATTTTTGGCGCCGCTGCCGGGGACAATGGCCAAATTTTAAATATAAACGTTTTAATTCTAATTAAGAAGTCATTTTTATTTTATTTTATTTTATTTTGAGTCTTTAGTCGTTCTGTATCAACCCTGCATATGTTAAACTGCCAGAATGAGGAAATTCAGGGCCGGTATCCTGAGGGCAACCTCCGAGTTACCGAGGCCTGAAAAATCGATTTCTGAATAGTTCATGTTATTCTGTGTTATTCCCTGTCGATTATAGTTAGTTTGTCCGCAACAGTTGGGATCAAACCCAGCTGAAGCGGAAGTTCCTAACCTTTTCTTTGTTTTATTTTGTCTTTTTGTAGGTTGATCAGAACACTTCAGAGATTCGATCCATTCAGTGTTGAACAAGAGCAACAAGTCAAACAATATGCCCCTAACAATCTTGAACATCACACCGATTTCCATGTATCCTGGAACTGAAGCACGAGAGCATTATGAGACTGTAAAGAAACGGTTGGAAAAAGAGGAAAAAGCAATCAAGTACGAGCCTGAAGATGACCTGAAGGAGTATAGCACATATCGCCTAGGTGAGTTTCCTTGTGAATTAATTGAAATATCATCTTCGGATTATGATTCTGACGATCCTGAAGAGGATCTTGACACGATGTTTTCTGAGCCTAAGGATTACCCAGATTCGGACACCGTGGTTAAGTTAGGAGACCATGTCACGTTTAGACTCCCGATTTCTGTGCTTCCAAAAACCCTTAGAACTGAGTAGTCACCAGGCTTGCCTAACCACATCTCAAATGGTGTCTAGAGATTGATCCATGTGTGAGGACTCCTGTTGATTAAGTAGCATGCTGTG
The DNA here is from genome assembly GCA_036785695.1 of Gentiana straminea. NCBI lineage: Eukaryota > Viridiplantae > Streptophyta > Magnoliopsida > Gentianales > Gentianaceae > Gentiana > Gentiana straminea. Next base: position 404,968 of record JAVUPR010000352.1, read on the forward strand.
GTTACAGCCTCTAAAATCTCCTTGATAAACCAGCATTAGAGAGCATACATCTTGCCCTCTTCAGAAGAGTTTGATTCATCCTTTCAACTATACCATTCTGCTGAGGTGTATTCCTGACGATATGATGTCTAGAAATACCCTCATCCTTACATAATGTATCAAACTCCGACCAGCAGAATTCAGACCATTATCTGTTCTGAGCCTTTTGATTTTCTTGCATGTCTGATTTTCCACTAGATCATTCCACTACTTGAAAATGTTGAATGCCTCACTTCTGTGTTTCATCATCACCACCCAAGTCATTCTTGAATAGTCATCTATGAATGACACAAAATATCTGTGACGACCCAATGATTCCACCTTTGATGGACCCTATCAGTCAGAATGGATATAATCATGTGATGCCTTTGTACTGTGTATGCCTGCTGAGAAATTTCTTCTATGTAGCTTCCCAAACATACAGTGCTCACAAAAGTCCAGATTCTCGACCTTATATCCCCTAATAAAACCTGCAGAAGAAAGGACATGCATTCCTCTTTCACTAATGTGACCAAGTCTCATGTGCCACAACTGATCTACTATGACTGATGAACCACAGAGGATGCCACAGCAGCAGAGCCGGATACAGTAGAGCCTTGTAATATATATAAGGTTCCCTTCTTGATACCTTTGAGGACCACAACTGAATCTTTGTAGACATTCAGCTCTCCACCTTCTCTCTTGAAATTAAAACCCTTGCTGTCCAGTAGACTAAGAGATACCAAATTCTTGGTCATCTATGGAGCATGTCTAACATCTTTCAGTGTGCAGAATCTACAATCCTTTGTCCTCAACTTGACTGAGCCAATTCCCACTATCTTGCAGACCTTGCTGTTTGCCATAGAAATATGATCGCCATCCATCTGCTCATAAGTAGAAAACCACTCCCTCTGGGGACAAATATGATAGGATGCTCCAGAATCTAAGATCCAGACATCAACATGATGTGTTGAATCCCCAGAAACTAGAACCAGATCCTCATCAGAATGCTCAGCAGCCACAGCTGCTGTGCCAGAATTGCTCTCTTATTGCCCTCTCTTATTTGGACAATTGGACTTCCAATGCCCCTACTCTTTACAGTAATTACAGACATCTGTGGACTTAGGAACTTTGGAATTACCCTTCTTGGATTTCTTCTTCTGTCCATGCCCTTTCCCACTGTAGCTGCTGACTACTAGTCCAGCAGCCTGATTGTCTGTCCTTCCTGCCTTGTGTGTCAGCTCCTTGGCATGCAAGGCTTCCCTCACATCCTCTAAAGCCACTATATCTTTCCTAACTATGAAGGACTGCACAAATTATTCATATGAACTTGGTAATGACACCAACATGATTAGGGCTGCATCTTCATCTTCAATTTTGACATCAATATTCCTGAGATCAAGTAATATTGTGTTCAGCTTATCCAGATGTTCCCTCAACAGACCTCATTTTTGCATCCTCAGACTAAATAGTCTCTGCTTCAGCTGCAACTTGTTGGTTAATGACTTAGTCATATACATGCTTTCAAGCTTTGCCCACAACTTGGCAGCTGTTGTTAGGAAATCTACGCGGGAACACAGCGGAATTCAAAAATTTATTTCCTATCGACCCAAGATCGACTTTGTTTAAGCAATAAACAAATAAGTAGTAGACGGTGGTTACCTTGGTTGATCCATAAGATCGACGCTTTAACCGTCAAAGGAGAGTAGTTCTGCATAGAGCCGCCCAAGTGTTCGGCCTCTACTGCTAGTCCACACGAACAACCCACCAGAATCCTATCATGGATTGCAATTGGAAAACTCCGGTTACTAGACCGGCCTTTCCCCCCTCTCTCCAACTCACTATAGGATGCTCTATATTATACACAAGAATTATTAGCTCTTGAAATTATGATGTACAAAAGAGCTTGACACGCACATTTTATTTATAGTGTAGGGGGCGCCCCAACCTAGAGTGGAGGAGAAAAAAAACATTTTCCCAATAAAATAAGGAAAATATAATTGATTGATTTATCTCATTTAATTTAATATCTTATATTAAATATTTCCAATATATTGTCAATATCTTATATTGACTATATTTATCTTATTACCATAAATCAATTTACACATGTGTGCAAATCTATAGTCATTAATATCTAATATTAATATATGGCAATCTTATTAATTAAATTGCACAATCCAAGTGTATCATAATACACTATTATTGGCGCCACACTTAGCCTTTAATTGGCTTCCAGAATATTCTTTAATTAATATAATACTATGATTAATTAATTTACAAAACACATGTGTGTGTGTGTGTGTATATATATATATGTATATATATATATATATATATATATATATATATATATATATATATATATATATATATATATATATTTCTATTTCTACCTATATGTATCTATATACATATTTAATTAATCAACATAATTAATATCTTGTATTCTATTTATTCATAATAAATAAATACCACCATATTAATTTACCACTATAACATTTATAGTCTCGAGATAAACTTTCCTTATTTGGTTATCATCTATAACCACATTTTAATCCGACTAGATGTTCTTATGTGTGTGACCCGATAGGCTTCCGAATATGTTGGCCATAGACACAAAGTGCAAACTACGAAAATGCCCTTCATGCCTAACGATTACGGGATAGCGTCTAGCAACACACCGTGACCCCAAATCATCGAAAGAGTCAAATGCAATGACTACTACCTTTCATGTGAAACAGTTATCGTGTAACTTACAATCTTATCGCTGTAATAATATCCATACGACCGTATCTCGAGTGTCGATACATTAACGATCGTATCTTATAATCTGGATATCATGCTCTCTCTCGAAGTAACTCATTTACTCCCACTTTGCAAAGATTCACGAGAGCTAGACATTCTTTATAAGAAGGCCATTTCGGATATTCGATCCCAATCATAGGATACGCGATTCCCGGATGACCAATCATGTATACTCCGCATGCTTCAGTATCACACCCAATCACTACCGCATGATCGCCCCGTGGCTAGGGGAAACCTCAATAGTGTCAAAGCATGACAATCCACACCGTGATGCCATGAAGACTCCGGTCTTAAGGATAATTACAAAACTGCCACATAGTGCGACACTTAATGTAAGTGGGTCAATCTAACATACGCATTCTTTAATACACATCCACGTACAGTCCAAGTGTCTCTACACTTCGATAGACGAGATCTATCCCTGTCCTTAAAGACATAAGACATCTAATACGTGCTAGCATGTTCATACTATCAATGCCCTGTTTAATAGTACATCAGCCTAAAAACATTTGAGTATCAAACTTATTAAAGTGATTAGAGATCTCATTAACCATGATCGCCTATCATGGTTTCTCTATCACAGTTTAATACTAAGGACGTTATCATATAACAATTCATAATTAGTTCTTTAACAGAACGTATATATATGACAACAGAAAAGCCATTTAATATATGTATAAACATAAAGAAATAGTAGAAGTGATCCGACCCGGTCGGATCCGGTCCAACCCGATTGGGTTTAGGACACTCTTTCAACAGATGTGTCTTCCTCAGCGACTTCAGTGATAACATCATCATATAAGCATAGTGGTTGAATGTGCTTTCTCTTCTAGACTGGCAGAATCTGCTGAACTGGCATCTCCTTTACCAGATAAAGGAATCCATAATCCTGGTTGTTTTAACAAGGCCCGCATCTTTATTTTCCACAGACTAAAACTCTTTCTTCTTGTAAATGTGTCGATTTTTACGTTAACTGCAAATATCTTTCTTGCCAAAGATCACAACTTTTATCACAGATTCCCAGAACCAGTAAAGGTCATGGTGAAGATGAAGGTTGTCCATACATATGATTCTCTCAGAAACCAACGCTCCAATACCAGTTTGTTATAACAAGATAGAGAGAATCCAGATGGAAAAAGATGAACACAGAAGCAATTTAACATAAACAATCACACAGAGGAACATAAACAAGTATACCACAAGATTTAACGTGGTTTCCGGCGTTGTGCCGACTACTCCTCGGACATAAAAGAGATATTTTATTATGCATTGAATTTCAGACGGATTAAACACACATACCAATGATCAATACAATTGGTATTTATAGGAACATATCCCTAAATCCTAACCGCCAAGAATTTATGTCGGATTGCCATAAATACCCTAGATGTTAGATCACTCTACTGATCCAACTCAGCTGACCATTGCTTAAATCTAGAACTCAGATGCACCCAAAACCTCATGAGACCTTCAGCAGGCTGCTGACACCAGAAGAAACTCAGAAGACTTCCCAGCTGACTTTCACAGACTTGGATACACTTCTCAACAGACCATCAATCTGCTGATAACCAGATTAGTTTCACCTGATGTAGAGTTTAAGTCACTTTACTAACACAACCACCACCGCCATTTGCCCAATAGAGCGATGTTTTGCAACCTCAGTCACCTTTTTGGATTTATTTAAAGGATATTATTTTTCTAAGTAGTGGGTTAGTGTCTAGTAAGTTTTGTGTTGTGGCCTTAAATGTACATGAAGTGGGAGTTTCATTGCCTCCCATTACAAAACCCATATTATGAATTTCATAAAAACACGAGACCCCAATAGCTTTACATACGGTGTAATTGAAGAGAATATTAAGAACACTGAAAGAGTTGACACTTTATTCAGAGTTTGAAATGTCACTATATTGAAAATGTAAAATCGTTCTATCATTGGAGATTAATACTACCAACATCAACACTATATATAATTTTCCACATTGTAAATTTTGGAGCAAAAGTATTAAGATATAATTTTAATATAATGGACTTGATAACTTAGTTAACCATTTCAGGCGAACGAGGAATAGGTGTCTAATTAGTTACTATATTTATTATGACTTCAAGACGGAACTAAGTGGCATACTGTGAGAGGTGGTGGGGGGCACCTTTAAAATCCTCTAGTAGGGGAATCCCCTGGAAGCGTCCTGACGAGGACGCCAGTTCTAGAAGAGTAGGAGAATGTAATGTCTAAGACTGGAAGAGTTGGAAAAAAGTCTTAAGATATCAGGTTGAGACATAATGAAATTTGAAGTTTGTGATAACCATTTTAAATCAAATGATGAAGGTTGAAATAATTAAGTGGTCACTAGATCTATAACGCCTCAAGTAATGTTGTTAACCCTAGAAAAAGGTAGTGATGTTAGACCTGGGTTCTGGGGTTTTACATTATACTTGTATAAATTGTCATACCGACAGAATGTTCCCCTCGTGCAAATTAACACATTTTTTCAATTAACATCTATATATAGATGATCGATGTATTTGTTTGAAATACTTGAATAAAATTTATGTGTGTTATTGTTATACTTAGCTCATGTTTTAGCTTTTTGCAATAGTTTAGTTACCGTTTTTATACGCCACGCCTACAAAAGAGCCTGTGGATTCACAATGGGCCTGAACGTAGACCCAATAAAGAATAGGGTCCTCGGCCCAACCAGTTCGTACCAACATAAGCCGGACTGAGCTAGGTACAATCCAGCCCGTCTCAGGCCTCTACGGTCTTTATCATTGGCTAGGCAACGGGCATCGATTATTAAAGCATTCAGCGGACCGATTACGGGGCAACATGAAGCACTGGGGGCCGGTTAGTCCGACCTCCAGCCTGCAGTCCGCCAGCTCAGACCAAGCCCGCTTGACTAGGCAGACACTATTCAGATGCGACAGTTACAAGACGAAGAATCTACAATGGTTAAGTGCCAAGCTCGCCCTCTCAGAGGCTGCCTCCCAGCTTTGTAATTAATTGTGCTTAATTATGTCTAGTTGTATCTTAATTCCATCATTAGTAACCGCACGTCTATAAATAGTGGCGCATGTAACTCATTTTGGACATCTGAAATATATCAAAATCAGATACACTCTGCCAATTTGTTGACAATAAGCTCGCCAATTTACTTTCCAGCTCACCTTCAAACATTTCTTGAGCACCATCGAGCACCATCGGCAAAGTCACACATTTCAGTCAGATTTCCACCTCTAAAACACTCAAACCCCGTTTGTGATATTTCCGACAATATCACTTTTCTCGTTTAATTAATTTTTCGAGCTTCCTTTACATGGTTGTCATAAATACTCCTGCTTCTCCTTTACTTGACGTCCCTGTCAATTTTAGGACCCTAAGCCAAATATTTTTTAGGCTTGTATCTAATTTTTTTTAACTGCAACAAAACAAATTCAACTAGTACAACTAATGACATTATAAACATTTCTAAACTCAATCAATTATTTATTCATGATCATGATATTCAGAGATATTCAAAGGATTTCGTTTTCTTGGTTATCAAATTTCAAAGGGCTCAGCAAGCTGGAATGAGAAGAATAGAAGTCAAATCTGTTGTAGGCAGTATCATAAATTCAAAGGGAGTCTGTTGCAGTAGCTATGCTTTGGGTCACTTTTTATTTTGGTAAATGGGATAATATATTTTTGCACCTTGGACAATTTTTGTAAACTTTTTAGAATCTTGCTGATTAATTAGAAAATTTTGGTTGTTCAAAAAAAAAAATGTATTCATGGTCATGCTAGTTGCTAAATATAACTCAAAAAATAATATTGCGCTGCATCTGCCATGATTTTCCATTGACATTGGGCTACAGATTCACTCAAAGCCCATAAATTTACTATATATATACTATCGGATCAACTATTTTTTCGTCCCTTAAATTTATAGATTTGGAGGAAGTTTGGCCATGCCCTAGTTGGCCACCCTAGGGACGCACTCACTATAAGAAAAACACTATTTTTCCATAGTAGTTTTTGGTGGGTTCTATTAGCACCCCCATTTTTACTTCCGGCACCCATTTTTTGATTACTTTTAGGATGAAAAAAACGTCAGTCACACTGGTGTTCCTTGTTGAACACCAACGTTAGTGTGGTGTGCCACAAGGAACACTAGTGGAAAATCGTAGACTGACGTTTCTAAGTATTAACACTTTTTATATAGGGAACGTCAGTCACATTGGTGTTCATTGTTGAACACCAACGTTAGTGGTGTTCAACGTGGAACACCAGTGTGATTGACGTTCCCTAAATAAAAAATCACCATGTGCCGAAGTAATTATTTATGATGCCGGGAGTAATAGGGGTGTCACTAGCAAATAAGGGGGTTCCAATAGAACCCCCCTAGTTTTTTGCCACAACAAAAAGGTGTGGCTAATATGAAATTAGCTGTTCTAAAAAGAAATGAAATTAGCTCGATTCATTTGGCACGCTACCGTGGTTAAAATTAAATATATACCAACATTTTTGTGTGTGTCATAAACCAGTGTAGCAAAATGGTGTTTTTTTCTTATAATGTTTGTTCCTTTATATTCAGTGTATTTTATTTCAATTGCTATACTCATTAGTTGGTAATAAATTTGGGGTTACTAGTTAGAATCACTAAAACCTAGTTTAAATGCTCAATTTTGCTTAAAATGTTTTTGATTTATGTTGTTAAATTAAGTCTTTAATGTCATACTTTGTTATCGGTCTTAGGTTACTCTAAATTTAATTCTAAACTCTTAGGTTAATACATTGGTTATATATAGCCAAAAGTGTGCATCGCTAACCTCGTCTTTTATGCTATAAACAAGGCTTTTATAAATGATCATCTGTATAACTGTATAAGTTCTATCATTTCAAATATACTCTTAAACACATATAACGACTTTGTACAAAATATATAATAATCAAGCTAATATATTTTTACAGCATTAATTAATTTTATCGGGTCTATACTATAAATAATAAATAAAAATGCCTTGTGACACTATATATATATATATATATATATATATATATAATTAGCCGGCCCCCAAACGTGAACATTAATTTTGTGGACGCACGCACGAATACGCAAATGCATAGAGGGCTATATATATATATATATATATATATATATATATATATATATATATATATATATACAACTTTTGTGGAGTATCACATTACATGTGGAATTGAAGAACATGCTCACACATGCATGTTGTCCCTACAATGTTATTACAAAGCTAAACAAAGTCATACAGGCTTCAATCATTAGTTCCACATCCTACCCAACTTCCACACCCACCCCCACCCCATCCCTACCCTCCCCACCCCAAAGCTATTTTCTCCTGTATTTTCACCTTATCCTGTTCCAAAAGTTGTCCTGTACCTATATAAATAATTTTAACCTACCGGCAATTTTATGGTGAAACGATGAACCTCACGGTTTTACGAGAATAAAGCGCGTGGTCGGTCACGTACTTTGCACACGGACCATGTCCGCATACGTCTATACCAGGGAAAAAGCACCCATTTTATGGTTGTTTTGGTACAACATGTAATACTTTTTCATCCAATGAAATGTTTTAAAAGAGAAGCAAAATTGTAAATACTAGGGGTTATTATTTTATAAATTTTATTTTTCTTAATTTCTATTGGTCATGTACACCATGTCATTCTTGTACTAGAACCATTTTTTGGGAGGGGGGGGGGGGTGGTGGGGGGGCGGGTTAACAGGACCATCTTAAAGTTTTCGTTAACCTATAGTTGAGCGGCAAAGTGGTTTTTTTTTTTTTTTTTTTTTTTTTTTTTTTTACGGTTTTCTTCCCACTAAAATCGAACATTTTCCTAGACATGATGAAATTGTAAGTGAACAATTCTTTTTTTTTTTTTTTCCATAAGAAAATCTCCTTAATTCTTTAGTAATAAAAATTACACAAAAAGAATTGTCACGCCAGAAACCAGAAATGGGATTGTTGAAAGATAATGTTATGTCTACCAAATTTCGTATAAGAAAAAATATACAAAATGATAAGGATCGTAGATTTTAAATAAAAAATAAAATAAGACAAAAATGCATCATCCATTTTTTATTTTTTATGGAAAAACAACGGGCAATATATTAAGGATCAAGTCCGTCAAACAAGCAAGAAGTACATCGTTCGGGGGAAGTGATCCCCATGAGACAACACCCATTGAAGAAAGACCCAATCTAGAAAGTAAATGAGCCGGAGTATTCCCCGACCGACGAACAAAACTAAAATGAAGATAAGCAAAAACAGAGCAAAAGGCCAGACAATCCTGACGCAAACACCCTAAGGGAGAAAGGTCATCCTCCGGATGCTGTAACTTCTACACACAAGTCAGATTATCACTCTCCAGGATCAAGCGCATGACCCCCTTTCTCTGTCCTTCCACCAAAGCCATGAGTATCGCACGCATCTCCAGGAGGACCACCTCAATGCCCGGGTCCAAGTGGAAGGAGTATGCCTCTAGAACTATCCCCTGGTGGTCCCTGAAAATCAGCCCAACACCCGATGCTGAGTTCAGAGCAGATGCAACGACATTGCATTTCACCACCCCTTCCTGCGGAGCCAAGTTGCCGGGAGTGGCGGGCTTTGAGTGGCTGTGTGAAGCGATCCCGATGCAATCCTGTACTCCTGAGATGCCGTATGTGCAGCATCCCAAATTCTAGAGATGTAAACCGGCTCGTCGTCAAATACCGCAGAACACCGCACTTTCCAGATCTACCAAGTTATCCAGATAAATTCCGCCACCTCTAATTGAGCCCAACCTTGCTGCACCTGAGAGAACATGTCCCAGAAATCAGTAGCCGCCACCGCTTGTACAAAGTTGTGATAAGGCGTCAACTCCCAGACCCTAGCCTCCATTTCGCACTAGAAAAGCACATGCCAAGCCGACTCGTCCGGCCGGCCACAAGCTAAACACTTATTGTCCCCCATACCTCTCTTCGCCAGATTGCGCCCAATAGGGAGACAGTCATGCAAACAATGCCACAGTCATGCAAACATCAATACGAGGTTGAATCTGCAAACCCCAACATCGACGCCAAAGTCCATCAGCCCCTGTAGAGGACGAAGGTCTCCCTGAATTCTGACATGTCTTATGAAGCCGAACCGCCAAGTGATATCTTGATCTGGCCATATAAATGCCCCGTTTGTCATAATGCCAGATATGTCTGTCAACGTGTTGTCCCTGTGCTATCGGGTCCCCAAAATGCATCATCCATCGATTGACAAATTATATGTTTATTATGTAACTAAATAGTGTACAACTGCAAAAAAGTTTAATCTTGTCTTTAGAAAATATTACAAAATTAGTTTCATATGACGTAACAATTTTGGTATTATAGGATTCTAATTTATCAATTTTTGTCTCATAACTTTAAAAGAAATTGTCAATTTCAAGATACATCTCATTCTTGACGAAAAATGTTCAAATGTTTTTCTATATCTCGGTCGTTTGGCACTGTGGCGCTAACTGGACTTTGTTGATTAGGAAACAATACCACGTCCGACAGAATTTTCCATCGAAACGTTTTATAAAGCCCGTAAAACCCAACAACTCTTTTCCCCTAAATTAAAACACATTATTTCCCTAAATCAGACCTTTGATGCCTTTTCCAAAAAGTAATACTCCCTCCGTTTTTTTTTATCTGTCACATTTCACAATTTACTCATTTTTTATTTATCTGTCATTGTATATTTCCAATTCATCATTTATTACTTTTTCCTCTTTTACCAATAAAATATTTACATCTCCAATAAAAAAAATTAACATTTCCAATACTAAAAACACATTTACCAACAAAGTATTTACATCTCCAATAAAAAAAATACATTTCTAAAACTATATTTAAGACATATTAATTATTTTCTTAATCTGTATGAATCTTCTCTCTGCGACACATATAAAAAAAACAGAGGGAGTAATAAATAATTAAAGCGACGAGGACATGAAAATAGGAAGAAGGCGCAAGGCTGGTAATGCAAAGGCACAATGAGTCCTTTGATCTTCCACCCAACAGTCATCGGTGAGTGATTTAATAGCCTTACTTTGTAGAATTTGGCGATTTATGATAAGAACAAAAAAAAAGTGCTTTAATTTCATTAATGGTTCCCTATTCATCAAATTGTTCATACCTTTAATGAATCACTTAACAATGCGAATGTTAGGAATTCCATTTTCGATGATTGTCAAACCAGCTGTGATAGAAGCCTGTGAGGTTAAACCTGAAAATGTATAAGTTTTACCTAGAGTCTGATTATTGTATATGTTCAATTAGACAATCATTATAATAGAAACTTGATATGTCTTCACGAGCTTACATGATATATACAAGTCTGGACACTTCAAGGCTGAGGAACCAGACTTAGTTGTACAGATTTGAAGATCAGAAGACTGGAGGTTCAGGCTTAGGTTTGAAGAACCTAAAAGTCAAGGTCATAAAGTTATCTTCAATTAAGTCAGTGATGACACGAAATAACTTCATGATACTTGTATATCTTTGTAATGAGAAAATATATATGGAGTACTATAATCTCGATATATATATATAAAGATCATAGATAAAGATATCAAATACTCCCTCCGTTTTTATTTATATGTCGCAGAGAGAAGAATCACACAGATTAAGAAAGTAATTAATATGTCTAAAATATAGTATGAGAAATGTAAATACTTTGTTGGTAAAGAGGTTTATATTCCTCTCTCTATATAAACCCCCAGCTTCACATTCCCAAACATACTATCCTAGACTTATATGTCTAATTTCATCAATAAATATTCTCAAATTTCATATGTCTTAGCAAATCTACGCAGGAACGCAGCGGAATTTAAAATTTTCATTCAAAGATCGACTTCGTTTAAAACAATAAACACGTTAAGTAGTAGACGGTGAATACCTTGTTTGATCTATAAGATCGAAGCTTTGACAGTCACTACAAGAAATGTTGTTTTTTATAAGGTGAATTATCCTCATTAAATGCTTGATTCCCGTCATTAAAGGTTTTTTATAAGGTGAAATTTACCCTCATCGCCCCTTATAATAACTTCCGCTGGTAAAAGTAAACAATGACGGTAAATATATCCCGTCATTAAAAAGGGATGACATTCATTAAAGGAATTATACACTCATTATTGCCTAGATTTCTCTTTAGTTTATGTTATGATATTGACGGGAATTACTCTCATTAATGAGCATAACCCCCTCACCAAATAGTTCTCGACATTATTACTAAAACACATTTAATGACTAAATATACCGTCATAAGAACTACTTTTATCTACTCCAATTTGACCCTTATTATTTGCTGATTTAAATATAATATTGTTACTTTTTATATTATTATTCTTTTATAACCTTAAATTTACTTTGAAGAATCACATAAATATAATTAACCTTACATCCACATGTAATCACATTATCATTATATTATCAAAATATACAATTCATTACACCAAAATATGCCTACTACAATCCTCGTAGGATATGAAAAGTTACCAATCCTTCCACACAAGTCATAAAAAATCCCCAAAACCGTACAAAATCCTGCATTTCAAATAGGAATAAATAGTTCAGAACACATTGTAATAAAAATTCACATTTTTTAGATGAAAATATCCTTCCATTACAACATTATTAGGTACAACAAAAATGGGAACAACGGCTCCTAACTATACATACAAACATATTAACATTATAATTAACACAAAGGATATCAGAATGTATTAAAAGGGCGTAAGCAAGGATATATATTAAAAAAAAGAGCATTAAGGATGAATCTTTGAAATGTAGTTTGGACACACTAAGCTTGTGAAAGAGGAAAAATGACAATTGCAAGGCACTAAACTAAACAGCCGACACACACAGATAGCATCTCAAATAAAATGGGGGCATAATACAACTTGAAAACTAAGACCCATCCTTAAAGGTCTGAGAGATAAACATGTACTGCATAGACTACCTTTGTAGTCTACTAATCGTAGGTCGGCTAACGCAAATTAGCATGAGCCAGTTGAAAAAATCAAACAAAGAAAAACAATTTTCATTAAATAAAATGATCAGATCGAAAGCAGGAATACAATGTCATATGGAATAGAAGCAGAATCACATAAAGAAACATCGGCATTCACCTTCTAAGCCATAAGTACACAACCCCCCTAAATCTACTTGAAGGAATCTAATAGAAAAAAGAAATACATGGTTGGGAGTTTCTAAGGAGACTAGGCACCAACCTTGCACGTGGCTCATCTTCCACAACATTCATCTTAGTTTCCATGCATATAGGAATGTTGATCAAAACAACATTTTCTCAACCCATCCCCTCAACGATAAAAAAAAGAGGTAAAACCAAAAAAAACACAAAGCACTACAGTTAACACTATAAATTTCAAAGGAAGGATGCATTAAGACTTGGAACAAACCATTCACGCATCTGGTCTCTTCCCATGTCCTGCGAAAGGGAAATTGAAAACAAGTTAACCACATAGCAAAAGACAAAACACATGAATAGGTAAAGAATGGTAGTATAAATACTTCCTTGATTGGCCAACCCTAATAAAATGCAAATCAAAAAATGAGTAAAAGAAAAAGCAGCCAATAGCCGACACACACATATAGCATCTCAAATAAAATGGGGCATAATACAACTTGAAAACTAAGATCAATCCTTAAAGGTCTGAGAGATAAACAGGTATTGCATAGACTACCCGACAATAAAAGCTGAAATTGTCAGAAACGAGGGATAAACCAGAACCAGAAACTTGAAAATAACACGAAACAATGACTTAAATATATGGGAGAAATGAAGAATAAATAAGAAAGTGAGGGTGCATCAAATACCGTCTAACCAAAACAAATGAATTTACGCCGCATCAAAAAGAGTCCGGATAAACCATCAAAATGTTTTTCTCTTTCTCTTTCTTTTCGTTATTGTCTTGTCAATTGTTGTTGGCTCTGAATCTGTCCTTCTCCAGATATTTTGACCATCTGCATCAGCTGAATTTGAATTATTACAATCATAGTTGAAAGATTCTGAATGTTGGTATGCTTCACCCAAATCATCTGCTTAATGCTCACTTCATTTACTGGTTGTCCCATTTCATAGAGATCCTGGGGTTGCATCTTAACAACAACATTCCAGCCTTTATTAATGTTGTCATTCACATAAAACACTTGAGAAGCTTGAGTGGCCAAAATAAATGGCTCATTTGTTTTCAAAAAACAATTGCAATTAATGCTAGTGAAACCATATTCACCTATTTTGGCTCCTTTCTCTTTATCATGCACATCGAACCACTTACACCGAAATAAAACCAATCATTTTTCATCAAGGTACTGGAGCTCAAGAATCTCTGTCAACACACCGTAATAATCTACAAAATTTGTCTCGTTACCTATATCACCAAGTACACATACCCGTGAATTTTGTGTCCTCGATTTGATGTCACTAGCTTCAATCCGGAACCTATATCCATTGGCAACATAACCCTTAAAGCACCTAACATATTGTGAAGGGCCACGAGACAATGATAGTAACGCATCATATTTAGTGTGTTGGTCTTGCATTCGCATTTTTTTAACCCACAACAAAGCACAACATAAAAAACTAAAATATGGCAACCGCCATATAAACAAATAGAGAAAATGATAGAAACAAATAGATAATTCCTTGCCATTTAACACAAGTAGACATGTGAACACACCATACGAATGGCACCGAAGACAAAAGAATCAAGAACTACAGCATGATTATGAGAATCAGTCTAGAAACAAAACTTTGGTAAGCTAACAGTTTAACATTTTCCCTCGATTAAACTCACAGTTAGTACAACAAGCAGATCATGCATGTATGGCACCAAAATACTTTACAATCTCTGTCATAAACACCTAATTCCTATCAATTCCTTTTGCCCGATAACCTAAATCGCCAAAATCACAAATACCGTAAAGAAGAACATAGCATGATGAAGGACGCCGGTGAGTTCAAGAGTTTTCGAAGGTCATCGTCAAAACAAGTAGGGATAATTGTGACATTCGGTGAGTGAAATTAGGGTATACATCCGGCTTCAATCGCGATTTCACGAGGACTTCTCTTATCGACATATATTTTGGATAATAGCTTAGATGGTCGGAGATATATATATATATATCCCCAAAGGTGTCGATAAAGCTTTCTTTTTGTAGTGTCGTTGAAGCTTTATTCTTGCAGTGATGAATGCAGTGCTGGAATCAACAACGTGAAGGCCAACAAGGACACACAAGAAAGCCTTCAAGTCATGGTTGAGGACTTTAACAGGTTTATATTCAAGAAATTTTGTTAATTTGACAATCCAGTTAATATATTTTGCTTAATTTGTTTTTCCGGTCTCTTCTGACCTCGTTAATGTGCAAGGATTCTGGACTATGTTTATAATATAATTAATCCCGTTGATTCACAATTTGGTTTCTTTCTGCAGAGTTCGATTGTATCATGTGAAGTATTTGTGTTTATTTTTAATTTTCTTTCAAACAGAAATGTGTTGAATTGTGCTTATTGGCTTTGTTTATTGTACTGGTTGTACCGTGACAGTAAGTTTGGTGTGCTAAATATATCCCTTTTACAAACTTTATGCCCTTGTTTTTCTTTGCACAAATGTGTTCGGTGGGCACACCTTTGTTCATAGGTTTGCTATTTTTTTTTTTCTGTTTTTCTATTATCTCAAAACTGGATTGAAGATTGATGTGCCCACTTGGATACCATTGCTAGTGTCTTTTGCTTTCTTTGGGACAACACTGTTAGGGGTTAGCTATGGGATTGTGTCATCTAGTTGGGATCCTTTGAGAAAAGGCTCATTTTTGGGTTGGAATGAAGCAAGAAAGAATTGGCCTGTTTTTTTGGCTATCCTTTTGGGGTGGTTCAAAAAAGAAATATATGCTTTTTTTTTCTTTTTTTCTTTTTTTCTTTAGAGGTCCTATTCTTATTCTTACTTATTAGATTCCTTTACTATTCAATTTTCTTTTCCCTTGATTTTTAAGGTGTATAATATTCTCCAAGAATATCACCCTGGAGTTTTAAGGAAAATCATATCATCTACTATATATTGAGTGGATTTTCAAATAATCGATCACTCTTTAGTTGAAAATCAAAATTCTACACTTATATGGATCTTTCCATTCAACATTCTGCACTTGAATTGTTATCTAGCAAATTCTACACTTATATGGATCTTTCCCTTCAACATTCTGCACTTGGATCTTACCCTTTTACGTTTTCTTTGTTACTTTCCATTTTGCTTTGATGTTAACCATTATGTGCTATCGCTCTCTGTTTGTATGTTTTTGTGTCGATGTTGAGGATATATTTTCTGTCCTATCCCGTTTGATGAAGCGGATTACACTCCTTACCCGGTTTTAATGATAGGAGTGCACTTAAGCTCTTAGTTTTCCACTCTTCATAAAATCCTTTACATCATTAGATGAGTTGTCAGTTGTTTATCTCAAGCCTTGTCTGTGCTCCCCTGAATTGTTGTTTCACGTAGTTAACAGGATTAAGATAAGTGAATAAAATATTGATTTAGAAACATTTACTTAGTTTGGGTCCACTACGATGGCCCATCAAGATGGTCTATGCAATAAATATTTTTTAAAGTGTCAACCAAAATAAAGGTTGAGGCGGTCCTTTGTAAATTACTCTATACTAATGCCAACCATTGAAGCACCTGGATGGAAGTTTTATGTTTATGATTTCGAAAAAAGGAAAGCATTTCGATGTCGCGGAGTTTTAATAAACATTGGGCTGAGTGTAATACTATTTATTTCTTTTGGGAGGAGGAGAGCTGTGATGAGAAGTAATAAACTCATGGAAAATGTTGAATGCCTTATCATTTTACATACGCAGTGGTCTTTCTTTTTTCATACTATCTGCAAATCTATGGTAAGTTTGTTATTGCTTTTTTTTTGCAATCATAACACTTTATCATGGAAACTTACAATTAAATCGATCATTAGTTGAACACTCTCCTAATGAATGTTCATCGATTCGAGGTTCTGAAACACAAACTTCTCTTGATTTCCTCTTGTTTATCAGGGGCAGCCTATTTATACTAAATTTATTTTTGAAACAGTTTTCCTTCATGACTAAGTGGCCTTTGTATCTACCAAGTTGAAGACTTACCTGACAAACATAACTTGTCTATGTATGTGGAAACTAGAACCAACATTTTTGTTCTGATCCTGATGTCTAATCAGTCTGTTCAAGTGAACATCCTTGTTTAAGAATCTGTTCTTGCTCTATTCTGTTTTAAGCGTGTTGATGGGTGGCTTTATTAACTGAACTACTTACTTTTAAATGGTTAAATAAATTTGTTGCTGCTTTAGAAAATATTTCTACACTGTTTTAAATGCTACATGATATCTTCCTGTTTTAGTTCACTTGCTTCCAAGTCTGATTTGCTGCTATGATCATCTATGTTTTTCTGCTAAGAAACTTCCCTTTGTGTAACAATTGACATGAACTCTTGGAGCTGGTTTATGGATAAACAATGTTATATGCTTGTCCTATATACTCCAAATTGGTTTATATTTTTTTATGTGATTGTTGTTGTCTTTATAGTTGTAATTCTAAAATAAATTCTTTTGAATATTTGTCATATTGCATCACTAATAAAGTTGTAAATGTTTTATTTTCAGTTTTGCAGATTTACTCCATATTTCTAAGTTGTTGTTTGAGTAGGAAAATGGCTCCTAATAAGGAATGGATGAGTTGATGGAATGATCGGTTGAATGAAAAATACAAGGCTGGAATCCAAGAATTTTTGAATTATGCTTTTAGGAACACTTGTGAGGAGGATAATATTTTGTGTCCATGTATTAGTGTATGAACACAAGTTCTGGCTCTCAAGAAATGGTAGAAACACATCTTCTTGTGAATGGAATAGTGCAAAATTATACAACGTGGTATTATCATGGTGGAAAGTTTGGCGATCTTCATTTGATGAAGAAGAATCAAGTAGAAGCAGTTCTAATGATGAAATTGATGGAGTCTTAAGGGATTTGTATCCGGATATGGATCATTTTTATAGGAGTGGGCAAGAAATTGGTTCCACAAGTCAAGATAATAATGCAGAAGAACCTAACGATGCAGCAAAAAGATTGTACTGTTTGTTAAGAGACTTCAAACAACCAACTTATCCTTGTTGTGAGACCTCAAAATTAGAAGCGATTGTCGATCTATTACACATCAAGAGTATTGGTCGATGGAGTAATGAATCAGCCAACATGTTGCTTAAGTTTCAAAAGAAAATACTACCAGAAGGTTCAACTTTGCCAGAATCTTATTATGATGCCAAAAAAATAATCAAAGATCTTTGTTTCTCTTATGAAAAAATAGATGCATGTAGGAATGATTGTATGTTGTATTGGAAAGATGATGCAAAGAATGACATATGCCAAATATATGGTGCTTCTAGATGGAAAGAAGATAAGCATATAGGGGAAACTAAAATTCGGGATGGTGGTAAGAAATTAGCAGGGAAGACCTTGCGTTACTTTCCATTAAAGCCAAGGCTTCAGAGGTTGTTCATGTCTAAAAAGACTGCTTCTTTAATGAGATGGCATCATGAAGAAAGAGTGGTGATGGAGGGATGCGACATCAGTCGATTCAAAAGCATGGAAATCGTTTGATGAACAATATAAAGATTTTGCAGCTGAACCTCGTAATGTAAGACTTGGTCTTGCTAGTGATGGTTTCCAACCTTTTACTCACACAAAGACATCATATAGCATATGGCCAGTATTAATTCTTCCTTACAATCTGCCTCCATGGATATGCATGAAAGAATCTAATATTATTCTTTCAATGCTCATACTAGGACCCTCGGGTCCCGGAGATGCGATTGATGTCTATCTTAGGCCTTTGATAGAAGAGTTAAAAGAATTCTAGGAATCGTGATTTGAAACCTATGATGCTTCTACTCAAACAAATTTTCAACTTCACGCATCTTTATTGTGGACAATCAATGATTTCCCAGCATACGGAAACTTGTCTGGTTGGAGAACGAAAGGTAAGATGGCATGTCCTTGTTGTAAAAAGGAAACTTGTTCTATGAGGTTGGCAAATGGTCGCAAGCAATGTTATATGGGTCATCGACGTTTTCTTCCAATGGACCATACTTGGAGGAAAAACAAAACTTCATTTGATGGGACTAGAGAGGTAAGACCACCGCCGGTTTTACTTTCAGGTGATGATGTACTTGTTCAAGTGGAAGACCTTAAAGAAGTCATCTTGACTAATTGTGCTAATAAAAGGTAAAAATTTCTCATGATGAAAGAGGTGACACCTAGAATAAGAACAACATTTTTAATGAACTTCCATACTAGAGTTCCCTTTTGCTACCATTCAATTTGGATGTGATGCACATTGAGAAAAATGTATTTGAAAATATAAATTGGACAGTTATGAATACAAATGGAAAGACTAAGGATAATTCCCAAGCTCGTTTTGATTTGTAAGCCATGAAAATTAGACCAGAGTTGCATCCAATTCGTAAAGGGGATAAGGGAGTTTCCTGATGCACCTTATACATTATCTAAAGAGGATAAACACATGTTTTGCTTATTTTTTAAGCATTTAAGAGTGCCAGATGGGTTTTCATCCAATATTTCTCAAAGTGTTAACATGAAAAAACATAAGATTTCAGGTCTAAAAAACCATGATTGTCGTGTCATTTTACAACATTTACTTCCACTTGGGATACGTGGTCTCCTTCCAAAAGCCGTGGTGAACCTCTTATTGAGTTCACTTTGTTCTTTAGAAGCTTGGGTGAGAAATCATTGAGGCTATAAGAGCTTGAAAAGATTGAATCCCAGATTCCGATTACTCTATGCAAGTTGGAACAAGTTTTTGTTCCTTCCTTTTTCGATGTGATGGTGCATTTGCCTGTTCATTTGGCTAATGAGGCTAAGATTGGTGGACCAGTCCAATTTCGATGGATGTACCCCATTGAGCGTATGTTTTATGTGTTAAAGAAACAAATTCGTAACATGGCTCGTCCGGAAGCCTCAATAGAGAAGGGTATATAGCGAATGAGTGTATGACTCTTTGTTCAAGGTACTTGAATGACACTAAGACAAAATTCAATACACTCGATCGAAACTGCGACGTTGGATTTGACCAAATGAAGGTGATATGTTCATATTTTCACAATGTGGACGAGTTTTAAGAGCTGGCACGAGTCGTATTCTCAGTGATGATGAGATGGAGAAATCTCATATATAAATATCTTAAAGAATTGTGATGATGTACTGCCTTTCCTCAAGTAAGCTAAATTAACCATAAGCAATATTTTAATTTTTATTGTATAGAGTGTGAATTTATTTAATTTATATGTTTATTGTTGTAGTGAGTACAATCAAATAAAACAAAGTAATACACAGCAAGTGTCGGATGATGAGTCCAACATCAATTTTATTGATTGGATTAAAAAGAAAGTAAGTGTTTCTATTGATATTGGTAATCATGTTTTATGAAAGGTTAGTTGTTCTTGTTTATTTACTTTGTAATATGTTTTCAGGTTGAAAAAATGCAAATGCAAGATGATAGCTCAAAATCTGCGGAGTTACTTGGATTGACCCGTGGTCCTTCTATTTACATTACTACTTTCAATGGTTATGTTGTCAATGGATATAGGTTTTGGATTGAAGCTCGTGACAATAATTGTAGAACACAAAATTCTAGGGTCTGTGTAGTTGGTGATATAGGCTCTCAGACAAATTTTGTTGACTATTATGGAGTGCTGACAGAAATACATGAACTGCGGTACCTTGATGGAAAGCGCCTAGTTTTATTTCGATGTAGATGGTTGGATGTTTATGATAAAGTGTAAGGAGCCAAAACTGATGAGTATGGATTCCCTAGTATTAATCCCAATCGTCTTCTGAAAACAAATGTTCCTTTCATTTTGGCCAATCAAGCTTCACAAGTGTTTTATGCCATTGACAACATCAATAAAGGTTGGAATGATGTTGTGAAGATGCAACCTCGGTATTTGTATTCGACACCACAAGAAACAGAAGATGAAGACAATGATGCGATTTACCGGGATTTAGATGAAGCATATCAACATGGTGAATCATTCAATTATGACTGTGGTCAGACAAGTTCTTTTGATGGGAATGTTCAGAATATTTTGAGAACAAACTATGAGCCAATAGTAGTTGACTTGCCAACAATCCAAAGGAAGAGAAAGAGAAAGGAGATTTGAGAAATACATTTCAAATTTGCTTTGAGGTCAACATCAAGTATGGAGGTTTGTCTGCTATTATATTTCATTTTCTTGATATAACTTTTACTCATAACTTGAATCACTTTTTAGTTTTAATAGTGTTGTTGTAATCCTTTGGCTTACTAAGAAAATGATGGTTCGTTTTGTCATATGTGTACATATTTCTTCTTAGTTGAAGTAGCTACGACCGGAGCAGAGTCAAGTAAATCTTTGGTAGCTGCTCTTTCTGCTTTTTTGTCTTAATAATCTCTAGAGTGGCATTCTCGCATTATAAAGTTATTGTTCTCGCAAATTATTCTCTCATGTCTATGTTGTTTATGGCTTATGATTGAGTGAAACCTTTGATTTGAGTTTTAGAATCTGATCACAGTTACTCATGACTTATGTAATATGTTAAACTTGATCACGTTTATGTCCCTTATTGTGATTTGATGAATAAATTTTGGTTGAGGTGTTGTTTGGGTTGTATCTCGTTTAGAGAGCTTCGATTTTTGTTTGTGCATTGAACTATGATAAAGTTGGTTTCCCTTGGATTGATAGTTTTGCAGGTAAACAATCTGAAATTTAAACTAGATGCTTGGCAGAATGATGCACTAAGATTCCTCTTTCAGTGTTTTGCTATTATTTGTTGATAATGAATTGAAGGCATCGTGAGGGGATTTGTCAAGCCAGGTCTTGTTATATTTAGATTATTTCTGTGATCCGTTTTTGTAAGAGGATGCCGGTGGCAGTGTCTTTTTTTGCTGTGCTTCTGTTGCCATTGGTTTTGCAATACTGCTCTGCAGTGGAGGATCTAGAAATTAAGTTCAGCGGGGTCCGTAAATCATTTTGAGGTAAATATTTTTTTTTCACGGGGGTCCGAAATATTTTTCTATAGGTAAAATGTAGCGTTTTCTTATTTTTAACGGGGTCCGCGGACCACGTTATGTATAATGTGGATCCGCCTATGCTGCTGTGATGCAGTAGGGGAAATTCAGATTATTTAATATGAATTGAAAGATACAATATTACTGGTCCTGCAAACATGGAGTATGATGGAGCAAGTTGCATTGGCCTCCATGTTAGGCTACGAGCGCGTGCCTTTATTGTTGCATAACCACATGGGAATCATGTTGTTTTTGTAAACCTTTACTACATATCTGATTTCCAAACATTTGCTTTGTTTTATGACATCAATAACCCAGAGACAGATAGGAGAGACGTCTTTGAATGAAACAAGATCTAGATCTCATCAGATCCTTAGACTGGTAAGTTCATAGTATCCCATTCGCAATGGTGTGATTCTACCAAAACTTACAATATGGCTGTATTTTTGTGATTACTCATCTTTTAATTGGTTCAGACAATTGAAAGTTCAGTTACTGTAAGCTGATTCATTATTACCCTCAGAATTTTGTCCATTTGGCTGGGAGTGAGCGTACGTCTCAGGCATTATCCGTTGGACAAAGGCTTAAAGAAGGTTGCCACATCAATCGTAGTCTGCTAACTTTGTCGATTGTAATTCGTAAGCTAAGGTAATAATGTTTCCTGCCAACATTTTTTGAATTCAGCTTCAATTAGTTATCCTGATGGTTGGGAGTTTTATCCTTTTTATGGCTGCATGTATTTTTTTTAGCCATTTAGTGACATGCATTTTCTATTTTATTGTGCATCATTCAAGAGTTCAATGTTTCCTTTGTGTACGCTACATGTGTACATATAACCTATCTTGCTCACGCGTAACCTTTTTCAGCCAAGGAAACCATGGACATGTAAATTACAGAGACTCTAAGCTTTTGTTTTTGAGCTTAGACATACTGTACATTCTCAGATATGTGTCTCTTTTTTTTCCTGATCTTGTTGTTTTTTTTGCATTATATCTAGCTTGGTGTTCACGTATGTCGACCTGTTTTAGTTGCTAGAGTCTAGGACCCGAAGTTCAGGTTGCACAGTATGTCTAAGTTGTTGTATAAGATGTGTTTGTCATGTGAGTGTGCAATCTATTTGACAGCTTGTTTGTCATGTCTTGTGTTGTATTATCATGGGCTTTTTTTCTTGAAGTTGTGCCATATCTCTTCTCTTCTAGCTTATCCACATATTGTAGCATTGCACTTGTTGTTGGTTTTGTTTTTCTTTATCATCCATGTGAATATGTGATGTACTATCATTTATCAAAGATCATGGCATTTCTATTCTTGTCGCTATCCCCTCCTCTTTTTTGCTTTTTTTTGCCTTCAACATATTGATATTCTTATGCTAACAATATGCTCTTTAACTAAGTTGCCTTTGACAACTTTGTGAAACTGAATCTATGTATTTTGATAGCAGCGTTTTTCCATTCAGTATGTTTAGATTATATGACTGGATTTCATTTAGTAGATTGATTGTGAAAAACAGTTTGAATCCCTTGGTTTACCACAAGAAATATCTACCTAGTTTCTATGAATGCCGTAGAAATTACCGAAAAACTTGGTGTCTTTTATCTCTGTCAACGTAATGGATATGCTTTTGTGATTGATCTTGATTTCACTCTAACATGAGAGTAAATGAGTAGAAACTTATTGACCTATCCTTGTTTTTTGAATTCATTGTGTACGTAATGTGTGTCCATAAGGAAGGCAAGGTTGATCAACTTATAAAATACCTCTAAGTTATAATGCTTTTGGTTATATGCAGGAAGGACTCAGGGACACCGAGTTGCTCATGTTAAAAAAGAAGCAGGATCTTCATAATTATATGTATGCACCTGGGTAGAAAAGAAGCATACATTTGATGTATATTAATTATTTGTTCAGTTGTACCAAGATTGAACATTCTTATTAATGAGAAATTCATATGATTGTGTTTTATATTATCTCATCACTAATTTTATTTTAGCAATTGTGCCGGCCTAAAGTAGAGAGGGGTTCATGATTAATAATGGTGGTAATTGTCATAAATAAAAAAATTACTGAGGGGCGGATGACTTGTAATGAGAGGCTATGTTGCATTGTATCATTATTTAGTGAGGGGCAAGTTAAGCTATACCAAGGGGATGTTTGGACATTAGATCATGATTTAGTGAGGGGTAAATGGAGTTTTAGTGAGGGTATATCCCTTAATAAAACAATACTTAATGACGGGAAAGTTAATCTATACCAAGAGGATGTTTGGTCATTAAATCATGATTTAGTGAGGGGTAAATGGTTTTTTATTTAGGGTATATACCATAATAAAAACAATATTTAATGAGGGGCAAATGAACTATTGTGACAAAAAAATGTCATCACCAGAATAATTTTTAATGAGAGGAAACACATGTCACTAAAACATCAATAACCACGGGACCTTTTACTCTCAAAATTTACCTTTATATAGAGAAGCAGCAAGGACGGGCGATGAGAGTAAATTTCCTCTCATTAAAGTCTTTAGTGATGGGAAAGTGACTTTTAATGACCGGATTTCCCCTCATTAAAAATTGATTTTCTTGTAGCGGTGGGTAATATGTATCTTATCTAAAGATGACTAAGATATCCTTTTATGAAAAGGTTATAAAAAAATCTAGAAAGTTGTCTAAAGCCTAAACATACCGATGTATGTTGGCTAATGAAACCACAAATAACTTTTGTTAATCCATATGACTATTTTTAGAAATTGTCAAGTGTACTCAGTGAAGCGCATAATTTGGAAAGCCCGGAAAGTTTGAGCTAGCACGAATATGAGATTGATGAACTACTTAGGAATTAATCTTCAATTGGATTGAAGCAATTAATACCTGAAGGGTGTTTCATAAGTCGTCAGAAAAGGAATAAGAGTCTCCCTTGAAGGCTACCACTTTTGGGTTACGTAATTAGATTGTGTTCCTAAAGGGATAGTGCCCTTATACTTAACCGAGTTCCAAAGAATAAAGGTTGAATAAATTCATATGGAAGGGGATAATGTCATATTACATATGGAAGGGGATAATACGACATATACGTTATATAATGATAATTTCTTGTCCGCGGAGAAAAAGGTGTTTGTCTCAGAACATGCTGTCTCTAGAGTAAGTGTTTCTTCCAAAATAAACAGTGGGAGTAAATTTAGATCTCAAAGGTAGTTTGAGAACCACAAGGTGATATTCGACCGTAGGAACGTGAGCAGACGCCACATACTGGTGAGGTGTAAAACACTGCTCAGTGCACACAAAAGTTCTATAAGTCTGTGGATAACCTCAAGCCTGAAAGGGCTGTTGGTATGTTCATCTTGAAGAATGAATATCTCATGGCTTATGAAGGAATGTTTGAAAGGTAAGATTGAGAGATATGGCCAGGAGCCATAATATCTGAATTAGATTCCATCAGTGACAACCAGGTTGTGAACCTAGTCTGTCTTACCCAAAGAGAATGTCCCTGAAGACGTGGATAGTAATATGATTACCGTAAGACTATAGTGACGGCTGAAGGGTACAGGGTGTAAACCTTGTAATTATCTTTATGCTGGCAGCTGAGCCCAGTTCTATTTAGACCATGCTTGTTATAACTTTGTATCATGGCTATATGATAGTGTTGAAGACGTTGGGCAAACAACTCGATGTTCATAGATGATAACATGATATGTAAGACCACGAGATCCATTTATGGACTCAAACAAGTTTCTCTAGATGATTTCTTTGTTTGATAATCAAAGGAGTTTGATTTAATCAAAAGAAGGGATATGCCCTATATGCAAGAGGGATAGTGGGAATGTGTTATAATTTTTTAGGAAGGTATTGGATATCTTTCACGGGAATTATCACCCCATGTCACAGTCAATTAATGTTTTATAGTTCAAGGTCTTTACGAAATCACATGGATTGACGGTTCTTATTTTGGAAATAAGAATCTATAATGATATATTTAACGATGTTGGTTTATAGTTTACCTATACAGATGTGATGCTAAAAGAGTTTAGCATAGATCACGACAAGAGATACTGCTAGCCGATGTTCTCATGATCTATCTATATTATGACGTTAGTCCTAAAGATAAGGTGAAAGATGATGCTAATGGAAGGTTTCCTTTGATACTGTGATAGTAACCATCATAAAAGTAATGTCAGATGTTCATAGTCCATGAAGAGTCATGAGCAAGTATGAAAGTAAATCTGGTGAATGTCGAGAATATCCTTAAACAAGTTAAGGATGGTTTCCTAGTTTATTGAAACTTGGAATTAGATAAATATAGTTGTATAGATGTATATCCTGAGTCTTATGAAGGCGAGTGGGAGCTACAGTCTGGGTTTGCAGTCACTTTGATTAAGTGATACAGTGAGTTGGAAATGTTCTTGGCTACGGGTCACTGTATATTCTACAACTTAGCCAAAGCACAGTAGTGCCCTTGGAGGCACAACGGGAGCAATACATGAGTCTATAAGGTTCATTCCTGAACCTTATACGGTTCTTCCACCGTTTCTATATAGCTGATATAGTAAGTGGATTCATTTCTTGAAGCAAGGACCAGTGTCTCGTTTGAGATTCATGTGTGTGTTGAGGCGGTTCCTTTGACTTGATCATTTGGAGCATGGTGAGAAGATAGCCTGAGTCCCCACGGATAGCGATCCGTTCACGGCTAGGGCTGGTTGCGAGTATTGCATGAGATTCTTGTGTTTCAACTTGGTCTTATGTGTGCGAGTGATTGGTTTTAGGCCAAATGGAAGATTGTTGAAATAGTGTCCTAAACCCAATCGGGTTGGACCGGATCCGACCGGGTCGGATCATTTCTACTATATCTTTATGTTTATACATATATTAAATGGCTTTTCTGTTGTCATATATTTGTACTTTTAAAGAACCAATTATGAATTGTTATATGATAACGTCCTTAGTATTAAACTGTGATAGAGAAACCATGATAGGAGATTATGGTTGATGAGATCTCTAATCACTTTAATAAGTTTGATAGTTAAATGTCTCTAGGCTAATGTACTATTAAACATGGCATTGATAGTATGAACAGGCTAGCACGTATTATATGTCTTCTGTCATTAAGGGCAGGGATAGATTTCGTCTATTGAAGTGTAGAGACACTTGGACTGTACGTGGATGTGTATTAGAGAATGCGTACGTTAGACTAACCCACTTATACTGTTAAATGTCACACTATGTGGCGTTTGTGTAATTATCCTTAGGGCATGAGTCTATATGGCATAACGGTGTGGATTGTCATGCTTTGACACTATTGAGGTTTCCGCTAGTCAAGGGGCGATCATGCGGTAGTGATTAGGTGTGATACTGAAGCATGCGGAGTATATATGTTTGGTCGTCCGGAAATCGCGTGCCCTATCAGCAGGGGTGAATATCCGAAAGGGCCTTCTTATAAGGAATGTCTTACTCTCGTGAATCTTCCAAAGAGGAAGTTGTTAGGTGTAATGCCCGAAAGACAATTTGTGTAATTGTTTTTTTATAAATGGATGACAGAATTTATCTCACCTTATTACTTGCTTTGTGCTTGTAAGTAATACACTGCTGCAAACCCTAAGTATATCAGTATGTAACCGCTTAACTCAGTGTATGGCATGCATGTGAGGATTGGGTTAATGGTGATATACTTAAATTGTTAGTCCGTGGTGAACTTAATCAGAGTTTAGGGTCTCTTGATTAAAACACCAATAATGCGCCCATAACATTTTAGGATGTGATAGTCTTATCCGGACTGTCGGTAGAGAGTACCTACGTGGGGCATTTATATATATACGTGGACCGATTTAATATGAATTTCTCGATATAATTCCGTAATCGAAGAATCTTATTAAATCATTAGATGATCATATATGGATCAACCTTAATCATGAGGTGATCACAGGGTGCTATTTGTCTCGGGGTAGTGTTTGATGTGTTAGTTACGGTTCACTTAAATATGTGTTCCAAGTCACTTCTCATTGACACTGTCTCCTGATGAGTGAGTAGTTCTGATTTTCACAGACATGGAATCCATTTCTTCCTGCGGGAAGTAGAGAGACGGTCCCCTAATTTGTTAGCCCTAAGAAAGTGATCGATCCCGGGAGTTCACATTTGACTAATTAGCTACTAGTCAGATATGTGCACTAATTGATCATCAGGGGGTTAAAGGTAAATAAGGATAAGACATTCTGTGTCGGGTTTACGGAGACATCCCACACAGAGTGGACGATCATGGTGGGTTAATCCGTATGTAGTGATTATATCAATGGACGCTTATTCACTCTATAGGTTGAGTATAAGTATATATCTATAATTGGTAGAGTTCAGTTTCGGGTTTATGGTGGCGTAATCCCGGAATTAATAATTTAATATATTTATTCTGTTCGATGAATAATATATTTAATTATTGTAGCTACTAGTAATAGGTCCATGGTCCCCAGTGTGGCTTCTATAATTCGGGTTGATATTATTGTTTATTTAGGCCTTAGAAATAATTAATTGGCTGGGCTAATTAATTGATATGCATGGATATTATTTAGTTGGGCTAAATAATATAATACACATAAAAGACATTATATGTGGGCTTCTAACCCTAGATGTGGCGCCATTTATGGTCTTTTTAGCACAAGAATTAATTTTCTTGTGTTATGGAAAATAAAAGATATTCTTGTTATGTGATTGGTTGGATGACATGCTATTTGGTTTCCTATTGGTCAATAATATGTCACAATTATTCATTAAGAAAAATAACTTTTTATTTAATTTAATTAATTAAAACTTGGAGACCAATGATTTACTCTCCTATAAAAAGAGAGTTATTCCAAGTGTAAATCACACTTGCAAATTTGCCCCATATCACTAAAAAGGAGAGAAAAAATTGTTTTTCTTGTCTTGGGTTTTAGAAGAAGATAAACTATAAGTATTTCTTGGTGTTGCATATCAAGGAGGTTCTTTTATCAAGAAGGGTGCCCACCAACCACCGTTTGGAGAACACATTGGAAGATCAAGGCTTCTCTTCCCACTATTGGTAAGATAATCTTAATCAATATCCCCCTTGTAAGATTTTAGATCCTTTATTTATGTGTTATAATATATGAATCGTGATCCATCAGCAGCAAGTTAGGCGGCTCACTGGAGAAAATTGACAAGTCAAAACTCCGATCCAACCGTCCATATTGATGCCCGAGAAGTGAAGAACAGATCTGGAAAGTTTCGTCACGATCCGAGTTTGTTTGGTTTCCCGATCATCGAAGAATTTGATCAGATTAATTAGAAAGTTTAGTTGGGGTTTTGGTTATTTATTACGGTTGGGTGGTCAACGGTAGCTATGGCTCGATCGACTTCACCCTCCACGTGTTGCGTTTGCACGGGGGTCCGGGAAGGATGAGCCATCCGACGAGCCACTACGGCTCAACGGAGCTCCCCTAGTCATGACCCGTCCGACGGCCACATATGTTCCAACGAATAGGTCGGGTGGGCTAGCCCACATAACCGACACCATTCGGGCATATGATTTATTGTTCCTTAATGTAACATCAAGTCCAAAAACATGATCAGTAAACCCACCACTTTTTCAAAATATTGAGTGGGAGCGGGAGAGGCGACAGCGGACCCCACGGCCTCTACTATTGACACAAGCAACGTGAGAGAATGGTGACGCCTCGTGCCGGCCTGGGACCGGCCTCCCTAAGGAAGGCCTTCGGCGCTATCAAAATTCAAGGCTTGGTCTCCGAAAGGATAGGATTTTGGGTACTCGCCGGGTCAGCGACCGACCCTAAGGCGGCACACTCGGGGTCTACCGTAGTGTCTACTTAAACGAACTTGCTAGTTGTGGTGTTTCGTTTTTTTAAGGAAAGTCAAGAATGGGAAAGAATGCCTGCAAGTGTTAATCATCTAAACTAAGTTTGAGGCTAAACCGAAACATTAATTAAAGAAAGTATAGGATAAGGAAAGTGATTTCGGATCACCGAACCAATGCGCGACTTTCTTAACCGAGTAAACTCTACTCTTTGGAAGAACAACGCCGGTTAGTTTGTCGAAAGAATACGAGGAGGAGTCTCCGTATTAAGATAAACGATTTTAAGACCCGAGCCGGAGAGAATAGAGTATTCCATGCTCGTTCATAGTGACCTTCGGGGTCTAGTGAGAGATACAAGAAATAGGCTATCGCATAGTCTTTGGACATGCTCGAAATAGGCTATCGATGTTCGGACTAATGCTCGGCTGTTTGCCTTCAAGTTGAGTGATTTTCACCGAGGAAGAAACCGTAGCCTCGCCTTGCATAGTTATTTATGTGCTACAATACACTGCTTAACTCGATTAAGATATTGTTGCAAAATAACGGTTAACATTATTATGTAAACCGAGAACTCTACCTAGAAGATGCTTGTGAATTTCTGGAAAGGAATGAATTCGGTTTACTCCACTTCCGTAAATATAAGCAATTAGCACTTAATGCTTGAAGGTAGGACTGGAGATTTTGCGCATACATTCAGATTACGATTGTTCATGAAATATCTTAATGCGACGAGTGAAGGTTGGTTATAAGGTTCTTGAGATCAGAAAGTGACGGTTGTACTGTCACAAACCTTCTGATAGAATCTATAAGTAACAGGATATAAGCATTGGAGTACGGTTACCCAAAGGTAGTTACTATCTGATTTAATAAGACCACGTCCAACATCGGTTGTTGGTGACTACACTGATAAATACTACTGGATCGAATGTCAATCCACCTAAAACGCAGTGGGAGTATGGTTTAACCGTTGACCCATTGTGGTTTTGTGGACTTTACAGTCTGCTTGGGTGATTGATAACCTATGGCTCTTGGTGGGCTGTATAGGATTCTGATCATAGAGGTTGGTTTGAAAGCCTTAACCCTGTGAATGGAATTTTGGTACTCCAGTTCTGTTCAGCCTCTTGTAGAACCACACGAGTGTCTCAGGCCCAGTGGGAGTAATGGGATCTACGCTTAAAAGAGTCGAATGAATAAGAAAGTTGAACTTTCAGCACAAAGCTGAGTGGTCTAGGGGTGATTCCCTAAAAAGTAGAGAGTTAACCAGACCATGAACTCTCTCACCACTCCGCCTTGCTGGATTCCGTTAGAAAGCAGAAAATAGGGGTGATTCCCTAAGACTTTCTTGCCAAAAAACGGAGTCTGGATTCATTCGAAACAAAAGGGTCTTGGCTAGAACAAATGACAGGATTACTGCCGGGAATTATGTCCTTTGTGGATGTAAGAGAACCTCTCGGTCATTAAAAGTCGCATGTTTTAAAATATGTGGACTTGACCAGAATATTGATAAGTCTTTTGTAGACTGGGTATCAATATTTGTAAAATAGTAGTATTAGTGTTTGCGAAAGGTACCACTGAAATAGTTGGAAACAGCATGAGTGTGTTATCTGAAGTCAGAAACTGACATGCCAAGATTCTCTAGATGAGAGAATGGACTATATTCTAAGAATTTGATTCGGTCAAATTCACGAGAATGAGTCATTGGCTATCCTATCCGTCTTATTGGTTAAGATAATATTGCATATACGGATGCAACATTCAACGAGAGTAGTCCTACCCTACCTCTCAGGAATGATTCTCCAAATCTTCGGAAAAAGAGAAAATGGGATAGAGTCTCTCTGGGATAAGGGCAAGACAGCTTAACACGAGTCAATTGCAATCGAATCTTGGATTTGAGCAATAAGTAGCGGTTTAGTACGTCCTCAAGTATCTTTAGAGAACGAGGAATCATATGCTTGTATATTCAGGTGCAAACTCGAATATGGTTGACTACATTGATTCTAACTTGTAGTCAGATTAAGGATAATCATTAAGTTGATCCCGGGCTCAGTGTTTACTCATAGTGCTTAGAATTTCCCTTTTGGTCTGGGAGTAATTCCAGGTCTGATAAACCGATATCACTTCATCGTGAAAACAGTGAAGAGATAGCTTAGAAGGATCTTCTCAGTCATAAGAAGTCAAAAGCATAGTGAGAGAGAGTACCGCTTGATTGGAAGGACCGGCAACGTTTCAATCCTAAAGATCATCTCGAGTCGACAACCTAACTAATCAGTGTACCAAGTCGAGTGCTTGAAGGGTACGGCATTGATGGATATGTCTCATATGATTTTAGAGCAAGTGGGAGAGTGTTGTGAATAAGATGAGAAATGGTGTGCTCTAAAAACAATTGTTGCTTGTCATTTCGTGCAAGTGGGAGATTGTTAGGTGTTGTGCCCGAAAGACAATTTGTGTAATTGTCTTTGATAAATAGATGACAGAATTTATCTCACCTTATTACTTGCTTTGTGCTTGTAAGTAATACACTACTGCAAACCCTAAGTATATCAGTATGTAACCGCTTAACTCAGTGTATAGCATGCACGTAAGGATTGAGTTAATGGTGATATACTTAAATTGTTAGTCCGTGGTGAACTTAATCAGTGTTTAGGGTCTCTTGATTAAAACATCAATAATGCGCCCAGAACACTTTAGGGTGTGATAGTTTTATCCGGACTGTCGGTAGAGGTTACATACGTGGAGCATTTATATATGATGGCATTCATATATGACTGGACCGATTTAATATGAATTTCTCGATATAATTCCTTAATCAAGGAATCTTATTAAATAATTAGATGATCATATATGGATCAACCTTAATCCTGAGATGATCACAAGGTGCTACTTGTCTCGGGGTAGTGTTTGATGTGTTAGTTACGGTTCACTTAAATATGTGTTCCAAGTCACTTCTCATTGGCACTGTCTCCTGATGAGTGATTAGTTCTGATTTTCACAAACATGGAATCCATTCCTTCATGCGGGAAGTAGAGAGACAGACCCCTTATTTGTTAGCCCTAAGAAATTGATCGATCCCGGGAGTTCACATTTGACTAATTAGCTACTAGTCAGATATGTGCACTAATTGATCATCAGGAGGTTAATGGTAAATAAGGATAAGACATTCTGTATCGGGTTTACGGAGACATCCCACACAAAGTGGACAGTCTATGGAGGGTTAATCCGTATGTAGTTATTATATCAATGGACGCTTATTCAATCTATAGGTTGAGTATAAGTATATATCTATAATTGGTAGAGTTCTGTTTCGGGTTTATAGTGGCGTAATCCCGGAATTAATAATTTAATATATTTATTCTGTTTGATGAATAATATATTTAATTATTGTAGCTACTGGTTATAGGTCCATGGTCCCCAATGTGGCTTCTATAATTCGGGCTGATATTCTTGTTTATTTAGGCCTCAGAAATAATTAATTGGCTGAGCTAATTAATTGATATGCATAGATATTATTTAGTTGGGCTAAATAATATAATACACATAAAGACATTTTATGTGGGCTTCAAACCCTAGATGTGGCACCATTTATGGTCTTTTTAGCACAAAAATTAATTTTCTTGTGTTATGGAAAATAAAATATATTCTTGTTATGTGATTGGTTGGATGACATGTTATTTAGTTTCCTATTGGTCAATAATATGTCACAATTATTCATTAAGGAAAATATCTTTTTATTTTATTTAATTAATTAATTATTTAATTAATTAAAACTTGGAGACCAATGATTTACTCTCCTATAAAAAGAGAGTTATTTCAAGTGTAAATCACACTTACAAATTTCGCCCCATATCACTAAAAAGGAGAGAAAAAATTGTTTTTCTTGTCTTGGGTTTTAGAAGAAGATAAACTATAAGTTTTTCTTGGTGTTGCATATCAAGGAGGTTCTTTTATCAAGAAGGGTGTCCACCATCCACCGTTTGGAGAACACATTAGAAGATCAAGGCTTCTCTTCCCACTATTGGTAAGATAATCTTAACCCCCTTGTTGGATTTTAGATCCTTTATTTATGTGTTATAATTTATGAATCGTGTTCCATCCGCTGCGCATAGATCTAATTCGTTTAGATCTGAGCACCTGCATCCTTCAGAAGTAAATGAGTTACTTCGAGAGAGCATGATATCCAGATTATAAGATACGGTCGTTGATGCATGACACTCGACATATGACCGTATGGATATTATTACAGCGATATGATTCTATTTACACGATAAAATTTTCACATGAAAGGTAGTAGTCATTGCATTTGACTCTTCCGATGATTGGGGGTCACGATGTGTTGCTAGACGCTATCCCGTGATCGTTAGGCATGAAGGGCATTTTCGTAATTTGCACTTTGTGTTTACGGCCAACATATTCGGAAGCCTATCGGGTCACACACATATGAACATCTAGCCGGATTATTATACGGTTATAACGATAACCAAATAAGGAAATAATTTATCTCGTACTATAAAGGTTATAGTGATAAATTAATATGGTGGTATTTGTTTATTATGAATAAATATAATACAAGGTATTAATTATGTTGATTAATTAAATATGTATATTCATACATATATATTTCAAAATATGTATATATGATAAACATGTATTTTTCAAATTAATTAATCATAGCGTTATATTAATTAAAGAATATTCCGGAAGCCAATCTTTTGGCTAAAGGGGCGCCACTTTTAAAGTGTAAAAGATACACTTGGATTGTGCAATTTAATTAATAAGATTACCATAATATTAATATTGGATATTAATTGATTTTGGAAAAATAGATTTATGTTAATAAGATAAATATATTCAATATAATATATTGTCAATATTTAGATTTTATTTAATATAAGATATTATAATAAAAAGATAAATCAATCTAAGTGATTTTCCTTATTTTATTGGGAAAATGTTTTTCTCTTTCATCTATCTTCTAGGAACTTCTCCTAATCAGATTAGGGAGACATGGGGCGACTCTCATCCTATATAAGAATGGGGTTGGCTAGCTCTTTTGTACATCACACTTTCAAGAGTTAATAATTCTCGTGAAAAATAGAGAGCTTCTTAGAGAGAGATTTGA
Source organism: Gentiana straminea (assembly GCA_036785695.1). Classification (NCBI taxonomy): domain Eukaryota; kingdom Viridiplantae; phylum Streptophyta; class Magnoliopsida; order Gentianales; family Gentianaceae; genus Gentiana; species Gentiana straminea. The sequence goes on from JAVUPR010000352.1 coordinate 439,874, forward strand.
GTGAGAGAAAAGCCCGGTCTAGTAGCCGGATTTTTCTAGTAGCAATCCAATGGTGGATTCCGGTGGGCTGTTCGTGTGGATCACCGGTTGAGGCCGAACGCTTGGGCGGCTTCGTGCATCGCTACTCTCCGTAGACAGTCAAAGCGTCAATCTTTTAGATCAACCAGGGTAACCACCGTCTACTAGCTTATTTGTTTCTTGCTTAAACGATGTTCGATCTTGGGTAAAAGGAAATAAAATTTTGAATTCCACTGTGTTCCCGCGTAGATTTCCTAACAAATGCTTGATATACGAACTAACATTCGCAATCAACTAATAGAGAATAAAAACTATCACAAAGACATTATCTTGGCTAGTAAGAGACTAGCCACTCATAGGCCATAGCTATGAATTCCAACATTTAAATGGTAAAATTCATATCTATGACAACATTTAAATCACTAGTAAAGGCTAAGCATTTACCAACCAAAAGCTATGAAATTGTAGAAGAAAACTTGCATTCAAATTCAAAAGAGTTGCTCCAATGGTGTTTACACCAAAAAGATTGAAATTTGGTTCCAAGAAAGATTCTGGAAATCAAATGTATGATTTATTAACGTTTAAAAGTGGAATTAGATGCCAAACTATGGTGGATTATGGCTAGAAGAGCCTTGAAGATGAAGGTGTCTTCAAGCTAAAAGTTGGTGGCATTGGAATGATATGTTCAAAATGCCCAAAAAACGGAGTTTATAGGCTGGAAATTGAATTCTGCGATGCTTGGCTGGCACCAATGTAAGTTGGTAGACGCCAACTGTCACCAAAATATCTCTGCCAGCTTCCGCGAACGTTTGGCGGGCACCAATACAAATTGGCGCCGGCTAACCTTCATAGCAACTTAGTAAAATGGAAATATCTTGAGTTGTAAACCTCCGATTGATGTGAATCAATATATGTTGAAAAGCTTGTTTCTTGATCTACAACTCTCATGAAGAAGTATTCTCCATAAAATGCCTCTAAGCTGGGGAGTCAAATGTCAGTTGAAGATATGTTACGGTAGAAGCACTAACTACAAATGATCCGTTTGAATTCGATAGCTTCAAAAGCGTGTTTATGATACGCTCAGGCTCTTGGTTATAAGCAATAAATCACCTCATGTGTAAAGAAACGATGTTTATGATCAAAACCTATCAAAATATGATATAATAATTACAATCTTCACATTTGGATGAAACTTAAGAAAATAATGGCTTGAATTGATACGAAAAAATCAATAAACACATGAGAAATGAGGATAAAACATCATGAAATGTATCATCTAGTTGACTTACATCAACCCCAAATAGAGGAGATGTAGAATAGCCAGAAAAGGCAAGCATCGTTGTCACCAAGAACTTGGTTGACAAAACGGGTTCTTTTGATGATGAAATAGTTGTAAGGAAACACTTGAATATCTCAAACTGGGCAATGCATTCTCCAGCAATGAACAATGAGGTAATTGAAAAGGCAAAATCCTTGCCGGAGAAGGTGATCTCAGATGTTAGATCCATGAATGCAAGTGTAGGTGGTCATATGATTAAATTGCACTCATGGATCATGGGCATCAACTGGAGCATCTTACGCGTCAGCTATCAACTGTTTGAAAATAATGTTGTTGAGCCTAAGAATGTTGACCAAGGGTTTCGAAGGAACCTTCTTGAAATTTCAAGGCTTGTAATTTTTTACGAACGGCACACACGTCAAAATGAAAGAAGCTGGACCTGGAGGAGGATTCCGGATCTAACCCCCAGATCTGACGATTCATCATCTGGAAACCGAAAAATAAGAGATGGTTTGAGATGTGATACAACCAGCCGTGATGAAGGAACACTAGTTGAGTAAAGATCTCATGGTATAAGGGCAGCTATTTACAGACCAATGAATGTTCAGATATCAAGTAAATTTTTTTGGCTACATTCAAGTTGGAACTTGAAGCACCCAAAAAGGGAGAGAAATGATGGATACTTGAATCTAAATATCAGCAAAGAGGTGGCTCCCAGCAATGGGGAAACGTCAACTAAGAAGAAGATACCACTAAGGAGAAAGACTCATAAAATATGGTCACCAAAGCGGGTAATGGTGACAAGGTTGACAGAGCTAAAAAAGGATTTAGAGTTAAACTATGAAGACTGTTGGTCCCTTGGAAAGACTAACACAAGTTTAGAGAGGGGGGGGGTTGAATAAACTTGTCCCTAAAAACAACCCAAAACCGAAACTAAATCTTAAACCAGATTGAGTTCAACTAAAACTTGTGTGGAGTTGAGCTAACTCAACTGAGTATAAGTCAAAACTGACTTATCCTTAGTTTAGTTAACCAACTTATAAGCCTTAGTCGGTTTCTTGTGTTTTTAGTTAACTAGATGATTATGACAATAATGCGTAAATGGATTAAACAAAAATTATAGAGGTTCCAGGTGGTGTAATCATGTCAGTACTCTATTCCCCTGTGATGCGGAGGAAAATTCCATTAGAACTTCTTTGAGATGGCCCGGTTACAAAAAGTTCTAAACTGATAGTCTTTGACTAATCCCTAGCTTCACTATCTAAACACTTGTAGAACAGGTAGAATGGCTGCTCTTCAATTGTTTGAAACACTGGTCCTTGGAGGGTTGAATTGCCTCTTCACCAGCTCATCACAAACACAGTCTTCCTGACTGCACTCAACTGTCCTTCACACCTTCTTGGTGTTTCACAGTCTAAAACCTTTGATAAATTTAAAGTTGAGACTTGAATCAATAACTATGATTCAATTGTGATTTGAGCTTTTCTTCTAGATAAAAACGGTTTATGCACAACTCTGATTTCTTCAAATGATAGATCTTGATATACTTGAATGCTAATGAACACTTGAAGAAATTTCTTGATCTTGCAATTAAGTGTTTAGCAAGAATTCTTCTTGATTACTTTCCCCCTTAGATATTAATCTTTCTTGGCTAGATTGATTCTTAGAATTCTCCTTTCCCCCTTTTTTTCGTAAAAGAATCAGTCTATTTATAGGGGTTTAATTTACGGTCAGATTATATGAATTTGAATCCTTGTAGCCGTTAGTGGTCTCAATTTCTAAGAGCATTAGCGAGTTTTTACTCTTCTTCAAGAACTCAATACTCTTCCTTTCTTGCTTGTACCGTTACTCTCTCGAACGGATAGATTATCCTCCAATCATATCGCTTAACCGGCGGTGTAACGTTTGAATTCTTCTTCGAACGTAATGCTTAGTCTAGGTGATCAATGTTCTTAAGGTTTTGTTTACTACAATTTCACGGGTACGTGCTCCAAATCCCGGTTAAGGGGAACATTGTCAACTAACCTTTCTCATTCACAAGACAATCAAGCACAAGAGCCGTTTAAACGTTTCTAAGAGCATTAACTCTCGAGAGTGATGTGTCGACCTAGGTTTTTACTCTTCTTCAAGAACTCAATACTCTTCCTTTCATCTGAATATTATTGATCTAATCAGAGTACACCATTTTAAAATAATCAGCAAAGACATCATTGTCCTTATGTGTCTTAGCTCTCCATACAAGATCAACATAGTTAGTTTAGGTTATCACAAACTTGCCTGAAGTCTAACTTATATAGTCTCGACTTAGTCTTCATCGACCACAACCACGAACAACCACAATTCCGAGTTTGAACCCATCAAAGTAATGGATTCATTCCCCGTGCCATAAACTTCTAATTCACCCAAAATTGTCTTTAATAAACGGGGGTGATTAGTGCACCGGAGTCACGTAAAGTGTTTGAACCCTCAATTCTCTTTAATAAGCGAGTTTTCAATTCTTCAGTTTTCAAAGTAAGTCAACTGAGTATGTTCCTTCAGCGAACTTGCCTATTACAGATCTTCTTTGATGCGCTCAGTTTTCCGGTTTCTTATAGAATCTCAATTTAACTAACTTCCAGTTTCTCGTTTTCTCAGTTCACAACCTAGAACTATTACAGTGCTTGTCTGATTTAACTTATACAAATATCAGACTCTATTAAATCCTATACATTGATATTTAGACATCTTTTTGCTTTGCACTATAACAGCTAGTTATGACACTTCATCAATGGGGTCTAAAAACAATAACTGAATAAGTGATGAATCATTATCAAAACATAAATTTTATTTCCAACAAAGACTGTCAAACCCGCGTTTTGAATTCAAACAAGCAAATCATATCTGAATTTGAAAGGGCCAAAGCTGATATTAAATGAGGAAACAAGGTCTGAAGAAGCCATCCAGTCCTGAAACGGTTTAGAAGAGTAAAGGAAGAAGCGTTTGAAGATCAAGAATCAAGCTTCCAAAGCTTTGAATACTAAAAAGTTGATACTGATGCTGGACCTGAAGATTTTATTTACATTTTATTCCGTGCATTTTATTGTAATATCTTCATTATTAATAAAATGGAAATTTTTCTTCAATGTCATAATATCTATGACTTCAATTTACTTGTTTTTTGATTGATACTAATTGCTAAGATCTAGATAGACTTATGAGGGTATTGGCATCATCAAAAAGGGAGAAATTGTTAGGAAATCTAGCTTTGATGATTGTCAAACCAGTTGTGATAGAAGCCAGTGAGGTTAGACCTGAATATGTTTTGGTTTTACCTAGAGTCTGTTTATTGTATAAGTTCAATATGACAAGAATTCTAATATAAACTTGACAGGTCTTCATGAGCTTATATGTCATATTGAAGTCTTGAGACATCAAGGTTGCGGAACCAGACTCAGTTGTAAAGATTGAAGATAAGAAGACCGAGGGTTTAGACTCAGGTTTGAAGAACCTAAAAGTCACGGTCATAAAGTTATCTTCAAGTAAGTCTGTGATGACTTGAAATATCTTTATGATACTTGTATGTCTTTGTGATGAGAAAATAAATATGGGGTTCTCTGATCTCGATATATATAAATATTAGAGATAAAGAAATCAGATACGATGCAAATCCGATTTGGCATTTAGTGAAATGATAAATTAGATAATCATAGTTGATGGACAAACAGATGCAGAAAAGCAGACTTGATGGATAAATGCAAAGAGATGTGAAGGGTTTTCCTGATTCGAGGACATTGGTGAAGCTTTCAGAAATTAGATAAGGACAAGAATAAGGCTCATCAGAAGTAAGAATACTAAAAGCTGACAAGCATTTATTGCAGTACATATTGTAGAAGTTCTGAACACTAAAAGACAAAGAAGTAACGTTCAAATAACAAATCAACGACTATATTTGAGATACGCTTGAAGATTTACAATGGTCAAATTGCCATTTCAGCGGACTTGAAGATCCAAATATGAAGAAGCAGAAAAAGATAGTGAAACGATCTAGTAAGAAAGAAAGAAGGAATATACTAAGATTTATTTGAGCTCAGAGACTATATCAAGAGAGGTTCAAGAAGTTGCAAACACTCAAGCAAGAGAGTTAAATCAAGTTGAGCACATACTGAAGCTATATTGACATATACATCAAGTCTCAACTATTTGAAACAACTTTGTTGATTCACCATCTACTCCAACTTGATTACTCAACAAGGATTTAACTTGTGAAGCTGTGCAAGTAGTCAAGGAAAGAAGTTCAATGAAGCATATATGGGGTGTGAAGGACTGAGGCCGTTGATGTAGAGAGATTTGTCAAGAGACTGTGTTTGTGGTGGAGCTATTGATGAAAAAATGCTACCTTCAAAGGAACAACAGAGTAGGAGCAGTAAAGCAGCTGAAGAAGTTGTGACTAATAGTTCAAGAAGTGAAGCATCGGCAGTGTGTCAAGGAATTTCATCATTGTTGTAGTAGGATTTGCGAACAATAGTGAGTTAATCCTCCTACATGACAAGAAAAGACTAAGGGAGCGGTGACAAAGATAGGAAGGGATTACTCCACCTTAGTATACCCCACTAATAATATTAAAAATATGGATAAAAACTTTTTAATGTTTTGTGTCCATTTACCTTTGGTTTGAATATTGGGTGCATGTTTTTTTACATTCAACATTTATATTTTGCAAGTTCTTATTTAGCATTGCATTAAGTTCTCATAGTGCACAAATTCGAAAACATAGATTTAGAAAGACTTTACTTCTGTAACGCTTTAAACTGAGTTAATAAGTGTTTTACACTTAGAGAAATTTTTTATAAAAACAAAACAAGTTCATTCACCGACCTTCCAAAATTGTTTAAGCCTTTACCTTGGGAACAACAGTGAATCATTTAACAATGAAAGCTACGATATTCTTTGGGATAGAGAAGACTATTTTCTCACTAATGTTGTAGTTGTTTGCAAAATGGGGAAAAATGAAAGCTGAAAATCAACAAACAAACAAAGGTTCGCCGGAAATGAGATGCATGTGGGAAAATTCAGTCGGACGTGGCATTATTTCCTAATCAGTAAAATCCAATCAGCGCCACAGTGTCAAAGATATGAAATATGCAAAACATAATAACATAATTTTCCGGAAATGAGGTGTAACCTGAAATTGAGACATTTCTCTAAGTTATAAGACCAAAATTGTTACATAGAATCGTATGTGACCAAAATTGGTACCACTCCAAAGTTATGAGACCAGATTTGCTATTTTTTCCGTCTTAATTAAGGACACCTTAATACTTAGTTGATACCAGACTTGGTACGAGACTTTTAATTTGGAAGAGAACATCTTAGTACAGGGCTTCGTTGGCGAGTGGGCAATGGTTCCTTAATTAATATTTACTGTGAGGTGTGGATGCCATTGCCCACCTCATTTTGAGTTACTCCGAAATCTCTTCCGGAAGATGTGAAAGTGGCCTCCCCCGTCAACCCTCGTCTACACACTTGAAATTATGATTTGGTGACTAATTCGTTCTATCCACACTAAGCCCAAACAATTCTTAGCTTCCCTCTTCCTACCGGCAACAATCAAGACGACATTATCTAGCACAACCACATGAGAGGAAATTACTCTGTAAAATCAGGATATAAGTTGGCCATGAATATAAAGCACACTGGGATGAATTCGAATATTGTTCTTGAATTCTACACAATTGTCTTAGCCGACATATTTTTGGGAAGGCTACACTCTAAAGTTGGCCATGAATTCTACGCAATCTAAAGTTGGCCATGAATCGATCTATTGTTCTTGAATTCTATGCAATTGTTTTAGCCGACATATTTTCGGGAAGGCTGCGCTCAGCAGTAGGGGTACACACTTTGGAGGCATTAGCGTCAGGTTGGAAGCGGATTGGATAACCGCTATTATGGCCTTCTAGAAGGCGTCAGGTTGGAAGCGGATTGGATCAACCGCTACTATGGCCCTCTAGAAGTCAAATTCGGTTATGACTTTTTCAACAGATGTTATAACACTAATTGTTAGGATCGCTTACCGGTGTACTAAAACAAATTTGTGTTAGTAAAGGCATTACTATATTTCTATAGCTACTATATTTCTTTATAGATTCAAGTGCGGGAATCTTATCCAACACCCCCCGCCCCTCAAGTGTGGGCAATCTATCCCAAGACTTGCACAATTTTTATTCAAGAGTGTGGGTAATCTTTTCCAATACCCCCATCCCCCTCAAGTGTGGGAAATCTCTCCCAACACTTGCACAATTTTTTAAACAATGTTCACACTAGGGTTCGATCTCATAATGATCTGGTAACAATGTTCACACCAAGGTTCGATCTCATTACCTCTAGCTTTGATACCATGTTAATATCAATATCAAGCGCTTAACTTTGTACTATAACCAATTGGTGTTCGTAAAGGCGTTACTATATTTCTTTATAGATTCAAGAGTGTGGGAATCTCTCCCAACAGTGATACTACAACATCACATGGCTCGACAACTTGGTGAGACCCATCTGAGAGTCCTATGCAAATTGGTATTTGTCAACAATGGCCTTTTGAGTGGCTGAGTGTGCTGATTATGTTTCTTGCGAATCGCTTTCATGGTACCATACACCACGACTAACCGAGTTCTCATTTACACTCTCTTGCCTACGCAGTTCTCATTTATCAAGGTGACGTGGGGAAATACATCATGGCTAGGAGGCCAACATGGTGATGGTTATATATTTTACCTATTTTTTACCGGAGTATGATACGGATGACATTGCAAGGCAAACCAACCCTATCATCTTCCAGAATGAATAGTTTGGTTTATTATGTGTATTGCGTCTAGATCGAGTTTTCCTTGTTGCTTTTCTAAAACAATTGAAAGTATTAAGTGAATTGGCAAGCGTTCAGCATTACGTTTGAAACTTTCTGCATTAATAGTCACATGTTTGATTTTGATTGGATTTTAAATTACGACGTGTTGATCATTATAAAAAAAATTTATCCCATAATTCTCTATATGACATAATAAGATTGAGAGAATTATTCATTATGAGGGGTCTTGGGTAGGAGGTCCTCTCGAAGAGGCACACACGTCATGTAGTATTGCAGTTGATAAAACAATTGATATTAACAGACAAAAGAATCGATCGGACCAAAACTAATACTTTGACAAGGTAATAGTTTCGATGCCACAACAAATCATACTTAGTAAAACTTCGTATAACACCTCAAGTTGTCCTCCCCCCGTTGCGGAGTGTAATCTTTATAAACATTAACGTCTACTACTTTACCAATATCGATTCTCACGCGGTCTGTTATAAAAGACTCATCAATATTACTCTTTACGGGAATCAAGCCCCCACACATATCAAACATGTGACTATTAATGATATAGAGGTTTGATTTAATACTTCGTGGATATAAGCGTTAATAATGCATAACATACGCCATTGGATTTAAGCTAAAACCCTTATGTTTAACCAAGCCTGCCTCAAGAGAGCAAGAAAGTTTCGGGGCATCATAAACAAATGAGTTATAAAGCCAAATCAGACATGTGTCTCTTCTGTGTCTACGAAGGTAACAATGTGAACATACTCGGGTACGTCTTCCTACCAAAGGCTTTGCCTTGAAAGTAAAAATTTCTCATTCATTGGACGTTCTCCATTTGAACGTATCATGTTGGTTCTACGTCGGCCTCGTCTTTCTTTCTGCCTTTGTAGTTCTTCTGGCACATGATTACCCGTTATAGGTGGAAGAACACAACATGTTCATATTGCATTTGGGATATCCCAATCATCGTCAACAAAAGGAGGATACATGTGGTCTTCATAAATACGTTCGAAGCATTCGGCTTTCTAATAAAGGGAACAAAGCATATACGGACTCACACTGCGTTCTTCAACTATAGCAGTTGCATGTACACAAGGTAGCTTTAATGCCTGAAACTCTCCACAATAATGAGTCATTCTTTCCAAATTAATTAACTTTTGAGTGCTATCAAGGTTCGAAACCTGAAACTCAATGCCGTCGATCGGATAGATCCTGAAGTTTCTTATACTTTCAACAATAGCCTTCACAATTGTTTCAACTTTTAGTGCAAATACACTACGACACGCGTACGTTGTTTCTCTCTGCTCGCAATACCAACCTTATAATATCATCCTAATATACTCAAACATATTCGTTATAAAAATTCTCCTTGCATCCCTAATTACTTTGTTGAATCTCTCTAGCATAGTTGCTTTTCATGATAGAATAACGTGTTCTTGGAAAATGCGACCGTGCCTAGTACTTGAATCCAACTCTCTCCAAGTACCCAGAAACGTCATTATTTTTCTGCCTTATCTGGTCAATCAATCTTTGGAATTGCGATTTTGAACAAGCGTACGCTGCTTTCTTCAACGTGTATCGATAATATTTTTTTCTTACCACAAGTGTGATTGACGTTCATTTCAAGGTGGTGGTAGCAATTGTCATGGTAAGAATTTGGAAACACTTCTTCAGGAGTAGCCTTGATTGTCGGGTGTTTGTAGGAGACAAACACCAAATCCACAAGATATAATGTTCTCCAATAGCCATCTTCAAGTGGGATATGAAATACGTCCACAAGTTAGTGCTCTCACCATCGACTACGCCAACAGCTATTGGAAACAAGTGTTCACCTGCATCTACTCCAACAACACCTAACAATATCCCCCCATACTTATTGTTCGAATGCGTACCATCCACACATAGTGTAGGACAACAAAATTAAAACCTGGTAATACTAGCGCCCAACGACATAAAAAAATACTTGAACCTACCAATGTCATTCCTAAATATGTGAGTCAATGTACCGAGATTTTCCCTCTCATCCATATGAAAAAAGCCACATAACGTACCGTATGACTGTTCTGGAGTTCTACCAATCATACGCAATGCCGCTTGTTTACATCTACACGCTTTTACATAACTAATAGTTACGCCGAATTCTTTATTCACCTCAACTTTGACATGCTTTGCTTTAAAACTAATGTCGAGTAATATACTATCGTCCCTTATGAAACGCACTATAGATGCTGGTGTGGCTTGCGCGTGGTGATTATCTATAATCTTCAATCCACGTATAGGTTTATCGACATATAAGGTTATCTTGAAGTTAGCAATACCTTTACCCTTTCTAGCATCCAACTTCCATTTGCCTGTAGATGATTTTTTACATCGAAAATACAGTTTCTCCTAATCAGACCTTTTGATGTTGTAATGGTAAATATTCTTGATTGTGTGATATTGCAATTTCTCGTACAAACGATCTTTATTTTTTAACACTTTTTCAACAGACAATTTATTTGGGTCTGCAATGGCAAGCATTCATGTGTGTGGGCACTCAGCATTTCAATTGATGGAAGAGTCTGTCAGTAATCACTCCCTCCATGATAAGTGCTACTGCCTCTAGCATATGTGTGACCAGTTTCAACATGTTGTTCGCTGGTGTTTTCAAGTAATTTACAAACGAACCACCTAAGCCAAAAATTTGTTGCTCTGGTATTAGCGTAAAACTAACTATGTTGTAGGAGGCACATGATGAAATTGATGAGATCTTGCCGCGTGGTAACCGTTATGACTTGTATTCACAAACTCTTCTCCACTACATAATTCATGCGGCGTTCGACCAAACTGCTACCGAGCTATTCCGGCATTGTTAAAATGTTGACTTGAACTACCAACTAGTAGTTAGTGAATGATGTATGCGTTGCTTGACTATATATATGATCAGATGAGTATGATGTATGAGGAGCCCCATACTCTGGCACATGATCCGATCGTTCCCTTTCATTATCAATAGGATAACATTATAGGACCCTTGCAGATTCTTCAGGTTGAGCACAATGAACAAGATACTCATCATTACTAGGCAAATCTTCAATATGGCCCTGATCGCTTCAACCTACTCCAATCACAGTGTCATCTTCTCCGTCAAATTCTTCATTTAAATCAATTCTATTCTCATTCATGTCTATCTGAGGTTCATAACTAACCACTTGTTCAGCATTAACACAAAGTTTGACACGAACTTGCCTAAGATTTTCATAAATGTAACCTAACCACGTGTCATCGTTAGAAATCTCAATAGGCGGCGTTTGGTGTTGTCCACCATTTGTGTACAAAGCTTTTTTGTTCAACTTATAACCAATGTACGTGATCAATCTCGACTTTCTCCTTCATATTGTCGAATGAAATATTCCTTTCCACAAAAGTGATATAAGCGGTACCATTCAGATAAGACCATTCTTCACCTTCTTCGTGTTTCCCCTCGCCATTGAATGTAGAGGAAACACCCCACCGGTTGTTATCTGTGAAAAAAACATGTTATGGCCATAGAAACTCATCGAAATAAGTGGAATCAAAAACACCCTAGACCTATAAGAACCTCTCTGGTGGTAGGGGTTTCACCATAATGTTGAACGATATTCGTAGATGTTATTATCGTTGTCATTTCATTTATTTATTAATGATAATCGTAATTATTCACTTCGATTGTTTTATGTAGTTGGGCAGAAATACAGTATCTCTACTAATATATATATATATATATATATATATATATATATATATATATATATATATATATATATATATATATATATATACATTCCAATTAAGCATTAAAATTATAAAACTAATAAAAATTATATTTTACATAATACATTAATTAAAACAATTATAAATCTAAGTATTACCAATCAAGCATCAAAAAAATATGTTCAGAAAATCGTGTTAAGGAAGGGAAATAGGATTTACCGTCATTATTATTGACAGAAATTTGAGTTTCTCTGCCATAACATGGACGGAACAATGTCTTATCTTGTATTAATATGGACGGGAAATCCAATTTCCCGCCCTTAACACGATTTTCACCGAATCAGTTTCAAAAGTACGATCTTCATATGGTAAACTTACACACAAACAATTACACAATCACATTGGAAAGACATAAAAATATTTTCAAGAGATGACTAATGAATGTACAAAATATAGTGTTTTTCAATTAAAAAGACTTACCCATTACGAATACTCAACACGAAATGAATGTTTGATATAGAAAATCCGATTTGTTTGAAGTAATACTGCAATATAGAGGAGAAAAAAACTCAATTAGTGTAGGTGAAGAAAACTCAATTTAGACTGATGAAGATCAAAGTGAAGATAATTGTAAAAGGTGTAAGCCTAATAATAAAGTGAAAACTCATTTCTATTCCATATTACCCAAGGTAAACATGTTCGGCCGGTCATTATTCAAAAAAATTTGGTTATGGAGGTGTAGAATATATTTACCTTTGATATTATTGACGAGAAATGATGTTACCTGCCGATAATAACAATTTTTTACCTAAAATGTAGCCACACAAAAAAAAAAAAAAAAAAAAAAATATTTATTTGCACCACATCAAATTTACCGTTACACCACATTAAAATAAAAATAAAGATATAATTTACTTATTACCAATCATTTTTTACTAACACCAAAGTATTATATTATCATATATTCACCCAATTTTTTTCAATTTACAAAAACTCCCCCTCCCTGCTTCCCCTCCCTTGCTTCCATCATCTACATCCATCTCTTGTTTTATTTAATAAATGAAATGATATTGTTATTCATATTTATTATTCTCCACCGATGTGCCAATAGTAATTACACCCATTTCCACCATCTCACACCATGGTATATACACGGGAGGATTCTCTTGGATTGAGTGAGTAGTCTCGCGTTATCATAGATACGGAATCCATTCCTTCCATTTATAGAAGTAGATAGACAGTTCCCTTATATTTTAATCCTAGAAACTGATCGATCCATGGAGTTCATATTACACTGATTAGCTACCAGTGAGTTGTATGAATTAATTGATCACTGGGGTTAATGGTAAATAAGGATAAGAGGTTCTAAAAAGGGTTAACGGTAACTTCCCGATTTAGAATGAACAATCTATGGAGGATTAATCCATATGTAATGATTATATCAATGGACGCTTATTATTATTCTCGTGAGGAGATAAATATAATCTCATAATCGGAGGAGTGCAAATCACGGGATTATGGTGGCATATTCCCGTGATTGATTTATCGAATATAATTATTCGTTCGTAAGATAATTATTTATTTGATTTATCGGAGCCGCCGATTATTAGTCCATGGTCCCCGACGTGCCTCCTAATATAAAGCATAGCTATTCTCGGACGTCGAATCCTAATAATATTAATTTAGTTCTTGTTGGACTTTATTAAAACGATATGTGAATTAATTGTTTAGTGGACTATTAAATTAGTTGGGCTAAATAATTAAATATGTGGAAAAGACATTTTTCATAATCTTGGCCCAAATTGGTGTGTTAGTCGAAAATCATAGTGACTAGGTCACAAATGATGAATTTCGGCCATAAGCATGCTTAGTCAACAAGAATTAGTTTTTATTTATTAATAAGACATGTGCATAAAATATTTATTGGATAAATATTTATGGAAAGAAATAAAGATAAATATTATTCTAGATTTATTCTAGAATATTATGGGATTATCTTTTATTTAATGGGATTATTATAATTGATTTTGTATTAATTATTAAATCCTTGGAGGCTAAGTTTTACTCTCCTATATAAAGAGAGTTCTCACAAGCCTCATAACACATGTAAAATTCGACTTCTCCTCTTAGAGAGGAAGAAGAAAATTTTTCGGCCAAGGGGTTTAAGTAGATCACCTAGATCCACCACCCATACTCTCCACCACCCTCCACCATCCCATCTCTCCCACTACCATTCTCCCTCCGGTCACCTGAAACCAACCGCTCCTTGCTCCCCCTCCCCCGATCTGAAATTCTCCCTGCCCCGCAACATGAACGCCGCCCCTCCCCCGATCTGAAACCATGCTCCCCTTCTCCGATTTAAATCTTGCTCCACCGGCCCTGATTTGAACACAACCCCCCTCCTATTTGAATCCCAGCCCTTCTGTCTCCGCCCCCCTCCTATTTGAATCCCAACCCTTCTCTATATATTCCGGCCAAATTGAGGGACAAATGATCCAAAAAAAATATGCCAAAAAACGTGTTGGTTGAAGGTGGCCGAGATTTTGGCCGGAATCGGCAAGTCTGGCCTATTCCGCCATTAGAGCAGCAGTGGCGGTTGGTTTGGGAGGGGAGGGGCGGACTGGGAGGTATTGGTGGCGGGTTCAGGTTGGGGCTGGGTTTCGGTGGTGGGTGCTTGAAAATTACTTGTATCGGAGCTGAAAATCCACCGGCGGTCATGGCCGTGGAGGTGGAAGGGGCGGCGAGGAGAGGTTTCTTTTTGGTTGGGGATGTAAAGGTTTTGGATTTCATTGATGAAGGGAAGAAAGAGAGGATGAGAAGAGGAGTGGAATGGTGGTGGTTAGAGGTCCGGCCGGCGCAGGAAAACGGGGTCACCAGGAAAAAAGAGAAAAAAAAGGGAGGCTGTAAATTGGGGAAGGGGAAGAGGGAGGGTTTTGTTATTTTTAGGGACTAATTCGTAATAAAAAAAACTTGGTGTGGAGATAGTTCAAATGTGTGGTATGAAAGTAGAAGATGTGGTGTAAACTATAAAGTGGTATAGCGGTAGGTTTGACGAGGTGCGAATAATAACTCCTAAAAAAACAAAAAACAAAAAACAAAAACAAAACAAAACAAACAAACAAACAAACAAACTTTCTTTTAACTTGATGGCCCGAAAGGGTCTTACAAATTTCGCTAAAATATCACTCAAATTGATTATCAAATCCCATCGTCTATTTAACCAAGTAGCTTGCCTCAAGTGGTAAGTGACATGAGAATGTTTAGGGAGGTCACCGGTTCGATTCTCCTCTGAGGCGTTATGTTGAAAGAATTGTAAAGTCCCACATCGGTAAAGTAAGTGAATGCCAGATATAAGTGTGAGACATAATTGTCTTGTCAACTCGGGTTAGCCATTTTAGACCAAGCGAGGACGGCGGTCTAAGCAGTTGACCGGACCATTTATGACTCATTTAGCGCTACCAGGCCCGGGATCTGGGAGTTACAGAATAAGGTAAAGTCCCACATCGGTAAAGTAAGTGAATGTTCACCCCCATGTAAGTGTGAGACATAATTGTCTTGTCAACTCGTGTTAGCCCTTTTAGACCAAGCGAGGACGGCGGTCTAAGCAGTTGACCGGACCATTTATGACTCATTTAGCGCAACCAGGCCCGGGGTCTGGGGGCGTTACAGAATGGTATCAGAGACGACTATCAGACGGAACTATGCGCTGCACCGTACAAGAAGACGATGTAAGGATGACCTCTAGTTACCTCTGGTATGGACGATCCATGACCAGTCTTGGCCGTCTTGGCGAGGACGCCAGTCCATTATAAGGGGGGGGGGGGGGAGAATGTAAAGTCCACATCGGTAAAGTAAGTGAATGCTCATCCCCATATAAATATGAGACATAATTGTCTTGTCAACTCGAGTTAGCCTTTTTAGACCAAGCGAGGACGGCGGTCTAAGCAGTTGACCAGACCATTTATGACTCATTTAGCGCTACCAGACTCGGGATCTGGAGGCGTTACAAGAACTCTTGGTCGGGCTTTACCCTGAATAAGAGACAAACTCTATAGATACGACCCAGACCAAACTCTGGATTAGTCGGACCAGTAGGTTCCGAATACCGAGACTTTCAGCAAAAATAAAAAATAAAAAATAAAAAAACCCATCGTCTAATTAAAGAAAAGAGAAAACCTGAATAAAAGAAGAAGAAAACAAATCACAAATTGCACTTAATTTCCCACTTTTGTGGGTCAAAGTCAGTCGTACCGATATTTCAAAAATGCTTTTCCCTTTCGGTAAAGTTTGGTCACACTTAACAATTATTAGGCCGACCTATGTATATTTATCGTCCTACGGAAATTGGACTTTGTTTAGGAATTTTGTGTCAGCAATTAATTAATCTTCAACCAATTATGAAGATTGGACGAGACATGTCCCAAAAATTAAATCTTCCACTAGTAATGGCTGAACGAAACCGGAAAACTAGAAAAAAAAAATATGTCACAACAAAAATATGTCCCAACAGGTTATTAGTGTTTGTATGATGGGAAATTATTGCGTACACCCATCATATGCGGGGTGCACTCATATACCAAATATGAGATTTTTTTATTTTTAAATTAAATTCAAATTGTGTTGTTTAGATTTGGTTACATGTCAAATATGTGCAAATGGATATATACTACCCAAAAACTTTCCTTGTATGATATGCTCTCAAAATAATAATGTTTGAAAAATATGTTCAAAAAAAGGTCATTGTGGATTCGCTATGGAGTAACTACGGGAATCGCTGCAAAATGTTTTTCAGGTATAATTCTCAAATGTATAATTTGAGACATAACAATTAATATCATTATAAGGAATTTTTTTCAAGTTTCCTGATGATGGTCGAACTAGTTCTCGCAACGTGTTATCTCCGTATTGGCTAAGTATTAAATAAAGACAGAGAAATGTAACATTAAGGACCTGGACCCCCACTTCATGCCTAAGGCAGACCTATACCCAGGTGGGAGAACGGTCTGGTCCGCTCTTCAGACCACCGCAGGTCGACTAGGTCGCAACGGAGCTGGGCCAATGCAGTTCGGGCCGAGATGGCCTAAGGGCACGACGCAGGTCGGCTAGAGCCTCCCTTATCCGATATTAGCACACGTGTTTAAAACATAAGATAAATATGGGAAGATCATTTAGTCATTAAGACTCTGATCCTGATATTTAAACTACCTATATATGATTATCTCTTAAATAATAGGGGTTCACATAATAATAATCCTTAGGGGCTACGAAAGAGAGTCCTTGAAGGACACGGCACAGGATGCCATGGACGAGATGTCCTCTATACAATCCATCCCAAAGAACTATGAGAGACTTAATTCTTGAAACAATTACAAGATACGTAGACAACTTGGAATACCACTTATTCCAGGCTCAGTCTAAAATAATTCAACATACCCCCGTCTTTTAGGCCTTAATTTAGGGTTTTGATCTTGTTATTGTCATTAGGGTTTATTTTTTGCCCGTATTCTTCTATAGACGATATCCAGTATAGTCAATTGGCACTAGAAGGAGGGCATCTTTCTTGAAAATTTATTCAAGATCATCATCATGCCGCCAAATAAAAATAAGAACACACAAGGTGAACCCACCCGGGATGGTGGTCAAAATGTTGGGGGGGGGGGGGGGGGGGGGGGGGGTTGCAGCAGATCCCACCACCACTAACCAGCCTGCGCAAGAAGCAAAAACCGTTGTGAATCTGGCACAACAAGCGCTGATAGAACAACTGGCCGCCGTGGATGGTCCATCCCTACAGGTCATCATCCAGGCAGCAGTCCAGGGAAAATATCTGGGGGAATCCTCATCAGAAGACGTTACGCAACCTCTTCCTCCCCAAAAGCATGATGTATCTTCCAGTTCTAATGATGGGAAGAAACTTCTTAACCTTCAGGTACAAGAAGCGGCCAGATAAGAGCTCGACGCCATTATGGGAAAACGCACAGATGAGTTCTTGTTCACATCACCCTTCACAAAGTGGATTGAGGGCTTTCCTCAACCTAAGGGGTTCAAGATCTCCAAATCGGACCATATGATGGATCCAAGAATCCTTAGGATCACCTTCATCGATATCTAATGCGCATGAACCTATACTGTTCGTCAAATGAGATGAAGAGGAAAGCTTTCCCTGCACTATTCACGGGCAGGGCTCGTGAGTGGTTCAGGAAGACCCCCGCCCGATCGATCTCTAATTTTCAAACTTTGGGCAGGATGTTCTTACACGCGTTCATCACAGGTAGGCCGTTCCAGAGGAACGCAACTCATCTTCTCACTATTAAGCAAAAGAAGGATGAGACTGTGTTGCAACCTCTCAAGAGATTTAATGAAGAGTCCCGGCAGGTCCGGGACGCGGATGAACACCTTCTGATAACTTCTTACGTGGAAGGACTACAAGGAAGGCTATATGCCAAGTTGAACAGAAAACTTCCATGATGTATGGAAGAATGCGTTAGGACAGCTTATAAACACTGCCAATGAGAAGAGGCTTACCGGTTGAAGTGGGAATTTGAAATGGAGTGAGTCAAAAGAAGGATAAGCCCGAAGATAAATCTGATAAGAAAAAGAATCCGTTCTGGGACCGCATGCTTACACCTGTCATATATCGGCTTAGCAGGAAATGAGCCTTGAAGTAGAGGGACTTTATTCCTCTGAATAGATCATGTGAGCATGTCCTCGTGTTGATGAAAAGAAAAGGACTGGCCTGAACTCCACCTCCGATGCAGGGACCTCCGGAGAAAAGGACAGAGCAAGTTTAGTGCTTACCATAGGGACATCGGCCACGATTCAGAGAGCTGTAAAGCGTTACAAAGAGATATCGATGCAGGATAATAAAGAGAAAGTTGGATGAGGTCTTAGACCGATCTCAGAATCCTGACCCATGAGGTCGAAGAAGAGACCGAACTCCAGATCCAGATCGGCAATTGGACAATCGTCCGATCAATACTATCAATACTATCTTAGTTGGCCCGGGCAGTTCAGCCCGTGAAGAGGATAAAGGCAGTGGCAGGTCTGCTGGTCCTTCTACATCCAACAAAAGGCAGAGGCTGATCGGGGAGGTAACGTATGGTCACAATGATTCTATCCCCTTAGTCATAAACAATGAAGGATTAGTGATTGAAGCGGTGGTGAATAAGCATCTTCTGAAGCAGATTTGCATCGACACTAGGAGCGCAGTCAACGTTCTATACAACTAAGTGTTCCAATCCTTGAAGCTACGGGACTCCGAGCTGACAACCGTTTCAGCTCCTTTGTTCGGCTTTGCTGGACCACCAGTTCATCCCATGGGGATGATTAGGTTGGCCAGTACTTTTGGCCAGGAACCAAAGGGCAGGACCTTTATAGTAAATTACATCGTAGTCTAGGCCCCATCTGCTTATAACATCATCATGGGAAGACCGGCCTTGATCGATCTCCGAGCTGTGATCTCTCCTGCTCACATCAGCCTGAAGTTCTCAACCACTAAAGGCTCAGTAGAAATTAAAGGGGATGTGAAAGCAGCCAGGAGTTGCTATATGGCTATATGTTGAGGAATAGACTTGGTTTAGCATGTTCCAATGGAAGAATTAATCCCTGAAGAAGAAGAGGGTTGGTCCTCAGAAGACAAGGTTGAAGCAGTTAGCCTTGGGGATGATCAACTAGATTTGACAGTCCAGATCGGCTCATGGATCTCAGCTCCACAAAAGGGTTTTTGATGGATTTGTTAAAGGAATTGAGAGATGTTTTTCACTTGGAAAACTGAAGATATGCCACGTCTGTCCCCAAACTTGGCCTTGCACAAGCTGAACGTAGACCCGAGCAGGAAGCCAGTTCGGCAAAAGAAGAGACATTTCGCTCAAGAGCGAATCCGGGCTACTGAAAAGTGATGAAGTTTATTGAATTATAAACTAAAAGTAAAATGCATAATTATTATTGATGAACTGAAAGAATACAAGTTAGATTACAATGCAGCTGATCATGGGGTATTTATAGCTTCATAACACCTCATTGATCAGTTATAAGTAAGTTACAAACGATTACAACAAACTTATAATAGATACTACATTATGCTCGGGTACATTTGTGTCTCTACACTGCGTCGCGAGGCCGCTCGTGTGCCGGTGGCGTGTCGAGATTGCACTCAGCATTCCCTTCAGCCTCTGTACTGTAACCCCCCTCAAGCTGAGAGTGGTACATGAACAGCTTGCACTCAGCATTCCTTTCAGCTACTTGAACTCTGGAGGATCTTTGAAATTCCTAATTTGTCTAGTAGATACGAGAAATTAGGTGCTTCCAAGACATTGGTGAGGATATCAGCTATTTGTTCTTTAGTGTTGACCGGAAGAAGTTTGACAAGTCCTAATTTGACTTTGTCTCTCACAACATGGCAGTCAATTTCAATATGTTTTGTTCTTTCATAAATGATTGGGTTATGAGCAATGTGCATTGCACTAGCATTGTCACAATATAAAACAGCAGGCAACTGAACTAGAACCTGCAAATCCTGTAGTATATAAATCAACCACTAGATTTCACAAATTGCATTTTCCATAGCCATGTACTCAGCCTCTGATGAGCTTCTAGCTATAGTTGTTTGTTTCTTGCCTTCCAAAAGATTGGAGCATCTCCTAGAAACATCAGATAACTTGATACCGATCTTCTTGTTTCAGGACAACCAGCCCAATCACTCTCTGTAAAACCTTTAAGTACAACGTTGTTGTGTGTTGGGAATAAGATTCCTTGTCCAGGATTAGTCTTTAAATACCTCAGCAGCCCATAAGCTGCCTTCATATGATTTTTAGTAGGAGTGTCTAGAAATTGACTCAGCTGTTGAACTGCAAAGGCAATATTCGGTCTGGTGAAGGTAAGATAGATAAGTTTTCCCACTAAGGATTTGTAAGCAGTATTATCCTCCAGAAGGGGTGAATCACCATGCAGTAAAGTTTGCTTAGACTCCATAGGTGTCTTAGCTGGTTTTGTCTCAAAAATTCATATTCTTCTAGGATATTGAGGGTGTATTTTCTTTGAGAAATTGATATGCCTGCAGGTGTCCTAGAAACTTTAATGCCTAGGAAATATCTCAATTTTCTAAGAACCTTAATAGTGAATTGTTGGTGTAGGGCATCCTTGACCTGTTGAATTAACTTCTCCTTGGGGCTTGCTTCTATGATGTCATCTACATAGACCAGCAAAGCAATAAAGGACTGTCCTGACCCTTTTGTGAATAAACTATGGTAATTTTTGCATTGAATGAATCCTTGAGCCTCCAAAGATTCAGTCAACTTGCAATTCCATTGTCTGCTGGCTAGCTTGAGGCCATACAATGACTTATAAGTCTGCAGACTTGATTTGGTTTAGTTGTTGCACAACCTAGGGGTAACTGCATGTTTACTTCTTCATACAAATCTCCATGTAGAAAGGCAGTATTGACATCCATCTGATGTAGATGCCAATTATTGGTTGTTGATGCTACAAGTAAGGCTCTAACTATAGTGATCTTGACAACAGGTGAGAAAGTGATCTTGATAATCAATCTTATATGTTTGAGTGTAGCCTTTTGCTACTAGTCTAGTTTTATATATCTCTACTGAACCATCATGGTTGTATTTGATTCTGTACACCCATTTGCACCCAATGGATTTCTTGCCTGGGGGCAGATCAACATTTCCCACGTATGAGGCTTTTGTAGAGCTTCAATCTCTTTTTGCATTGCTGCTTTCCATTCATCATGCTTGATGACTTGATTATAAGTCTTAGGCTTTTTAACAGCATCAATAGCATTAATGAATCTGGCATAATCTGCTGAGAGATTGTCCAGACTCATGAGTGCACTCAACAGGTTTGGAGTCTGCAGAACAGTATGAGCACCCCCTTGATAAAAGGTTGGTGATTTCCTTGTTCTTGTGGACTTTTTTAAATGTGTGGGTTCAGGTGCGTGATTGACTGGTGCATGCTCTTCATTAGATGCCTCAGCTGCCGGTGACCCTTTGTCTGGCTGGTCTGCTGAGTCATTCAGCAGATCATCAAAAGTGTCTATTAGTGGTAAAGGAACGGGCATGTCAGCAAGATATCTAGCCTTTCCCAACACCTGTTGAAATAGAGGAAAATAAGTCTCATGGAATTGTGTATTTCTAGCAACAAAGATGTCTTTGTTGGTAATATCTAAAAGAAGTGCACCCTTGGATGTATTTGAATTCCTAAGATAGACGCAAGTCCTACATCTTGAGTCAAATTTTGTCATGTACTGCTGAAGTGGGCAAGATAAGACTAAGCAACCAAAAACCTTAAACACAGAATAGTGTGGTTTAGTGCCATAAAGCACCTCATGTGGAGTGCTTTCTTTCAGCAGTGGTGTAGCATTAATCAATTTTATAGCATGTAAAAGATAGAAACCCCAATATTCAATTGGTAAATTACTATGGAACCTTAGTCCCATAGCCTCATTCAGCAGATGCTGATGTTCTATTTCAATATTACCATTCTATACAGGTGTGCTGACACAAGATGTCTGATGTATGATACCCTGCTGAGCATAATAGTCATTGAGCTGGAACTCAGCTCTATTATCAGATCTAATAACATTGATAATTTTGTGAAATTGTGTAAAAACAAATTTAACAAGGTCAGAAGCTTCATATTTGTGCCTCATAAGAAATACCCAAGTAAATCTAGAAATATCATCTACAACAGTAAGAAAATATTGTTGTCCATTCACAGTATGTTGTCTTAAAGAACCCCAAATATCCATACAAACAAGATCAAAAACAGAATGTACAACAGTGGTACTTAATGAATAAGGTTTTTTCTTTAGTTTTGCCATGGGACAAACATAACAGAGGTCATGATCACAAAACTTGACATTAGCAGACTGTGAACTAATGACTTGCAGTCTCTTATCTGGCAAGTGTCCTAGTCTATAATGCCATAAAAGAGCATCATCTAATCTATCAGACAATGTGTGATTTTCTAGAGTATTGACAACAGAGAGTCTTATTGGTTGATTCATGACATAGAGTCCTTTGTGTAACTCCGTTGAACCAAACATTTTCTTGTTCTTGTCCTGCAAAACACACTTGTTAACAGAAAAAACAGCTGCACCTTTTGTAGGATTAATAAAGGCAGGTAAAGAAAAAGGTTATATTTAAAACCAGGAATGCAAAACACATCATGTAGGACCAGCTGAGGATTTCTTAACAGATCTAATGATCCTACATTGTGATATGTGGCACCAGTGTCCAAGATCCATTGTATAGATCTTACTAAATTTAGATCACATGTCCTGGTAGTAGGTGAGTAGTATGTCACAATCTCTGCAGGCTGACCAATAGAAAACCCTACATTTCTAGGAGGATCAGAACTCAGCAGAGCCATAACCTTGTCATGTTACTGTGCTGTAAGATTTGGAAACCACGGTCCAGCATACATGTTTTGGTCATGGTCTTCTTCTGCTGACTATTCTTCCTTTACCAAATTAGCCCTTTTTGACTTGAAACTGGGAGGATAGCCATGTTTCTTGTAACAAGTCTCCTATGTATGACCATTAAATCCACACAAAAAATGCATCTTCTTTGGATTTTTATGTCTGAAAGTTGCAGCAGATGTAGAGTTAGGTTTGCTGACATTTTGATTTTTCCCCTGTCCATTTTTCCAAGACTAGAGAACCATAGAATCCTGATTCTTGGCCCTGTTAGCTACATACATCTTCTGTCTTTCAAACTTAATGGCCATTGCAAAGGCATCATGGATTTCTGGAAAAGGCACCATCAGCATTTCCTATGAAACCGTTGGCTCAAACTCATCCCTTAAACCTTTTTGGAATTTCATGACATGTTCAGCCCCATATGATACATTAGTGTGCTAATTGCATTGCAGTGACATTGAGGATCACAAGAACAACCAGATACATGCCTGATAGTCTTGATCTCTCCCACAGAACCATTAATTTTGTGAAATATTGATTGATAGAATCATTGCGTTGCTTCAGCAGATGCATCTCTTCAAGAAGATCTAAAAACCTCAAAGCATCAACATTAGAAAATCTAGTTGCAAGATTCTTCCAAACTACATGTGCACTCTGAAGTACATCAAACTCTAGACAATGGTGTTCTCTACAGAATTCAAGATCCATTATCTCACCATTGTATCACATTGTCTCTATGCATGGAAATATGCTGAATCTGCTTTTGGCCTTTTGATTATGCCGTCTACGAAGTCAATTTTATTCTTGGTGATTAACACCATCTTCATAGACATTGTCCATGGATTATAGTTTTTTCCATTCATCAATGGCTGAAGAAGAACTAAAGATGGATTCTCATTAGGATGAACATAAAACGGACTGGAAGGACTCATTTCTTAGCTTCCATGGCTATCAAAAACTCCAGAATTGATCACAAATCAACAATGAAAGTGAAATTATAGAAAAACCGATAAAGAAAAGATCAAAAAACTTAGGAAAATGATGACAGTTTGAAACTGAAATCTCAGAAAAGATGTTGAATACTCTCTATATTCTTCAAATATTGGAGAGAAAACGCAGGAAAGCATTCAGAAATTCTCAAATTTCTACTCTGATACCATGATGAAGTTTATAGGATTATAAACTGAAAGTAAAATGCAGAATTATTATTGATGAACTGAAAGAATACAAGTTAGATTACAATACAGTTGATCATGGGGTGTTTATAGCTTCATACATCTCATTGATCAGTTATAAGTAAGTTACAAATGGTTACAACAAACTTATAATATAATCTACATTATCCTCAACAGGCTGTTGTGTCTCTACACTATCAACAGGCTACTGTGTGTCAGCAGACTGTGTCAGCAGATTGCAATCAGCATTCCCTTCAACCTCTATATTGTAGCAAAAAAGAAGTGACAAAGTTACTTTAAGCTAAGATTATTAGAGAAGTTATCAACCCGGACGGGTTAGCAAATCCTGTCTTGGTCATGAAACCAGATGGTAGTCGGAGAATGTTTGTGGAATTCACCGATCTCAACAAGGCATGTCCAGAGGACTGTTATCCTTTGCCAATGATCGATCGGCTTGTAGACTCTACATTTGGGTTTGATGTATTTACTTTCTTAGATGCTTACAAGGGTTACCACCAGATCGCCATGGATCCCGAGGATGCCGAAGAGACTTCATTCATCACGGAGTTTGGCCCCTTTTTCTATATAACCATTCCTTTTGGCCTTAAGAATGCTGGAGCAACTTACCAGCGAGCAGTAAACAAGAATTTCAGAAGTCAGATCAGAAGATACATGGAAATTTATATGGATGATCTCTTAATCAAGAGCATGTCTCTTGATCAGTACCTGGTCGACGTCATAGAGGTTTTTGGTGTAATCAGGCAAACCCGGATGAAACTTAACCTGAAGAAGTGCACGTTCGGGGTTTGATCAGGCATGTTTTTTAGGTATATGATCTCCAAAGATGGGAAAAAGGTGAATCTAGATAAGGTTGATGCACTGAAGAACATGTTCCCGCCATGGAATAATAAAGAAAAGTACAAATATTCACAGGGCGAATGGCCGCTCTGAACAAATTCTTATCCAGGTCGGCACCGCGTGCCCTACCTTTCTTTGAGATTTTGAGATATTCAAGCCCCTTCTAGTTGGATGAAGAGTGACCGAGAAGCCTTTGACTTATTATTAGGTAGGGGAAACAATGTTGGTCTATCTAGATGTTTGTGAAGAAGCACTAAGCGCAATCCTCTTAAAAGACCAAGATAATGTGCAAAGACCCATATTCTATGTGGGTAAAACGCTCCATGGACTAGAGGTTAGGTATTCGAATGCAGAAATGTTAGCCCTGACCCTAGTGCATGCTTCCATGAAGCTTAGGCCATATTCTTAGTCCCATCTGATCACAGTTGTAACAGATCAACTACTTCGGCAAATATTAGAGTGACCTGACACATCAGGGTGACTAGAAAAATGGGTGGTCGAGTGGGGTGTATGATCTAGACATCCGTCCAAGAGTTTCCGTCAAAGCACAGGACTTAGGGGAATTCTTGGTATAAGGAATAACCATCACCATCGTCAAAGCACGTGACTTAGTTGAGTTGCATGTCCGAACTGTGGACGTTGTACGTTGATAGAGCATCTAGTAAAGAAGGAGAATGGGCAGGTCTCTGACTTGTTAGTCCGAAAGTAGAATAGTTCCCTTACGCTTTACGTTTCAACTTCCAAGCCACAAACAATGAGTCAGAGAATATGAAGCCCTAATCACCGGGCTCAAATTAGCAACAAAGCTTGGAGCAAAAAGTTTGTAGGTTTTCAGTGACTCCCTGCTTGTGGTTAATCAAGTGAAGGGAGAATATGAAGCAAAAGAAGAGCCAATGAAGAAATATTTGGTGTGGTACAAAAATTGATAAAGGACTTTGAGAATGTCCAGATTGAGTAGATCTTCCGATTTCAGAACAGAAGGGCCAATGCACTCTCGAAGTTGGTATCAAATTTCTTATCTGACAAGAAAGTACTGGTAGAGCTACTGAAAAAACGGAGTTGTGACAGTCAGGTAGTTCTTTCCATCACTCAGATGGATATATGGATGGATCCCATCACATCTTATTTGAAGGATGGAATCCTCCGCGTAGATAATTTTCAGGCAAGATGAATGAGATTCATGTCAGCCACGTATTCTTTTTGACGATGTACTTTACAGAAAGTCTTTTATAGCACTGTTATATATGATGGCATTCATATAGATGGACCGATTTAATCTGAATTTCTCGGTATAATTCCATGATCGAGGAATCTTATTAAATCATTAGATGATCATATATGGATCAACCTTAATCCTGAGGTGATCACAGGGTGCTGCTTGTCCCGGGGTAGTGTTTGATGTGTTAGTTACGGTTCACTTAAATAATGTGTTCCAAGCCACTTCTCATTGGCACTATCTCCAGATGAGTGAGTAGTTCGATTTTCACGGACATGGAGTCCATTCCTTCCCCGCGGGAAGTAGAGAGACAAGTCCCCTTATTTGTTAGCCCTAAGAAAGTGATCGATCGGCCGAGTTCATATTTAGACTAATTAGCTACTAGTCGATATGTGAACTAATTGATCACTAGGGGGTTGATGGTAAATAAGGATAAGATATTCGAGTCGGGTTTGCGGAGACTTCCCAATCAGAATGGACGGCCTATGGAGGGTTAATCCGTATGTAGTGATTATATCAATGGACGCTTATTCGCTCTATGGGTTGAGTATAAGTATACATCTATAATCGGTAGAGTTCAGTTTCGGGTTTTTGGTGGCGTAATCCCGGAATTAATAATTAATGTACTTTGTGTTCGATGAATAATTAATTATTGGAGCTACTGGTTATAGGTCCATGGTCCCCGGTGTGGCTTCTGTAATTCGGACTAATAATCTTGTTATTTGGGCCTCAGTGATAATTAATTGGCTGGGCTAATTAATTGATATGCATGGATATTATTTAGTTGGGCTAAATAATATAATACACATAAAAGACATTTTATGTGGGCTTTTTTGACCCAATATGTGGCGTCATTAATGTCCTAATAATTAGAGAGAAATTAGTTTTCTTGGATAATTATTTAACATGTGATTTATCTTTTATTTATTAAATGGTAATTCATGGAATAATAGATAATAATATGATTTATCTTAATTTGTTTGGGATAATCATTTTATTTATCTTTTATTTGGAAAAGGATTAATGTGATAATTATCACTTAATTATTTAATCCTTGGAGGACATTGATTACTCTCCTATATAAAGAGAGTTCTCCCAAGTCTAATGGCAAGGTACTATTCACGTCACTATTCACCGAGAGAAATTGGCCAAAAAATTTCGGCCTCTATTCTTAGGGTTCGAGTTGGAAAAATCTTCGGGATTTTTCTGGTTGCATATCAAGGAGGCTCGTGTATCAAGAAGGGTGTCCACCAACCGCCGTTTGGAGAACACATCGGAAGATCAAGGCTTCTCTTCCCTATATTGGTAACATGATCTTAACCCCTTGTAGTAGTTTAAGTCCTTTATTTATGTATTGTACCATGTAAATCGTGATCCATCCGCCGCGTATAGATCTAACTTGGTTAGATCTAAGAACCCGCATCCTTCATGTGGTATCGAGACGGGTTCCACGATTTACATAGTATAATTATAATTAAACGATTTAAAGGAGTGGAATTGCATGTAGGTAAATTTAATTTATTGTTCTATGCATTGTTTATGATTGGTTGTCATGGTTGAAGAGATGGATTGGGGGTTGGCACTGTTTACCCGTTAGATCTATTGTAAACTCATATGAACAATGAAAATTCGTTCATATGAGTATAGGAAATTATGTAATTTATTGGTTATTGCAATTTTAATTTCCAGAAAGTAGATCGGTTTAGTAGCTGTTTAGGTTTTTCGTTTTTCCCGTTAATCGAGCCGTTAAAAAGAAGATCCCTCCGGTCAGAATCAAGATTGGAAGTTGATGAACAATCCCACAAAATTTGGCGTCGATCAGAGTCCGTTTGGATTTCCGTTCGTTGCTGCAAAGAAGCTGCTGTAACAGAAAAACGCAGGATTCACAGAAACCCTACATGTGACTTCCTCGAATTTCTGGGAGAGTTTTGACCGTTGAAACGCAAATCCAACCAGTCATATTGATAAATATGGAGTTTTGGACGTGGAATAAAAATTTCAGGTCGATCGGGTTTCATCTCGATTCCCGATCGGCAGCGGGAAGTCATTGATGTGCTGCTGTAAAAGTCAGATTCAGCAGCAAGTTGGGCGGCTCACTGGAGAATATTGACAAGTCAAAGCTCCGATCCAACCGTCCATCTTGAAGTCCGAAGAATGAAGATCAGATCTGGAAAGTTTCGTCCCGATCCGAGTTCGTTTGATATGCCAATCGTCGAAGATTCTAAACAGATGCAGATTAGGGTTTTATTTTATTTTCGAATAGATTAGTTACGGGGGTGTCAACGGTCCATCTCGGTGTTTATTTTCCGCACTAGTATACATGTGTAGATTGTATGAATAGAACCGGAAAATTTCCATGACATGCATCATATCATGAATTCCACTCCATATGCATACATGTAGAAATTAATTCGAGGAATTAGTTAGGCATGTATAAAACATGCAATTAGTTTTAATTAATTGTTTGATATTGATTAGAAACTAATTAGGGTAAAAAAACCGAGGAACACGGGTTTTTTCAATCGTCGAGGTTGGGTGATGGATTCTCGGTGAATCCCACTCTGCGAAAGCATAAGGAGTAAAATCCCGAAACCTCGTGGTTAAGGTGTTGGATTCTCGGTGAATTCCACCTTACCTAGACGAGATTACGTTTTTGTTCCGTAGTGTCTACGAGAAAGTTTGGTGTTTAAGGATTGGATAATCACGGGCAAACAGTTCGAAAGTGGTTTAACCACGGTTGGGTGGTCAACGAGTAGCTACGGCTCAATCGACTTCACCCTCCACGTGTGGCGTTTGCACGGGGGTCCGGCAACACCGAGCCATCCGAAGAGCCACTACGGCTCAACGGAGCTCTCCTAGCCTTAACCCGTCCGACGGTCACATATGTTCTAACGAATAGGTCGGGTGGGCTAGCCCACATAACCGACAACATTAGGGTCTATGATTTATTGTTCTTTAATGTAACATCAAGTCCAAAAACGTGATCGTAAACCCACCACTTTTTCAAAATATTGAGTGGGAGCGGGAGAGGCGACGGCCGACCCCACGGCCTCTATCGTTGACACAAGCAACGTGAGAGAATGGTGACGCCTCGTGCCGGCTTTGATTTCGGCCCCTAAGGAAGGCCTTCACCGCTATCAAAATTCAAGGCTTGGTCTCCGAAAGGATAGGATTTTGGGTACTCGCCGGGTCACCGACCGACCCTAAGGCGGCACACTCGGGGTCTACCTAAAAATCGAGACAAGTAGGTCACACTCATAAAGGGTATTTTTGGTAGTACCTTGGCTGAAAAAGGAAAGGTGATTGACGATCACAAATGAGATGTTCGATTCTCAATCGATCGTCAATATTAATCGAAACCTCTTTGACCTACCCTAAGGCGGCACCGAGGCATTAGATTAAATCCTTGGAACGGTAGGATAGACTATAAGTAATTAGTTTATGTTCCTAAAATTTTAGTAGTGTATGATTTGGATTTATTTTCTCGTCGCTTTATTTACAACTATTTATATATCTCTCTAGGGTACTAGATCGCTAGTGTATGTAAAATTGACTAGTAACGACTTCGTTAAAAGTGGTAAGTAACTAGAACGTTGTATTTATTAATCTCACATGCGATTAATTTTTCGTAAGAGATATATCTCTTGAGCCTTCAAAACTTAAGTGACGTAAATAAGTATGTCACCGCTCGTCAATCGTGCGAACGAGAGACAACCGTAGTTAGTTTGAAAGGTGATTGGGACGATAAAATTCTTCCGGTGAATTTTAATTGTGTAGTGTCTACACGAGAAATTTTCTAATAGAAAAATTAGAGAATCATAAATTAAAGTGTCGCTAGTTAGACGGTATTTGGAACCGATAAACTAGTGGGAGCTTTTGTCTTATGTTTTTCTAATTTAGAAAATTAGTCCCACTGGGTAACGCTTTCATTAGACATCCCACAGTTCACGAGTAGTGTCTAGTTCAAGACTATTTCCTTTTAAGGAAAGTTGAGAATGGGAAAGAATGTCTGTAAGTGTTAATCATCTTAACTAAAGTTTTAAGGCTAAACCGAAACATTAATTAAAGAAAGTATAGGATAAGGAAAGTAATTCCGGATCACTAACCAATGAATCCTTAGCGACTTTCTTAACCGAGTAACTTGACTCGGTAGCTTAGTTCTTTGGAAGAACAAGGAAGCCGTGCATTAACGATTAATAGAGTAACAACGGGCGTAATTTCGCTACAATAGTGGGAGTGATATAAGGAAATGAATTTCGGATTCTATCCTTGAATATCACGAGAAAAATTTATTGTATATGACATTTGTAGTACGAATCCAAGACTCGGACTTTTGTTTGATAAAGTCGAACCACTAAGAAAAGCTCGAATAAGTATAACACATCTAAAACTATTAAAGGTAGAAGGTTTCCGTATTAAGATAAGCGACCTTTCAATATCTATTAATTAGTGCATATATCCTAAAGATAAGACATGACGACTGGCTAAGGGTGATTCCTATCTCCCAGTCTAGGAACACTATCTCAAAGGAACAATTACTAAGTTTCCTTTCAATCGGGAAAGGGTAATAGATTTGAAGGGGTAACATAGCTTGTTCACCATGACCTTCGGGGTCTAGTGAGAGATACAAGCTAGTGGAAGTTTTTGAGTGGTGACATTTTGTCTGATAACTACTCGAAACGTGATTTAGTTTATCAAAAGAATACGAGGAGGAGTCTCTGATTTTAGCAGAGAATAGAGTATTCCATGCTCAGAAATAGGCTATCGCGTAGTCTTGGGATTGATGCTCGGCCTGCCTCCTAGTGGAATGTTTCTCACTGAGGAAGAAACCATAGACTTGCCTAATACAGTTATTAATGTGCTACAATACACTGTTAAACTCGATTAAGATAATTGGTTGCAAAATAACGGTTAACATTATTATGTAAACCGAGAAGTCTACCTAGAAGATGCCAGTGAATTTATGGATAATGAGTGAATTCGGTTCACACCACTCCCATAAATGTAGGCATTTAGCATTTAATGCTTGAAGGTAGGACTGGAGATTTTGCGCATACGTTCAGATTGTGACTATTCGTGAAATATCTTAATGAGACGAGTGAAGGTTGATTATAAGATTCTTGAGAACAGAAAGTGACGGTTGAACTGTCACAAGCCTTCGATAGAATCTATAAGTAACAACCTTAAACCTTGGAGTACGGTTACCCAAAGGTAGTTACTATCCGATTTATTCGACCACGTCCAACATCGGTTGTTGGTGATTACACCGATAAATACTACTAGATCGGGATGTCAATCCACCACGCGGTGGGAGTATGGTTTAACCATTGACCCATTGTGGTTTTGTGGACTTTACGGTCCGCATTGGGTTGATTGATAACCTATGGCTCTTAGTGGGCTGTATAGGATTCTCGATCATAGAGGTTGGTTTGACAAACCTTAACCCCGTAAATGGAGTTTTTTGTACTCCAGCTTTTGTTCGCCTATTGTAGAACCACCTGAGTGTCTCAGGCCCAGTGGGAGCAATTGGATCTACATAGAAAAGAGTCGAATGAATAGGAAAGTTTAAACTTTCAGCGCAAAGTTGAGTGGTATAGGGGTGATTCCCTGACAAGTAGAGAGTTAACCAGACCTTGAACTCTCTCACCACTCAGTCTTGCTAGATTTCGTTAGAAAGCAGAAAATAGGGGTGATTCCCTGAGACTTTCTTGCCGAACAACGGAATCTGAATTCATTTAGAACAGAAGGGTTTTAGCTAAGAATAAATAACGGATTCGTTACAAAGCGTAAGATAGGGGTGATTCCCTAAGACCTTTTTTGCGAGACTAACGATATCTTAATTCATTCGTAAAGAACCTTTGGTAGGAAGCTCGCCATGGCTTATATCCTTTGTGGATTTAAGAGAACCTCTCGGTCATTTAAAAGTCACATGTTTTAAAATATGTGAACTTGACCGAGTATTGATAAGTCTTTCATAGACTCGGATATCAATATTGGTAAAGTAGTAGTATTAGTGTTCATGAATGATAACACCGAAACAGCTTGGAAACAACATGTGTGTGCTATCCGAAGTCGGAAACGACGACAGCCAAGATTCTCTGGATGAGAGAATTGGACTATATTCTAAGAATCGATTCGGTCAAATTCACGAGAATGAGTCATTGGCTATCCCACCTATCTTATTGAATAAGATGATCATGCATATACGTATGCAACATTCATCGAGAGTAGTCCTACCTTACATCTCAGGAATGATTCTCTAAATCTCCGGATAAAGAGAAAATGGGATAGAGTCTCTCTTGGATAACGGCAAGTCAGGTCATAATAAGTCAATTGCAGTTGAATCTTGGATTCAAGCAATAAGTAGCGGTTTAGTATGTCCTCAAGTATCGTTAGAGAACGAGGAATGATATGCTTGTATATTTAGGTGCAAACTTGAATATGGTTGACCACACTGATTCTGACTTGTAGTCAGATTAAGGATGATCATTAAGTTGATCTCGGGCTCAGTGTTTACTCATAGTGCTTAGAATTTCCTTTTTGGTCTGGGAGTAATTCCAGGTCTGATAAGCCGATATCACTTCATTGTGAAAACAGTGAAGATATAGCTTAGAAGGATCTTCTCGGTCACAAGAAGTCAAAAGCATATTGAGAGAGAGTACCGCCTGATTGGAAGGACCGACAACGTTTCAATCCTAAAGATCGTCTCGAGTCGACAACCTAGCTAATCAGTGTACCAAGTCGAGTGCTTGGAGGGTACGGCATTGATAGATATGTCTCACCCGCTTTTAGAGCAAGTGGGAGAGTGTTGTGAATAAGATAGGGTGTGCTCTAAAAACAATCGTTGCTTGTCATTTCGTGCAAGTGGGAGATTGTTAAGTGAAGTGCCCGAAAGACAATTTGTGTAATTGTTTTTAATGGATGACAGAATTTATCTCACCTTATTACTTGCTTTGTGCTTGTAAGTAATACACCGCTCGCAAACCCTAAGTATATCGTATGTAACCGCTTAACTCGGTGCATGGCATGCACGTGAGGATTGAGTTAGTGGTGATATACTTAAACTCGTTAGTCCGTGGTGAACTTAATCGAGTTTAGAGTCTCTTGATTAAAACACCAATAATGCGCCCGTAACACCTTAGGGTGTGATAGTCTTATCCGGACCGTCGGTAGAGGGTACCTACGTGGGGCATTTATATATGATGGCATTCATATAGGATCGGACCGATTTAATCGAATTTCTCGGTATAATTCGTGATCGAGGAATCTTATTAAATCATTAGATGATCATATATGGATCAACCTTAATCCCGAGGTGATCACAGGTGCCGCTTGTCCCGGGGTAGTGTTTGATGTGTTAGTTACGGTTCACTTAAATAATGTGTTCCAAGCCACTTCTCATTGGCACTATCTCGGATGAGTGAGTAGTTCGATTTTCACGACATGGAATCCATTCGTTCTCGCGGGAAGTAGAGAGACAATCCCCTTATTTGTTAGCCCTAAGAAAGTGATCGATCGGCCGAGTTCATATTTAGACTAATTAGCTACTAGTCGATATGTGAACTAATTGATCACTGTAGAGGGTTGATGGTAAATAAGGATAAGATATTCGAGTCGGGTTTGCGGAGACTTCCCACTCGAATGGAGCCTATGGAGGGTTAATCCGTATGTAGTGATTATATCAATGGACGCTTATTCGCTCTATGGGTTGAGTATAAGTATACATCTATAATCGGTAGAGTTCGTTTCGGGTTTATGGTGGCGTAATCCCGGAAATAATAATTAATGTACTTTCGTTCGATGAATAATTAATTATTGGAGCTACCGGTTATAGGTCCATGGTCCCCGGTGTGGCTTCGTAATTCGGACTAATAATCTTGTTATTTGGGCCTCGTGATAATTAATTGGTCGGGCTAATTAATTGATATGCATGGATATTATTTAGTTGGGCTAAATAATATAATACACATAAAAGACATTTTATGTGGGCTTTTTTGACCCAATATGTGGCGCCATTAATGTCCTAATAATTAGAGAGACATTAGTTTTCTTGGATAATTATTTAATATGTGATTTATCTTTTATTTGTTAAATGATAATTCATGGAATAATAGATAATAATATGATTTATCTTAATTTGTTTGGGATAATCATTTTATTTATCTTTTATTTGGAAAAGGATTAATGTGATAATTATCACTTAATTATTTAATCCTTGGAGGACATTGATTACTCTCCTACATAAAGAGAGTTCTCCCAAGTCTAATGGCAAGGTACTATTCACGTCACTATTCACCGAGAGAAATTGGCCGAAAAATTTCGGCCTCTATTCTTAGGGTTCGAGTTGGAAAAATCTTCGGGATTTTTCTCGGTTGCATATCAAGGAGGCTCGTGTATCAAGAAGGGTGTCCACCAACCGCCGTTTGGAGAACACATCGGAAGATCAAGGCTTCTCTTCCCTATATTGGTAACATGATCTTAACCCCCTTGTAGTAGTTTAAGTCCTTTATTTATGTATTGTACCGAGCACCATGGCTCAGATGTGCAACTGAAGAAGAGGGAAATTATCTCCTTCACGAAATTCATTTGGGAATCTGCGGAAACCATGCCGGAGCTCAGACTTTGGCAAGGAAATGCCGTCTGTTCAGCTACTATTGGCCCACCATGCTGTAGGACGCTCAAGAGCTCATCTAGAAATGCAGGTCGTGTTAGGTGCATGACAATATATCGCATCAAGCTTCTCAGTCTTTGATTTCAATAGTATTACCGTGGCCCTTTGATCAATGAGGGGTGGACCTTGTTGGCCCAGTACCCCGAGCTCCGGGTAACTTTAAGTTCTTGGTAGTAGTAGTGGATTACTTCACCAAATGGGTGGAAGCTGAAACCCTCACTACGATCACTGCCAAGGCAATTCAGAAATTCCTCTGAAAGAATATTGTATGCAGATATAGCATCCCGAAAACACTAATTTTGGATAATGGGACATAGTTCGAAGATATAACGGTTCAAGCCTGGTGTTCGAACTGGGGATCACCCAACACTTTACTTCTGTGGGTCATCCACAGGCAAATTGGTAGGGTAAGCAGACCAACAGGAAGATCAAGATCAGTCTGAGGAAAAGATTCGAAGAAGAAGGACCAATGTGGGTTGAACATCTACCCAATATATTGTGGGCATACATGACTACGCCGACTGCAACAACAGGGGAAACTCCTTTCTCCTTGGCATACAGAAGTAAATTAGTTATCCCTGTCACGATCGGGCTCCTCTCACCCCAGTCAGAGCTTTACTTAGAAGCAGATCAGGAAACCGAGCTTAGAAATTCGAAAGATAATCTAGAAGAAGCTAGTGATGTTGCCTTCACCAGAATGGAAATATACAAACATACACTCATTTGTAGAAGAAGGAGATCTGGTGCTGAGAAAGAACAAAGTCAGCAGACATGGGCCTCAAGGCAAGCTTGACCCGAACCGGAAAGGCCCCTATAAAATTGTTAAAGTGCATGACAACGGTACAAATCAACTGGATGAATCAAATGGTAGGACCATTCCCTGGAGGTGGCATGCAAACAATCTTCGCAAGTTTTATGTCTAGAAAAGGTCCAGACTACAATAAATTATTTCAATTCAGGAATGTTATTTCAATAAAGTTATGCTCACTGAGTTATCAAAATTACGATGTTTCAGTAATATTTTATTTCTCTTTTATGTATAATGTGAATGATTTTACTTAAGTCAACATGACAGTCACCGAGCTGAGCTCCACAGATTAGACTGATCGAGTGCAAGGCACTTACTAGCCATAGGACTAGGTCTATCGTAGTAGAGTACTGGCAAATCAAGGTCGATCCCATAGAGACTCGTAAGAATGTCTAATTATCAAGATTGAGCTTGTCACAATAACGGTCTAAGACCAACTATAATATAGTCAGTAGTAATTTTGGTAACAATCAACTAGCAAGATTATGCAAGTTCAATGAAGCAAACTAGAGTTTCTAATGTATTAGTTCAATTATGAGTAATTAGTTATTCCCCCCACACGTGCAACAGTCCTCCCCACTGGTGAATTTATTCATTGTTCAGCTACGGGTACAACTCCTAACCCTATCTACTCCGACAATGGCAGTAGACAATCTATACGTAAGCTACCATCCTTATTTGGTCCGTAATAGCCCATACGCATAAAGAACTAGAGCTGTCGATATTGAGCGCTAACTCATAGCGCAAACCCTCCTAGACAGCTGTCGACATTGACCAGCTCGTTCCTAGGGTCAATCAAGATATTGTCCTAATTAACACTTCACTAACAGTCCTTCATGTTAATTTATGATGACATGCAAATAGTTGATCAGTCTACTAACATGTAAATTAAATCTATCGACTGCTACCAGGATGTAATGATTTGATTCTAACTATGTGAATGGGCCAACAAAATCAATTCCCCAAACATCGAATAATTCCACTTCTAAGATACTCTGCAATGGCATCTCGTTCCGCTTAGAAATATTACCTATCATTTGATAGGAATGACAGGCTCGTGTAAACTCGTAAGCAGATTTATGAATTGTTGGCCAATAGAATCCACTGCAGTATCTTTGCTGCTGTCTTGTCTGGCCCATAATGACCTCCAGCTTCTCTAGAATGACACATGTGCAAAATACTTGGAATCTCATTATCGTGGATGCATCTCCTAAGAATGGCATCA
Source organism: Gentiana straminea (assembly GCA_036785695.1). NCBI lineage: Eukaryota > Viridiplantae > Streptophyta > Magnoliopsida > Gentianales > Gentianaceae > Gentiana > Gentiana straminea. The sequence goes on from JAVUPR010000352.1 coordinate 477,119, forward strand.
GGGCACAATTTGTATAGATAGGGATCATCCCAATGGTAATGCTTCAAATATGTGAAGAACTTCTTCTTATCCACATTCATGAATTCCGGTGGTAGGTATCTTCCTGCTAGATAATTCACAATATTAGGAAACCAAGGGTATACCTTGCCCACTCTTGATGTGTGTTGTCGGGTCTGAGATTCAACTCGAGCTACCACTGAGATGGAAAAAATTTGTTCATCCGAAAAGCTTTCCCTAATCTTAGTCGGTTGCTCTTCTTCCAGCAAGGTTAACCTCGACAGGTGGTCAGCCACCTGATTCTCGATCCCTTTTTATCTTTAATCGGATCATCAAACTTTTGTAAGATTAAAATCCATCTTAACAGTCTCGGCTTGGATTCTTGCTTGGTTAGAAGGTATTTCAAAGCTGCACGGTCAGTGAATATAGTGACTTTCGATCCCATCAGGTAAGGTCAAAACTTGTCAAACACAAATATGACAGCTAAGAGTTCCTTCTCTGTAGTCGTATAATTCCTCTAGACACTGTTAAGGGTACGACTGGCGAAATAGATAGGCTTAAAGATTTTATCCTCCCTTTGTCCCAGGGCTCCTCCGACTGGCGAGTCACAAGCATCACACATAAGCTCAAAAGGTTTGTTCCAATCTGGTGCTACCAGTATTGGGGCGGTTATAAGCATTCGCTTCAATGTGTTGAATGCTTTCTTGCTTTCTTCTCCAAATACGAAAGGTACATCCATTGCAAGTAATTCCGTCAAATGTTTAGAGACTTTAGGGAAGTCCTTAATAAACCTCCTATAAAATCATGTGTGGCCAAGAAAGGCTCGCAACTTCTTTAAGTTCGTTGGAGGAGGTAACTTCTCTATCACCTCTGTCTTTGCTCTATCAACTTCCATTCCTTTCTTTAAAATTCTATGACCCAACACTATTCCTTCTGTAACCATGAAATGGCATTTTTCCCAGTTAAGTAAAATGCTGGTCTCTTCACATCTTTTCAACACTTTACTCAAATTGTCCAAGCATTTATCAAAGCTATCTCCAAATAAAGAGAAATCATCCAAGAAAATCTCTAGAAATCCTCCACCATGTCCACAAATAATGACATCATGCACCTTTGGAAAGTTGCTGGTGCATTACATAACCCAAAGGGCATGCGATTGTACGCAAAAGTTCCATAGGGACATGTGAAAGTTGTTTTCTCGTGGTCCTCAGGGGCAATATGGATCTGATAATAACTAGAATATCCATCTCAGAAACAATAAAACGGATGACTGCTTAATCTTTCCAACATTTGATCAATGAATGGTAGGGGAAAATGATCTTTACGAGTTGCATCATTCAGTTTCCTAAAATCTATGCAAACTCGATGTCCCGTAATTAGTCTCACATGGATCAACTCATCAAACACATTAGGTTGGACTGTGATTCCTCCTTTCTTGGGTACCACATGAATCGGGCTTACCCACTCACTGTCTGCAATTGGGAAAATGATTCCCATCTCCAATATCTTTATGATCTCTTCCTTAACAACATCCTTCAGTTGTGGCGTCAACCTTGTTTGAGGTTGTGCCACCGTTTTTTTCTCAGGGTCTACAGAGATTTTATTCATGAACACCGATGGGCTTATTCCTCTAATATCTGCAATCGTCCACCCAAACGCTCCCTTATGCTCTCTCAGTACTCTTAAAAGATTCTCCTCCTCTAAAGGCGATAATAGCGATGAAATTATAAGGGGGAGAGTATCATTTTGTAAGTACACGTACTTCAGATGAGAAGACAAAGGTTTTATCGTTAAGTTCTTTGGTGGCTCTTCTAACGACGATCTTAACAGCTTACCAGTCAACTGCAAGTCAAAGAACTTGTGCCACGAAGGTCTATGAATGGTTCCTCTTAAATCCACAGAGGATATAGGGTCTATTTCTCGCACTCGACCTTCACTACACCCAGGCCAGGTTTCCTCATAACTTTCTTCTTCCTTCAGGAGCAAAGTCTCAACTACTTCAGGGTCTAGTGCCACGTGCTGATATAATTCCAACACAAGTTCATCTATGGCATCTAGCATATAGCATGCTTCTCCTTCATCTTGAGCATATCTCATTGAATTCATCACATTGAACACTACTTTGTCCTTATTCACTCTCAAAATCAGCTCACCCTTATGAACATCTATCAAGGTTTTACTCGTAGCTAGGAAAGGTCTTCCTAAGATCAATGGAACATCGTGGTTAGCTTCCATGTCTAGCACCACAAAGTCTATCGGGAATACAAACTTATGAACTTTCACCAAAACATCCTCCACCACTCCATAAGGTTGCTTCATAGACCTATCTGCTATTTGAAGGGTTATAGATGTTTCATTTAGCTCTTTCATGCCTAATTTATGAAAGATGGAGAGTGGCATCAGATTGACACTGTCTCCAAGATCACACAATGCTTTGTTTAGGCATACTCCTCCAATTGTGCATGGTATGAGGAAGTTCCCAGGATCTTTACACTTGGGAGGCAGATTGCGTTGCATAACTGCCGAGCATTCCTCGTTAAGGCATATAGTCTTAAGGTCTAACAATTTCCTTTTGGTAGAAATTGCTTCTTTCAAGTATTTCACATACTCTGGCATTTAGGCCAGAGCTTCTACCAAAGGTATATTCACTTGAACTTTTTAAACATCTCTATGAACTTCTTATAACGCGCATCATCATTATTCAGCTTATATTTCTGTTGCGTTTCTGCTGCTGAATGCTTTCTGATTCCACCTAGACAGTTGGTATAACTGGTCCAGGTAGTTCCTTTCCGCTTCTAGTCATGATTTCATTTCACGTCCTTCAGATTCTTCTCAGTATTACTTGGAAATCCTCCTGGAGGACGGGTTGACACTTGTTCTGCAATCTGTTCCACTTGATGCGACAGATTCTGCACTAATCTTTCTTGATTGGTTAGTCTTGTATCATTCTTCATAAAATAAGTGGTGAAGTTTGTATTCAGCTCATTCATGGATTTCGTAAGTTGATTGACCATGTCGGCTACAGTCGAGCTTATTTTATCCATGGCTGCTTCCCAACCACCTGACTTGTTGAATTGAGGCATGAATCCACCAGTTTGTATCGGTCTCTTTCCACCGTTTGAATCACTTTGTTGAAAATCCCTAGTAGGGTCACTCAGTCTAAAACCAGGGTGGTCATGAGAACCTGGGCGATATCCGCCCCCATAAGGATTTCCTTGCCTTCTTATATAGTTCACGTCCTCAGTGTTGGTTGCTTCAATATCTTGAACTTTCTCAACCTTGGCTATGCGATCTTGCATGTAATCTATCTTCTCATTCATCGCCATTAGCCGGTATAAGATCTTTTGAGAAGTGTCTTCTCCAAATACGCCTTCAGCTACTTAGGCGGTTTCAAACCTTGATGTGTTCCCCATTGACTTGTCAGTGCGATTTGATCCAATTTCTGTTCGGCTTCTTTAGGTGATAACAACGCAAAACATCCTTTGCTTGAGGCATCAACTCTCATTTGTTCACTTGGCCGCAATCCATGATAAAAACTATGCATTCATACGGGCAAAGTGATATCACGATGAGGGCATTTCCTCTGTGCTTCCTTAAATCTTTCGCATGCTTCTTCAAAGGTTTCAGTGGGTTTCTGTTTGAAGTTCATAATGTCTTGCCTCATCTGTAGTGACTTCCCATATCTTTGCTCTATCCTTCAGAGTGAATGGAAACAATTTCAACTTGATATTATCTTCAGGCACTCCTGCTAGCTTAACCGTGCTGACTATCTCCAGAAAGTTGGTGACGTGTACACTAGGATCTTCATTTATTACTCGATGAAAAGTAGTGTAGTTAGTCACCATTTGTATTACATTTGGTTTCGGGTGAAATACTTCAGCGGCATCCTCAGGCTTAACAATTGCTGGCACAAATTGCTCGATCGTCGGCATTGCATAACACTGTAGAGTTCTCCTATCTTCTTGTACCATACGATGAGATGCAAATAGTTGATCAGGCTACTAACATGTAAATTAAATCTATCGATCAACGTAGCTGGCGTCGATTATCATGAATTAGTAATTTACTAGGTATTCAGATCTAGCGATATAGACCGTCGTAGATATGAAGAACGCAACTACTATTCCATGATTTCTTCACCAACGAATCAGATCTATAACACATGGGGTAAAATAAACTAACTACTACATAATTAAACTAAATAAGCAATTAAAACATACTAGTCGAATAGAACAACGATAGATCTACATCTTGGAAAAGACAGAAAATCATACCCTCAAATTCGAGCATAGATCTCCCTCGGATCTCTCCCTAGGCGGCGACTCCATCGTCTCTCCGACCAGAACTCATAAAATAAATAAAATAAAGATCAATGAACTTTTATTGCATAATGCTTGTAAATTGTATGGTAATATTGTTACATTTAGTTCTGAGGTGAAGCCTCTTATTTATAGCTATCTAAACTGACTTAGGAACATCTAGTTCGACCCTTCGTCCAAGAAAATGCATTTCGGAAGGATTTCGACCCTCGGTATGTCGGCACCACCTCCCGGGTTACCGGGGATAATTTCATTTTTTTTCTTCAACCGACTTAACTTGGATGCTTCTGGAATACCCTAGGCCCATTCCTTTCATGCAGTCCACTCCAGATTCGTCCATCATGCTTAGCCCAATATTCCGTATCCTGAAAATCATCAAATAATACACAAAATAATATCGAAACAGGGAAAATAAACGCTAAGTGCAGATTTCTCGACTCACGAACCCGACATATGCTATTCCATGATTCATATTTATAGGTCGAAAAAACTAGTTTTAGCTCATAATAGATATAATATTGATGTCGTAGGATAAACTATTTTAACCGTCATCATAGACTCACAAAATTTTGTACAACAAACTACTTAAGTCTACACGACAGACACCGAGTTGAGCTCAGTAGGTCAGACTCACAAAAGTTTGTAGGACAAACAAATAAAGTTTGTAGGACAATCACCAAGTTGATCTCCGCAGGTCGGACTCACAAAATTTTGCAGGACAGACACTGAGTTGAGCTCTGCAAATTAGACTCACAAAAGTTTGCAGGACAAACTACTTAAGTCAGCAGGACAGACACCGAGTTGAGCTCCGCTGGTCGGACTCTCAAAAGCTTGCAGGAAAAACTACTTAAGTATGCATGACAGACACCGATTTGAACTCTGAAGGTCGGAGTCACATAATTTGCTGGACAAACTACTTAAGTCTGCAGTACAGACACAATGTTGAGCTTCACAAGTTGGACTCACAAAGTTTGCAAAAGTCAAACTCGTTAAGTCTGTAGGACAGACATCAAAATGCTGAGCTCTGTAGGTCAGACTCACCTAGTTGTCAAAAGCCAAACTCGCTAAGTTTGTAAGACAAACATCAAAACGATGACCTCTACAGGTCAGACTCACCAAGTTTGCAAAATAAAAACTCGCTAAGTCTGCGGGACAGACATCAAAATGCCGAGCTCCATGATCAGACTCAAATTTAACGTAATATAAGTGCGGGTTTCGCAGGTCCAACTCAAAGCATAAAGCTGCAAAAGACCAAGTATTCCATACTAAACTACAAGTTTGACATGCCATACTGGGGGGTAGGATACCCCACTATGAATCAAAGTGCTCAAAGTAAGTGCTGGAAATAAAGTTAAGGCAAGAGAACTTAACAAACTTTGCATATATAGAATCATTGTATAAGTTACGATTTGAAGCTTTTCAAAGCAAGAAAAAAATACAAGACTAAAAGCTAAGATGCTTCAGAGTTTACGTTTTTCCTGGGCTCTGTAGCAGGAGTAAGATTCTCCACAGTAGCAATTGCCTGGGCAGCTCGACAGGAGTAGTTGAAGTAGAAGGAGCAGCCGAAGAAGGCACTTGACGAGGAGTTATGGCACGGTGGGAGGAGTACTTGGACATAATTTCCACTCCATGCTAAAACTTCCTTAGGCGAGCTTCATAAACTGCACCTATTCCAGGTTTGCACATAGTCTTGTTGGCAAGTATGTCGAAGGCAAGGTCAGCAAAGTGGGCTCTGACATTGTCAACTCCCAAGAAGTAAGTGTAGTACACGAAAGGTGCCAGCCGGGTCGCCATTGCCTGAGAGAGATCATTTGAAGCCCATAGCCTGAGCAGAGGCCTCCTTAAGTTGGGCCGGATGAGCTTGGACAGCCGTTTCCAACGTGGCCTTATCAGCTCAGAGCTTCTCGATAGCTTGCTCCAGCTTATCCTTTTCTCCAAGTGTTTGTCCGTTGCAGCTTGGAGGCTTACAGTATAATTAGTCCCCAAAGTCTCTAGCTCAGCCACCTGGGCCTGGAGCTGCTTCTTGAGATCATTGATCTCTTGTTCCTTGGACTTACGCGTATGCCTACGTTCAGAGGCCTTTTTCTCCAACACGGAGATCTTTCCCTCCAATTCCTTTGCAGATGAAGACTTATTGACAAATACAAGCTCCATGCATCCATAAGACATCCAAAGAACACCAAGGTGTGAGAAACCTGGCCAAAACAAAGACATGTAATACAAAAGGTAAACTACAAAGATACAGTCTCGGCAAGTTTCTGATTTGTCATATTGGAGATCGGATCAGGGCCCAAAGTGGCATCCTCCTTTAGATCAAGAGGATCTTCAGTATTCTCAAACAGGGTAGCAGATGTGCCCTTCTTTCTTGACCTGCCCTCTTGGGAGGTCACGGCAGTCTCAAATATGCCCATCCACTGATATGAGGGCTCCCCTCCCGAGTCGATCCATCCAAATCAATGGGAGTTTGTCTCTCTCTAAGGTAGGATGGGTTATCTCATCATCTGGCAGAGCAGCCAAGAGTTGGGAGGTCGAAGAGTTCAAGGTCGAGTACATTGATCAGGCAGCAGGCACCTCCGGGTCACGTTCTCCCTCCACTAAAGCATCTTCTTCAGGCTGATTTTCCTAAACCTCATTCCCGGTGTTAGGAACATTTTATAGTTTTGATGATTGCCATGCTAGCTATTAAAACAAGCCTGAAATAAGTTAGAACTGGATGTATAAGCTTTACTTAGAAGTCTGACTTATTGTATGAGTTCAGTTAGACAAGCACTGTACTAGACTGGTAGACCGGCTTAGTGAAGACAGATGACCAGCTCAGTGAAAACAACCAAGACACCAGCACAGTAAAGTGAAGACCTATGGACTGACTTACAACCAAGGAAGTTCGTGATGGCCTTGGGTAAGTCTAAGAAAGATACAAGCGATGGAACTTAATTTTCTATAATATGGTGTACACTGATCTCACACTAAACTAAGGATCAGTGAAGTAAATGATTATCAGATGATAAATAAGAGCAGGAAAGCAACATCTTAGTAAAGATCAGCAGCCAAGTAAAAGGAGTCACTTGACCGGTGAAGTAACTAAGGAAGTAATCAAGTGAAGAAGTCACTTAGCCAGCGAAGAAAAGAAGAAACAGCTAAGTGAAGTAAGCTGCTGATACTCAATCAAAATGTGGAAAGTATAGAAGATCAAGCAATTAATGCATAATCAATCAAGGACGGATTTTATGATGAACGTATGATTAAAATCTGAATCACTGAAATCAAGAAGGATTAAATCAAGACAGAATCAAGGATTACTCCGAGCATTAAATAGCCAACGGACGGAAATTCAAAATCAAGGGATTTACAGCTATAAATAGAAGGCATTGACAGAGAAAAGAAGATACGAATATACAAATATACAAGTGCCAAAACTCTGTCAAAATCACAAGCCTTCATCTTTGATCTTCAAAGTTATATTCAGAAAAGGTTGATCTCATAAAAGCAGAGCATTACAATGATATCGAGCCATAAATTGATCAAACTTGTGAATCCTAAATTCACAGCAACTTTAAGGATCTTTTGGATCAAGCAATTGAATCAGTCAATCTAAGAAGGAATTGCAGATTTGTGTGATAGTTTCTGAATGATTTGTTCCGAAAGAGCAGTGTGAAAGATTCAATCACTAAAGCTTTTACAATGAAGGAGTGATAATCTGTAGATTATGAAGCCAGAGTAGTGAAGGACAATCACAACTATTGTGAAGGATGTAGGAGCTCAGATCTAAACAAATTAGATCTATGCGCAGCAGATGGATCACGATTCATATATTATAACACATAAACAAAGGATTTAATTACTACAAGGGGGTTAAGAAAAACCATACCAATAGTAAGGAAGAGAGGCTTTAATCTTAGGATGAGAAGCCTTGATCCTTCAATGTGTTCTCCAAACGGTGGTTTCTGGACACCCTTCTTGATATGCAACACCAAGAAAAACTTGTAGTTTTTCTTCTTCTAAAACCCAAGACAAGAAAACTAATTTTTCTCTATATTTTGGTGATGATGGCCGAAATTTTCAAGTGTCTTTTACACTTGGAATAACTCTCCTTTTATAGGAGAGTATCCTTGGTCTCCAAGTTTTAATTAATTAAATAAATAAATAATTAAATTAAATTAAAAGATATTTTTCTTAATGAATAATTGTGACATGTTATTGACCAATAGAAAACCAAATAACAAGTCATACAACCAATCGCATAACAAGAATATCTTTTATTTTCCATAACACAAGAAAATTAATTCTTGTGCTAATTAAGACCAAAATAGGTGCCACCCCTAGGGTTTTTAGCCCACATAAAATGTGTTTTACGTGTATTATATTATTTAGCCCAACTAAATAATATCCATGCATATCAATTAATTGGTCCTAGCCAATTAATTATTTCTGAGGCCCAAATAAACAAGAATATAAGCCCGAATTACAGAAGCCACATTGGGGACCATGGACCTATAACCAATAGCTCCAATAATTAAATATATTATTCATCAAACAGAATATATATATATTAAATTATTAATTCCGGGATTACGCCACCATAAACCCGAAACTGAACTCTACCAATCACTGTCAGAATAGTGTTTCATATGCTTCTTAACCGACTCCTCGTTGGTAGCATCTTCAATGTCCTTAGTTAAGGGTTTTTCCAAAACATAGCCAATGTTTTCTATGTTTACATGTCTCAAATCGATTTTGAGGTTTCTTTCCCAGTCAAGAAAGTTTGTTTCGTCAAGCTTGTTTTCAATGATAAAACGAAGATTCAATTTGTACGATATTTCTACAACAATAAAGTAAAGATAATATAAGTAAAAGTTCATGCATACAAAACCATAAAATTGCACTTTATAATTTTAATTAGGTTTTGCTCCCACTAGCCTCCTAATTGGCTTTCAAGAATTTTGATTAATTTCTTAGTGGCTAGGACCCAATCTAGTCGCCACAATTCCCAATGGTGGTCGATCAATTAACACAATTTTGAAAGGTAGGTACTCCTACCAGTCGCATCACATGCGACTCCTAGTGGTTGACCAGTCAACTCTTTGACAGTCCGCATCTCTATGTGGTAGTCAACCCCTTGTCTCTAAAGTCAGACGGCCCTGACGGTGGCCAATCACCGAAAGACTTCAGTCGAATCATAACCTAATATTCGCGAGATCTTATACGATCATATCTCAATAACGACGATATACCCGAGGTGCCACACATAGGGTTTAAGGAGGCCATGCTATGCACTCTATCACGTAAACTTGGGGCGGGGCGGGATATGGCAATGAACCTTGTAGCACTTTATTTGGTTTTTCAATAAAAATAAAGTTGTTTAAAAATAAAAATAAAAAAAAACAAAAAAAAAACGATATACCCGAGGTAGGTCAACTCCTGACGGTGGCTAATCGGTTGGATCCGAACAAGGGCTCTTCACCGTCGTTATAATATTGGGAAACAATATGCGAGTCGATTATTGTGTTGGGAATAATTTTAAATTAATTCACTTAATTAATTTTAAATTAATTCTCTTAATCAATTTATTCAATTATGGTCTCATATAAACGTGTATATTTCTATGTTATCGTTATAAAGTAAAACATACACCATCCACACACAAAATAACCGGTATGATCATAGTCCTTTCCTAGGTGCGGTTTCGAATACAAACTGACGAAACCACAGGTCACAAACCGCAACCGCCAATAGGATCTTTAATGCACCATCTTTGTCTTTCTTTGGTCTCCATCTTCTGCTCCATTCTTGTTACATAAAATCTATCTAATATATTTATACACCCGCCGTGCACGGAGGGGAGCTAACGAAAATGGGATAAATGCAGAAAATAAACTTGGTCTCGTTTTTCATAACAGCCTAGTACAATTTTGAAAAACAACAGAAAATAAATCACACACATCTATCCTATTGGTCGAGTCCATAATCAATCGGGGTCTATATAATCATATTATAATTACACATCATCTAATCCATACAATTATATCTTATGAAAAAGACAATTTAAAATTTAACTACTTGCGTCTTATTTTATCAAATCAAATAATCAATTAACATTTAATTAATTAAATGATTCTAATCGAAATAAAATTAACTATTAATTTTAAACGATTTCAATATTTTTAATTTTAATTAATTAGAACTATTCAAATTTAAATCAAAATTAAAATTAGGTCTCTTTAGTCCCTTTCCTTTTGATTCCTAATCAAAAGGGATGCCTTTGGTTTTCAAAACCAAAAGGCACGCTTCTGGGGCCCTTTCCAAAATCAAATATTTTGAAAAGGCCAAGGCCTAAGCCCTTTCAAAATCAAATATTTTGGGCCTAGGCCTATTCCGAACAAAATTTGAAAAGGCCTAGGTCAACTGTGGTTTCCCAATGGTCCAAACTATTTGAACCATTGGTTAGCCACAAGGCATTAACTAGACAAAAGATATATCAATGCACAATAAAATTATCACAAAACAGAAAGACGAAAACGATGTCCCCATGAAATAAACGGTCGACGCCGGCAGCCCTAGGGGCACCGACGCCGCCGGCGAAGCCACGGTGGGGGCCGCAGCTTTGGCCTAGCCCCATACATCGATTATTATTATTATTATTATTATTATTATTTCGATTCACGATTTTTGATCTTGCATCTATTAATTACTACGCAATTTAATTAGTGTTTAATGCTTAAGTTCGAAACTCTCTCCGATACCACTGTTAGGAAATCAACTAGTTTAACACAACAGAGTTTAAAAGATCGATGCTTTGACCGTCTGGGAGAGTAGTGTTGCGTGCAAACCTTCCACGTGTCCTCTATCAATATCCACACGATCACCTCGCCGGAATTCTCCTTGGATAGCTGTTAGAAAAATCCGGATGCTAGACCGACCTTTTCTCTCTCTCAAAACTATCTTTAAGAAACTCTCAGTTTATTTTGTAAATTAGAACTCTTCTAATTCCAATGATCAAAAGTTCTAGCCAAGCCTCCCTTAAATAGGGTGACCTGCGCCCCTATAGGTCCAAATTTGATTGGGAGAAGCTTCCTAGTAGATTGGAGAGAAAGAAAACTTTTACTAGTAAAATAAGGAAAATAGATATTCAAGATTTATATCATTCAATTTAATATCACATATTGAATAAATCCAAGATATTATCAATATCTAATATTGACTATCTTTATCTTATTACAATAAATCTATTTTTCATAAATCTATTAATATCTAATATTAATATATGATAATACCATTAATTAAATGGCACAATCGAAGTGTATCTCAAACACTTAAATGTGGCACCCCATATACCAACAAATTGGCATCTGAAATATTCTTTAATTAATCAATATAATTAATATCTTGTATATAATTTATTCATAAATACCACCATATTAATTTAATCACTATCACAATTTATATTCGAGATAAACGTTCCTTATTTGGTTATCACTATAACCGTATTTTAATCCGGCTAGATGTTTTTATGTGTGTGACCTAAGAGGCTTCCGAATATGTTGGCCGTAGACATAAAGTGCAAATTATGAAAATGCCATTTCATACCTCATAATCACGGAATAGCGTCTAGCAACACACCGTGACCCCCAATCTTCGGAAGAGTCAAAAGCGATGACTACTACATTTCATGTGAAACAATTAGCGTGTAAACAGAGTCCTATCGCTGCAATAATATCCATACAATCGTATCTCGAGTGTCACTACATCAACGATCGTATCTTATAATCTGGATATCATGCTCTCTCGGAATAACTCATTTACTCCCACTTTGCAAAGATTCACGAGATCTAGACATTCTTATAAGAAGGCCATTTCGGATATTTACTCTTATTCATAGGATACGCAATTTTTGGACGAACAAACATGTATCCTACGCATGCTTCAATATCACGCCCGAGCATTATCGTACGATCGCCCCGTAGCTTGGGTAAACCTCAATAGTGTCAAAGCACAACAATCCACACCTTGATACCGTGAAGGCTCCGGTCTCAGGATAATTACACAACTGCCACTTAATGCGACACTTAATGTAAGTGAGTCAGTCTAACGTACGCATTCTCTAATACACGTCCACATACGGTCCAAGTGTCTCTACACTTAGATAGATGAGAAAAATGCCTACCTTCAATAAGATAGAAGACATACAATACGTGCAAGTCTATTTGTACTATCAATATCCCGTTTAAAAGTACCTACGAATACATACATTCAAGTATCAAACTTATTAAAGTGATTAGAGATCTGATCAACCAAAATCACCATCATGGTTTCTTTACCAGAGTTTAATACTAAGGACGTTATTATATAGTCAATAACATAATTGGTTCATAAAGATAAACAAAAAATATATAATAAGAAAAGTGCTTTTATTAATCATAATAAACTTATTACACGAACTAAATAGACTGTAAACGACCCGACCATGTCGGATCCGGTCCAACCCGATTGGGTTTAAGACATCTTTTCAAAATATAATACGTGCAGTCTGAGGTTCATGATGCGTAGCGGGTGTCAACATAGCCATTATGTAGTCGTTTGCTTCATTATGGGCATGAAGGATAAGGGATGAATGATGGCCGTTTTACAGTAAAGTCAACTCTAACCGGCTGGTTACCGAGTCAGTTTTAATATAAATGGCGAGCAAGGTCGTATCCCACAGGGAATCTGGTTAAGTATCAAAACCGGTCTAGTTCTTAGTTTAGGCAAAAATTCTTTGAAAAGGGTGCTTTGTCAGATCACCGATTCTAACAACTAAATATACACAAAATAAAATAGTTTAAACTATGAAAAAAGAGATAGCCTAGTTATTATCCAATCAACTACTTTCTAAACCTAATCAGTATCATCAAGTGTTTCGATATACTTTAATGTTCTTTGCATCAGTTAAATGGTGTCGTTTCCTAATTCCGAGAATAGACATTATTTCAATAATCTACCCTCCTATGTCAGGTTCAACAGTCCACTGATAGGATTGAACTGACCTAACACGGTTTACGTTCGATGAAACACTCAACAATGTTGATATTAACCTCACACACAAAACCGAATCCGAATAACTCAGTGAGTTTTATAGGGTAATCCTAGAACCCCGGTTCCCGTACCCTCTCGCAAAATACATATATAAAGATTATATGTGTAATACGATTATCGATTGATCAATTGCATAAACGTGATCGAGCATAAGTTCTAGAATTACAAACGCATCAAGATTCAACAAATTTGGCTATTTATAGTGGGGGTGTGAGTGGGTAAAAAAGTCGGAAGGTGCACACCTGCCAAAATGGTAGGTGTGCACCTACCAAGTACGCCAAATTCCCCGACTCTCTGTACTGGTAGGTGTCCACCTACCAAATTGTTAGGTGTGCACCTACCAAGTGCTCTGGTTTAGGGGTGTCTCTGATCTTGTAGGTCTGCGCCTACCATATCGTAAGGTGTGCACCTACCAAGTCTTCTTCCAAAATTGAATTTTCTAACATTCAAAAGCTTCCAAATCACATTTTCCGGTTATCTCATACACTTAGCTCCTGAAAAATACCAAAAACAATACAACATGCAATCTCTACGGGACACTAGGTGACCGATATTATAATAAATACACCGAAAAAGACCGAAAATCCCGGATTATATGTCCGGATCTCGTAAACATCAAAACGGTGCGATACATGTCAAAACCAAGCCAAAGATGTCCAGAATTAAGTAAAAGGAGTCAAATAGGGGTATAAAACACGTAGGAAAACTGAGTCGAGTTGACTCTCATCAACAACCCCCTACTTAGTGTTTGCTTGCCCCCAAGCAAAACCAAGCTATTAGGAACATTTAATTTGTTGTGATGATGGCCATTCTAGCTGTTATAGCAAGCCTGAAATAAGTTAGAAAAATTTGTATAAGTCTTTACTTAGAGTCTGACATGTTGTATAAGTTAAGTCAGACAAGTACTGTACTAGTCTGGTAGGACCAGTAGAGTCAAGTGAAGACATATGGACTGACTTATAACAAGGAAAGTCTGTGATGACCTTGGATAAGTCTAAGATATATTTCAAGTGATGAAAACTATTGTTTTAATATGGTGTACACTGAAGGATAATCATGGAAGGAAAAGAAACAGCAAAATGGCGAAGTAAAAGCTCTACCGGCTGATTAAAGAAAAACATTGAAAGAGATCTCAATAGCAAAGGAAAAAGATTCACTAAGCCGGTCAAGCAATAGCTTAAACAGCAAAGTCAAGTATGTTGTCTGCATTTTATTCAGAACGTGGAAAATAAGCAAATCAAGCAATTAATGCAGAATCAATCAAGGTCGGATTTTATGAAGAACGTTTGAATAAAATCCGGATCACTGAAATCAAGGAGAATATAATCAAGGAGGATTCAAGAATTAAATCAAGGATTATTCCCCACATTAAATAGCAAACGGATGAATTTTCAAATCAAGGAGATCACGGCTATAAATAAGAAGGCACTGGCAGAGAAGAAAAACAACGATTAAGGACAAGAAGTACCGAAACTCTACGAAATTCTCTAGCCTTCATTCTAACTTTCATTGCTCAATCCAGAGAATCAAGTTCAGAATTATCAAGGACTCAATTAAAATCATTCAAGTCTGAACCTAATCATGTTTGGTGAATTTCCCAAATTCACATTCATCTCAAGCAACTGAATCAGAGAAGTCTGAGAAAGAGTTGTGTTTTTATGATAGATGATAAAGGATTTGTTCCTAATGAGCAGTGTTGAAGACTGAGTCACTGAAGCTTTTATAGCCAGGGAGTGATACTCTTGGAGATTGTGAAGCTTGTGTAGCCAGGGACAATCACACTATTGTGAATTCCTCCAATCATCACAGGAGAAGAGTGGATTATGGGATTACACCGCCCTGAACCACTATAAACCTTTGTGTTTATTTACTTACATCACTTTACTTTACAATATTTACTTACTGCATTCTATTCATACTTTGTGTGCATAACCTAGTTTGAAACAACTTTTAAGAAGGGACTTATCCGCTGCTCAAAAGATTTTAAAACAGAAAAGTTTTTGGAACGCCAGTATAGTCATTCAACCCCCCCCCCCCTTCTGACTATACTTTCACCCTTCTCTGGGACCAACAATTGGTATCGGAGCAGTGTTCCTAGTATCAGAACCTGTTCAGTTATGATTTATGGTAACAAGGAGACATACTTTCAAAGTAGTTTTTAAATCTGTGTTTAATCAATACATCTATTTGTCTGTGACTATGGACTCTTCAAATTTCATGTCTAAAGTACATGTATTCAATTTTAACAATTTTGATTAATATAAAATAAGAATGTTGTCTCATCTTGCCACAACACATGAGGACATGCTGGATGTTATCAATGATGGCCCAATCAAGATCATGACTGTGATAGCCACAGGTGGATCAAGGAAAAGAAATACAAAATCTTAAGAAGGATTGGACCAAAGATGATAGAAGAGAGCAAATCTTGATTTTGTTGCAAAAGATATGATCTTGAAGACCCTGGATAGCAATATGTTCATGATAATTAAAGACTACAAAATAGCGAATGAGACGTGAGACAAATTGGCACTAATCAATGAAGTATCAGAGGCAGTCAAAGAAAACAAACTATCTGTTGCAAAACAAAAATTTGAGAATTCTAAAATGAAGACTGGTGAATCCATTGATCAAATGGATAACAAATTTTCAAGCATCATCAGTGAACTGCAACAACTGGGACATACATATCCACAGAAAGAAGTTTGTCTAAAAATAGTGAGAGGTCTACATGAAAGATGGAAGATCATCACATCAGTACTCAAAGGCACAATAGATCTTGCAAAAACCGACCCCTTGACACTGATGTCTCAGTTAAAAGCTCATGAATTTGAATTGAACAATGAAGACGGTTCATCAGAAGAGCCACACAAGGTCAGTGCACTGGTTGCACCCCAGCAAATCAAAGCAGTTGACTCAACCAGAAAAGAGACTCAAGAGCTAAAGGGGCCGATTGCTTTATAGATCAAACGCTTTGACAGATTCAGCAAAAAGCAGTTCAAAGGAAGTTCTTCATCAATCAAGAAGTCAAATTCAAACAAAGACATGAAGAAAAAAGATGATGAATACAGATGCTTCAATTGCAAAAAGAAAGGACACTTCAAAGCTGATTGTCCTAAAGAAAAAGACAAGGATGAAGAAAAGAAGAAATACAAGTCATCAGATAAAAGAAAGAGCAAGCATGCACTGAAAGCTGAAACCAGTAGTGAAAGTGATGAAGAATCATCTAACAATGACTCAGATGACGGTGAAGGCACCGGTTCAGAAAATAACAAAGCCAATCTATGCTTAATGGCAAAAGAAATTGAAGAAACAGAGGTACTATCTAGCTCATGCTCATCTAATGCATCCACATCTGACACTGCATAATCTTCTATTTTTCCATTACATTCTGCAAATCTAATTCAAAATCTCATATATCGATTTGAAGAAATTCAAACAAATAATGAAATTCTGGAACAAGAGTGTGAGAATCTGAGAGAGGAAAATAAAAGATTAAAGAAAGAACTGGATGAACTAAAAGCTGAATTAAATAGTAAGGAAGTACACTTAACTGATCAACAAGCAACAGATGGTCACTCATCTGGTGCTGACAGACCAGCTGAGAAAACCTCCCTACCAGTTAAGACCACAACTGCACCACTTGAAGCACCAGCTTACAAACCCCCAAAAAGGTTTGGATCCAGATCCGGTCTTGTCTATAATAGTCAAAGTGAGAAAGGAAACAATGGACAACACCAGTCTGAACCTAGGACCAATACTGGAGCTAAATTCAGAAAACGACAAACCATAGTTTCAACTACTCATCCTACACCAAGTAAATTCAAAACCCAGTGCAGTGAAACAGCAGAGTAAATCATCATACCAACCCACTAAAGGCAAAGGTATACTGAAAGGTAAAGGCAAACTTTACCCCTCAGAAGATGATTGGAATGTTCCACCTCCAAAATACAAGAGAAAGCCATTGCATGTGCAATCAAATGTATTTAGGAAAAGCCGTAAATGGCATGGTCCAGGATACAAAAGGCAACATGAAAACAGGTCATCCACTGTGATTTGGAAAGTGACACGGGATGCGAGAACACCAAAAAGTAGAGAAATATATTAACATACTTTTAGTAAACATATTAGAAGATATTCTTCCATGCCTTATACATATGAGGTTGATGACTTCAATCATCCAAGAAAAGATCCTTTGGTTACATACTTGGAGTAGGAGGCATGACTGCTAACGGGTATGGACCCAAACAGTGTTGGGTACCTAAACTTGGTTAATTTGTTTTGTAGGATGTCTGGTACATAGATAGCGGATGTTCTAGACACATGCCATGAAATAAAGGATGGCTGACTAAATTTAAAGCTTTTGATCGACCCAAAGTTACTTTTGGAGGCAATGAAAACCCCGGCACGATTAAGAGGGAAGGCATTATGTTGAAGAACAATCTGAAGATTCAGAATGTGGCATATGTCAAGGGATAGAACTTCAATCTTCTAAGAATTAGTCAGTTCTGTGATAAAGGCTACAATGTACACTTCAGCAAAGAAGGATACAAAGTGATTCACAATCAGACCAGCACAGCTGTACTTGCAGGTAGAAGAGAGGACAACATGTATGTGGTAGATTAGAAGACAGCCAAAGCAGAAACATGTCTGCTTGTCAAGAACAAACAATCACCTTGGTGGATTTGGCATAGAAGACTGAATCATCTGAACTTCAAGACCATCAAAAAAATATCAAAGAACAAGCTAGTGGAAGGATTATTTGACAACTTGACATAACTTTCAAGAAAGAATGTCTTTGTGATGCATGTCAGAAAGTGAAAAAAATCAAGAGTTCTTTCAGGTCAAAGCCACATCAATCAACATCTAGAATCTTACATCTTTTACATATGGATCATTTTGGACAAGTTACACCCGTGAGTGTAAGTGGAAAAAATACACTTTAGTAGTGGTTGATGACTTTTCAATGTTCACATGGACAATTTTCATGAACAAGAAAAGAGAAACTCTCAAGAAGCTTCCAGATTTACTGAGAAGAATTCAGAATGAAAAGGAGTTGAAGATCTTCAAGATAAGACTAGACAGAGGCACAAAGTTCCTAAATAAAGTGATCAGAACTTACTGTGAAGAAAATGGAGTTCTACATCAACTATCAGCAGCAGGAACTCCACAACAAAATAGAGTAGCAGAAAGAAGAAATAGAACTCTGAAGGAAGCAGTTAGAACCATGATAGCATAAGCAAGCTTACCAAAGAGATTTTGGGCTGAAAAAGCAAACACAGCATGCTATACTCAAAATAGATCCATCATCAATAAACATCATGGGAAAACACCCTATGAAATGTGGAATGGAAGAAAACCTAACATATCTCATTTACACATGTTTGGATCTAAATGTTTTGTTTTAAACATGAATCAGCTTCATACTTTTGATGAAAAAGCTGATGAAGCAATATTCATGGGATACTCAGACACCAGCAAAGCCTTCACAGTACTCAACAAAAGAACTCTGGTGATTGAAGAATCAATTCAGGTAGTGTTTGATGAACCAAACACCAGTAGTAAAGACTTACACTCTTTTGAAGAAGAAGCTGCACAAGGACAAGTCTACATGAATACAATAGTACCAGCTACCATTCTGGACCACACTTTTGATAATCAAGATGAAGTACCAACTACTACAACAACAGAGTCACCAACACAAGCTCAAGAAGTTGATGTACAAGCAGGAAGAGTAGAAGAACCAGAACAAGCACAACTTCAACCTAACTTAAACTGGCTCAGAGATCATCCAGAAGAACAAGCCATTGGAGATGTTCATACAGGTGTCAGAACCAGTAGACAACTGAAGAGCATGCTAACTTGTTTTCTTTCATAGGTGGAACCCAAGACAATAGATAATGAAATCCAAGATGCCGATTGGATTACCATGCAAGACGTACTCAATAAATTTGAGAGAAATGAGGTATGGGAACTTGTAGACAATCAGACATGGCCAACATCATTGGAACAAAATGGGTATTCAGAAACAAGATGGATGAACAATGAACTGTTGTCAGAAACAAGCCAAGACTAGTTGCAAAAGGATACTCACAAGCAGAAGGCATACATTATGATGAAACCTTTGCACGAGTAGCAAGATTGGAAGCAGTTAGACTTTTTCTAGCTTTTGCAGCCCACAAGGACTTCAAAGTATATCAAATTGATGTCAATATTGCATTTCGGAATGGACTCTTAGAAGAGGAAGTATATGTGGAACAACCCCCTAGTTTCCAACTCAAAGGAAAAGAAGACAAAGTATACAAGCTCAAAAATGCACTATATGGACTCAAACAGGCACCTAGAGCCTTGTATGAGACACTGTCACAATTCAAGATCAATAATGGTTTCAGCAAAGGAACCATTGACAAGACTCTCTTCAAACTAGAAGATGGAACAAACACCATGCTAGTTCAGATCTATATGTATGATATCATTTTTGGATCAGAAGATGAAAAGCTATGTGAAAAATTTGCAAACCTGATGAAAAGCAAGTTTCAAATGAGTATGATGGGATAACTCAACTACTTCCTTGGCTTACAAGTGAAACAAATTGAAGATGGCATATTTATCAATCAAGCCAAGTACACAAAGGACTTGATACACAAATATGGAATGGACACAAGTGGCACATCAGACACACCAATGTGTGCAAGGATTGTTCCTGGAAAAGATGAAAATGGAAAAGATGTTGATCAGAAGCTATACAGAGGAATTATTGGCTCTTTACTTTACCTAACTACAAGCAGACCTAACATTCATTTGCATGCAAGATTTCAAGCTCAACCTAAGGAATCTCACTTGCTAGTAGCAAAGAGAATCATCAAATACCTGAAGCACACAATCAATAAAGGGATTTTGAATCCAAAAGAGATGGTGGATTCAAACTAATATCTTATTCAAATCCAAACTATGTTGGATGTAATATTGACAAAAAAAAAAAGAACTTCTGAAACTTGTCAGATGCTAGTCAGCAGACTAGTATCATGGTTTAGTAAAAAGCAGAATTCCATAACTACTTCAACAGCTGAAGCAGAATATATAACAGCAGGTAGCTGTTGTGCGCAAGTATTATGGATCAGACAACAGCTAAGAGACTATGGAATAGATGAGAAGACAAATCCAATCATGTGTGATAATGTGCAATATCAATTACAGAGAATCCAGTGCTTCACTCAAGAACAAAGCATATTGATGTGAGACATCATTTTATCAGAGATCATAAGGAGAAAGGAGATGTAATTTTAAGATATATATCTACAGAAGATCAATTGGCTTATATTTTCACAAAACCACAGTCATGAAAGATTTTGTAAGTTGAGAACAGAGTTGTGAATGATTGAAATTGACTAAGTTACAATGAGCAGCTAACTGGAGTACTCAGCGGAGTGACTTGACCAGCGGACTGAACCTTTCCCATTTTGGGTGCACTCACATGGCAGGTAAGGCACTGGTACCAGCGAAGTTCACTTCATAGATTGTTAGGAACAGTTTTGATGAAGCAGCTCTTTGAAAGACCGGCAGAGTGACCAGCATACTAATCTCATCACCCCATCGGTGAAAGAATTATCAAGGAAGTGTGAAATGAATAATGCATTTACCACATGGGAAAATTTGAGGATTTATCTATTTACCCACGTGGATTTAATTTTAAATCGTGGAGGTTATTTTTGAATTGATGGAATGACGGAAATGCCTCGATTCCCGGGATTGATCATTACATGCCTCAATCCTCTCCCTCACTACACTCAAAAAACCATCATTTATATACACAAAATCACGCCATTACTCCACCATAATCCTTCCATATTCAACTGCTTTTACACTATCAAAATCTTCACCTATATGAACAACACTTCAGTTTTACACAAACTTTACGCCCTCTTTTTAAATTCTTAAACCTTATTTTCTCAGAAATTTCAAAGCTTTTTCTCTCAAAATTATTTAAGGCAATGGCTTCATCATCCTCAAAAACCAAATCTAGAAAATAGTATGAACAATCGATTGCAATGGGATCATTTTTCCAATCTGTACATTACTTAAGATTGTGTGAAAATGACGTGCAAGCAAAATGATTGGCGGATGGTTGCACCAATCTAGGGTTGATGACCTTTCTCAACCCTCCTATCACTGGAATTTTCTATGAAGTCTCATTTCTTTTTGGAAATCTGCCAAATTTGTCTCGGGACCCCTTGAAGGATTTGAAGGAGAAGACAAATTAGTTGCTTCTATCAACGGCATAGAAGTGGTGATAACGGCAAAGGTGATTCACCAGCACCTTGAACTCTCGAATCAAGGATATGCAAAAGTGGGACATGTTCCACAAGACATGGATGCATTTTGGTTGGAGATTGGTAAAGCAGTCACCCTAGAAAATAAAAGGTTCATCTGCCTTAGATCCGTTCTCAAGAAGCTCTTCAATGAGTTTAGCGCGTTGATTGGGAAGAACATCGAAGGAAAATTGGGAGCCATGGATGCTATGACTGAGGCCAGAATGCGACTTATGGGCATTGTCTACAATGGCCCGTAGTTTAGCTGGGCCACCCACTTTTCAGACGGATCAAGAAGCAAATCCAAGAGAGGCCACTGCTGCTGAAAAGGAATAGCAGCGGGAAAGAAGAAAAAATGGAACTTCTGGATAAAGAAGTCCTATAGGATCCATCTCCACTATCTGATGAAGTGTCTCAATGTACCTTTTGTGACACTTCACCGGCTGTATGATTCCAAAGTTATGTTTTCCTACGTTAAACAGCCAAAAGCAGCCGGTGGAGGAAAAAGAAAGCAACCCAGTAGAAGAACCTCCGGTCAAAGGAAGAAGCAAAAGGTTCAAAGAAATTTGGACAAGGAATCTTTTGGAAAGTTAATAGATGAGGAAGAAGAACAACAAGAGCAACATGAAGAGGAAGGAAATGATGATGGTGAGGAACACGAAGAAGAGGCTCATGAAGAACCCGCAGATATCCCTGAGAGAGATATTGATGACAGAGTTACAGAATATCTTAACTGGAAAATGGGAGACTCCAGACTTTGACTTGCAAACTCAGCAAGAATGTTTGATGAGGAAGCTTGGTTTTTCGGATTTATTGGTGTCACAACCCTTGTAGGTTTGCTTGATGAGACACTACTTTGGGAAAAGATAGAAACGGCCAAAGCTCATTTACAGAAGTCATCTGATGATGAGGGTGGTAATACTGATCAATCTGATGATGATGATGATGATGATCAGAGTGATGGAGATAATGATTATGATGGAGGAGGACAAGGTGCAAGTGATCATACTCAGCATGATGGTGAAGATGACAGAGCAGCAGATGCAATTGATGATTGATGAGCGAAAAATTCACCCACTAAAAAAAATACATTTATAAAGACTCGAAAACCGTGGGTAAACTAACTCTCTAACCAGCAGAGTACCGGGTCAGATTGTTAGGATAGCTACAGGAGAACGAGGTCGATCCCACAGGGACAAGTGGTTGTGAGTACCAAAGCGAACGTGTGTCTTAGTCTAGGCGATCAAAGTTTTTGGATTGTTTTATATTATAACGACACTTAAAGATAGAAAAGAGAGAAAGAAGATTAAATTACTAGATTTTAACGATAGATTAAAAGACATAGCCGAATCATGATTAAAGTGACTAATTTCAACCCCAAGGATAGACAAAACCGGGAGTGTGCATTATAACAAACGAACTCTCACATTCAATCTCGCGGGTGCGTGCTCCTAATTCTGATGTTAAGATCTGAACAACTCTCCTTTAACATCCTATGTGAGGTTAAATAATTCTCTTTTTAGAAAACCGATTATCCTAACATGATTAAGTGCTGTGAGACGCTTGATATAACCCTCGTTATGGAAACAAGTCCAAAAATTACTCGGTCGAAGTGACTACCGATTCATACTCATCAACGTACTACACCAAACATCTTAACGCGAATGTGTCAAAGCAGTAAACCGAAGCTTTACCTAATCCATGGTCTACCCGAAAGACTCCGTGAAACAACTTGTCATCGTTGGCTCAAGAACCACCCGGCACTTCATAGTTCAACCCCGGGGTCTAACACTAAACTACACTAATCTAGACTACCACATTCAAGTTACTATGTTGATAATAAAACATCGATGAGCGCGGGCCGAATTCACGACCTAAAACCCCGGTATGTTTTACCTCCCGATCTTAGAACCCTTTTTCCCACACCATTCTCTCTGAACACTCTCAAGAATGATGTGTGTGATTTTTGACCTAGGTAGCTAATCTAGCCCAAATCCGTTATAACAAGTTCTAAGACGTGAAATATGTGAGATATAACAATAAAAAGCACAACACACTCCCAATTTTATCTTCCAAAGGTTGATTTCACCAAATTTTACATGATTCGGCTATGATACGTTTAGTTACTCATAACAACGGAAAAGAAAAATATACTATATATATACATATACATAGATATATATAAGTGCATAAAAGTAAATATATATATATATATATATATATATATATATATATATATATAAGTGCGTAAGTAAATGCGTAAGTAAATGCGTAAGTAAATATATATATATATATATATATATATATATATATATATATATATATATATATATATATATATATATAAGTGCGTAAAAGTAAAGGCGTAAGTAAATGCGTAAGTAAATGCGTAAGTAAATATATATATATATATATATATATATATATATATATAAGTGCGTAAAAGTAAATAAAAGCTCAAAACCAACAATCTATTGATAATTATCCCATTACAACGATATTTTAACTAATTTATATAAAACATATACATATATATATACATACATAGACATATATATATATATCTATATATATATAAAGCCACAAAAGAGATGGTGATGAAGATGATGATGATGAAGAAATAAAAAGATGGAGAAGATCAAAAGAAGAAGAACTAAGAATAGATATATATATATATATAAGGATATATATATATATATCTATATAGATCTAATCACAACAAAGAGAAAAAAAATAAAAAGAAAAGAAAGAGGATCATGGACGATGGAGAGGAGGGGAGGTGGAAGAAGATGATCAAGATGAAGAGAGGTTGGAGAAGAGTGGTGAATTAGCACCCTTTTGTGTTGATTTTGGGGGAGTATATATAGGAAATATGTGTATGTATGTATATGTATGTGTAGGGATGATCATGGCTGATGAAGATGATGAACAGCACGTTCATTTTCATCATTATAGCAGCCGGATCGATCCGGGAACATCTAGGATCGATCCGGGTCAAAAATCTTGATCCGTATTGTTAAAATTCGTCTATACGGTATTGCAGTTCAGTAAAATGGCCATATCTTGAGTTGTAGACATCCGATTGACGTGATTCAAAGTGCGTTGGAAAGCTCTTTCAAAGATCTACAACTTTCATGAAGGACACTTCTTCAGAAAATGCCGTTTTGATGAGCCATTTGTTCGTTGAAGATATAATTCTTTAGTGGTACCACGAACCACTGATCCACTTGACCTTTTAAGCTAGTGGCACACTCTTATATCCCTAAAAACACCTCTTTTAGGCCTCAAAACGTGTCGTTACTCGGGATTTTGGTCAACCTATAATTCTGCAATAAACCACCAAAATACCAAACGTAAATCCGACACGACACTCCGGTTACTAAACCGGTACAAAAACTAATAAAAACTTCTAAAAACACGATATTTTACATAATAGTTACTACTTATATATTGTTATGTGTTAAGGGTGAATTTATACGTTTTATAACGTTGTATTTTATGATGTTTTCCCCCATAATTCATATGATTTGCATAGGAAATGTGGTTTTAAATGATTTATTAAGCAAGTGAGATTTTAATTTGTTTATTCGCAAAATGAGGTTGTGTACGTGTTTTGATTATGGTTTTATGAGTATTTGGATTGTGTTACGTTTTGCGATGTCTTAATGTGATGTAGATACATGTTGGAGGCTAAATTGATGATCAAATGTTGATATAATTCGAGCTAAATCGAGATAGAGACGAGAAAAGAAGGATAAAGATGGAAGAAGGAAGAGATAATGCTCAAGAGATCGAGTTCCAGCATCGATGGACGAGCGTCCACGGTCCGTCCATGGTGGACGGGCGTTTGCTCAACCGAACGAGCGTCCAGAATCATATTTTACATTCAGAGAGTTCGGACGCGTTCTGAACGAGCGTTCACCTCCGTCCAGAAGCTGCTGGACGAGCGTCCAAGATAGTGGACGGGCGTCCACGGCACCGACTCAGCGAAACCGACCTAAAAATCTATAAATAGGCGCGATTTCCGATTTCCCAAACCCTAAACACACAATTCGAACCCTAAATTTCTAGGGGCAGCTTTGGCTGCGATTTTACACTTTTTATTTCCAGTTTTATGCAACTTTAAATTCGATCAAAGTAGGCTAGTAGTATGTTATTTTTCTGCTTTTCTGGGTTGCTGAGGATGCTCAGAGGCTAGAACCTCCTTCAAACGAGAATTGTGAAGCCATCAGCATTGAATTGATCTATTTATTTCGACTTTTACTGTGAGTATTTACTACGGTTGTTTCTTATCTATGCATATTCTTGTTTTAATGCAATTATATTGGGAGATATGTTGTATGCTTGATATGTTATTGTCGATGGAAGTCTTGAATAGCATAGATCACCATAGATAAGAATAGTTCATTAGATTTATATTAACGGAAGTTAGTAAGTCTAAAAACTAGATCGTTAACGTAAAAGTTGACACCTTTGATCTTTTTAACGTGTTAATTTAGTGTTGGAAGGTACTAGGTTAATAGATGGATTGCCTAAGGAATTAGGAATTCATGTTTAGGTAAGGTGAATCCCAACCTAAGTAAATACCACGTAAAATCGAGATAATAGATCAAAGCATGTTGATAGGTGGATCAATCCTCGTTTGTCTTTTATAAACTTGATTTACAACCCTCGTAGCTTAGTTTAGATCGTTAATTTATTTTTCCCGCACTTTTAGTTTATTTTTATTGCTTTCAATCTTTCCTAGCATTGGATTAATCTCCTCTGTCTAGTTATTTTACGCATATTTGTGTGGCAATAGTTAGTTAAAAAACAAAAGCTAGGGTTAACATTCGTCTAGTTCCCCGTAAGATCGACCCGGCATTAGCTTCCATACTACGATCCTTGCACTTGAGGTTAACCGGTTTTATTACTTGTTTATTTTGTATTAATAAAATCCGTGACAAGTTTTTGGCGCCGTTGCCGGGGAACCGGACGGTTGCCTAGTTTTTGTTTTTGTTTTTTTTAGTTTGTTTTAAATTCTTGTTTTTAGGTTAGATCTTTTCGTCTCTCTGTTTGTTGTTAGTAGTTTAGTTGTTTTTGTTCGTTTATCCGTCGTTTTATTTGTATTTCGTGAGTAGTTAATATAAAATTTTTTGCTTCTAGTCTAGACTCGTTTTTCTCGTGTTTGTACTCGTTTTTCTAATCGTTTCGCCAGTTGGACGAGCGTCCGTTGTACTAGACGCCCGTCCGGTTCTTGCTCTAGTCGGACGAGCGTTCATACCTCGGACGCCCGTCCAAAGGAGTTTCGAAAAAAAACGGACGAGCGTTCATATTTTGAACGCCCGTCCATTCGAAAACTAGTCGGACGAACGTCCGATTAATTGGACGCCCGTCCGTCCCGTCTCGCCATCGTTTTTTATCTTTATTTCAATTAGGTTTTCTCGTTTTTCGTAGGTAAGTGTCGTAGGTAGGTTTCTTAGGTTGAATCATCGACTCCACACCTTTCACGATCAAATTTTAGGATAAAAGGGTCCGTTTTAGCACTTGATAGTATTTTGGCCATAACTTTCGGCTCGAGTGTCGGATTGGCGCGCGGGACCCCAATTCGGAAAGCTCGTTCCGACGCCGACGACGTGGCAGACGGCCGAGGCCGTCCGACACCGTTTTCGAGGTCAAAATCCACTGTTTTCCCTTCCATTTTGGGCTCAGAAGATTTCAACACGTTTTTAGTGTTTCCTGTTTTTCTGTTTTTAAATTTTTCGTAGTTAAGTTTCGTAGTTTTTGATTCCTCTGTCTGATCTGTCCTTTCGTCACTTTCTATCCTTTCTTGCTCAACACCTTGAGTTGGTGTTCGGTTTATGCAAACTCGTAGTCATAAGGGACCACTAATCTATTCCCCGACCCCGAGCGGACCATAGTCCGACCCAATAGGCGGAGACTTCGTTTCGACGAAGGAAACGCTCTAGATCAAGAATTTGAGCAATATCTTTCGGGAGAAATCGAAAGAATAGTAATAATGGCGGCGGAAGATAGACGGACGTTGGCCGACTATGCCATGCCCGGTACGGTCACCATAAACCCGGCTATCGTCATGCCTACCATTTCGCTCCAAACTTCGAGCTTAAACCCGGACTTATTCGAGATGATGCGGCATGCATCGATTTTTCACGGCTATCAATCGAAAACCCCCACACTCACTTACACACATTCTTGCAAATATGCGGTACTACCCGTATCCAAGGTGTAAGTGATGATGCCATCAAGCTCAAACTATTTCCATTTTCCTTACGGGGGGAAGCACTCGAGTGGTATCACTCCCTCCCCTCTGAATCCATCACTACGTGGGCTGAGCTCGAGAAGGAATTTCTAAGTCAATACTTTCCTCCTTCAAAAACAGCCCATTGTCTGAACGAAATCTTCACATTCCGTCAGCTGGAAAATGAGTCATTCTTTGAGGCGTGGAAAAGGTTTAAGTCTCTCTCCCGCGCAAGTGTCCCCATCATGGCTTGCCAAAGCAAAGGCAAGTCTATACTTTCTTCGGTGGATTGACCGAGCTCACCAAGGGCATGGTCAATAGTTCCTACGGTGGGGCATTTCTCAAGAAAACACACGATGAGGGGTGGGCGCCGTTCGAGGACATTGCCAAGTACAATTATGCCCCCTCTTATCAAGCCATTCAAGCACCTCCTCCGCCTCCCAAGGTCGAAGAGGTGACTATGCAAAATCTCGTTGCCATGTTGCGAAGCAAATGGCAACCTCTCAAATGACAATTTGCTCAAAGCTTCTCAAATCCGAGTTCTCGGCTCCTTCACCTTCACGAACTCTCAAGTTCGCATACTTGTGAAGCTTGTTGTCGACCGGCCATATGACCGGCCAATGTCAATTTTCTTCCCCCTCTGGCTCGGCAAGTCAATGTTGTTCATGACTATGGACATCATAATCCAATCGCATGCCAAGTATGTGATAGCATGGGGCATATTGCTCGCTTCGTCCCATGATTGGGCAGAATGCGGAAGTCAATGCTTTCTCTGGCCAGACAAATCAGAGATTCAATAACCAATTCTCTGGCCAGAACAGTTTCCAAAACCAAGGGTTTAATCAATCTTCGGGATTTAATCCTAATTCGAACTTCAATAGAAACCCTGGTATTAATCAGAACCCAAGCTATAATTCTTCCAATCCACAGCAAAGGTTCAATCAGAATTGGCCCGCCAATTCTAATTCTGCATTCCAAAGTCGGCCAAGCCAGCCATTTCCCCAGAACTTTCAAAACTCTCAAGGCACCTCCCACCAGGACGATATAAAAGCCGAATGGAGTTCATTTCGGGAGGAGCAAAGCAGGACGATGAAAAGCCTTGAGAGGCAAATCGGGCAATTGGGCGAGCGGTTAGCCTCACAGACCGTCGGGCGGTTGCCCGGCTTCACGGAAAAGAATCCAAGAGGCGGTCAAGTCGCTCAAGCCGATTTAAGCAACGACCAATGCACCGACCTCGTGCCAATAATGCAATACGGTAAAGAGGAGGCCAGTGCGATGAACTTAAGAAGTGGTTCTCAAGTTGGTGGTCCCCCTGGCTTCCAGGGAAACCACTAGCCCCTCCTGCCGCTGATAAGGCAGGAGGGGAAATTGAGCACCCATCGTCCCCTTGGCTGCAGAAGGCAAATCAGGTGGCTGATCCCCTGATAGAAGAAAGAGTTGAGATCCCTCAAGTGGCTGATCCCCGAGGAATAAAGAATCGATCGGATATCCTCGGGTGGGCGTTCCCCCGAGAAGTGAAATAATTGAGGATCCTCGGTGGCCGATCCCCGAGGACCGATGAGTTAAATGATAGTCGGTGGCCGATCCCCCGACTAATAAAAAGTCCGAAAAAGTTGTAAGGTGGAAGGACATGGAAGACAAAGGCGTTAGTGCTTCCTCAAAGAAAGTATTTTTCGAGAGTGAGTTGAAGAAGCTTCCATTTCCACCGAGGAAGAGCAACATCCCTCCGAGTGAGGATAAGAAATATGAAAAGGTGCTTAACCTTTTGAAAAATACTCGTGTAAATCGCCATTATCCGAGGTCTTGGTCGAGATGCCTAAGTACACAAAATTCATCAAGGATGTTGTGTCTTCGAAGAAAAAGTTAGCAGAAATGGATCAGGCAATTGGTGAGGATTGTTCAATGATCAATTATCCAGACTTACCAATCAAAAGAGGTGACCCCGGAAAATTCGTGCTCACATTGCAGATGGGAGGCTTAGTCTTTCCAAATTCTTTATGTGACTTGGGTGCATCCATCAGCCTGATGCCATTGTCTGTGTGTGAGCAAATTTGGGTTTACAAAGTCTTCTAGAACCCACTTCCATGAACCTTCGGTTCGCCGATAGATCTTCTAAGAAAGCTTCGGGGATTCCGAAAGACATTTTAGTCCGGATCGATAGATTTACCTTTCCGTTGATTGGTACGTCTTAGATATGGGAAAAGATGAGAAAGTCCCCCGATTCTTGGGAGACCATTCCCGTCCACGGCTAGAGCCCTCATCGATTGCGATGGTGGGCAAGTAACTATCCGAGTTGGTGACCAAGAGGTGAGCTATAGTGTTTCTAAATCTATTCAAGTACCCTCTCGGTTCTCCAACCGGCTTTTCCATTGAGGAGTCATTTCATGACTTCAATGACCGTATGGACGAGCAAGTCAAGGCCGTGGAAGCGGAATATGAGCGATTGATCGATAATCCGAATAGCCATGGTGTGGTTAATCTAGATCGGTTAGCGTAGTGAATTCGATGATGAGCTAAGAGAAGAAGCTTTGGCAGTAGGGCCACTAAGTAAGCTCAACGATGTTGAGTTGAAGAGTGGAGATCTTAAATCAAGTCTAGAGGATCCTCCTATAGATTTGGTACTGAAGCCGTTGCCTAAACATCTTAAGTATGTGTTTTTAAGAGAAGGCGACAAGCTTCCTTTGATCATCTCTCGCCAAGCTATCTCGTATAGAAGAGCTTAAAGCGTTAAACGTCTTGCGCAAAAATGAGAAAGCCTTTGGATGGCGGGTGGGAGATATCCGAGGGATATCTCCCGACATCCGTATGCACAAGATCAAGGCGAGGAGGGTGCAAAACGAGTTAGACGACCTCGAGAGAAGGCTTAACCCTCATATGCAAGAAGTAGTCAAGAAGGAAATTATAAAGCTTCTAGATATGGGTATCATTTACGCCATTGCGGACGGTGAGTGGGTATCCCCAACTCAAGTAGTTCCCAAAAAAGGTGGAATTACTATTGAGAAGAATGAGAAGGGAGAAGAGATAGCATTGAGGCTCGTTACGGGCTATAGGGTCCGTATTGACTATAGAAAACTCAATGAGGTCACACCGAAAGATCATTTTCCCCTTCCATTCATAGACCGGATGCTTGAGCGTACGGCGGGGCACGCATTCTACTTGTTTTCTGGATGGATATTCGGGATACTTCCGTATACCCATCGATCCCGTTGACCAAGAGAAGACTACTTTCACTTGCCCTTATGGGACATTCGCCTACGGACGGATGCCATTTGGTCTCCGTAATGCCCCGGCCACCTTCCAAAGGTGTATGATGGCAATCTTTGACGGGCTAGTTGAAAAGTGCATGGAAATTTTTATGGATGATTTCTCGGTCTTTGGTCAATCCTTCGATGATTGCCTCGATAATCTTGATCGTGTGTTGTCTAGATGTGTGGAAAAGGACTTAGTGCTCAATTGGGAAAAATGCCATTTCATGGTAGATGAAGGCATAGTTCTTGGCCACAAAGTGTCAGCCAAAGGTATAGAAGTAGATAGGGCTAAGGTAGAAGCTATTGAGAAGATGAGTTATCCTAAGAATGTTCGGGAAGTCCGAGGTTTTCTCGGACATGTCGGCTTCTATAGGAGGTTCATCCGGGACTTTTCAAAGATTGCCAAGCCCCTGTCTACTTTACTCAAAGAAGACGTTACTTTTGATTTTGATGAGAATTGCAAGTGCGCGTTTGAGGAGCTTAAGAGTAGGCGATCTCTCGCTCCAATTCTTATATCGCCAGACCTGGAACCTACCCTTTGACCTTATGTGTGATGCATCCAACTATGTCTTTGTTGGTGCGGTCTTAGGGCAAAAGCTTAATGGAAAGTTCCGGCCTATCTATTATGCCGCCATCACACCGAATCCTTCTCAAGTTAACTACACGACAGGCGAAAAGGAACTATTAGCCGTAGTCTTTGCTATGGATAAGTTTCGTAGTTACTTGCCGGGTGCTCAAGTGATTGTGTGGACCGACCACGCCGCTTTGCGATATCTCATGACCAAAAAGGAAGCTAAACCGCGCCCTCTTGCGTTGGATACCGACCCTCCAAGAGTTTGACGTTCAAATCAAAGATAAGAAGGGCGGTGAGAACTTAGTGGCGGATCATGTTTCTAGGGTGTTAAATGAGGAAAAGGATGAACCAGATGATATAGATCTTTACTTTCCTCTAGAAAACATTATGTTGATAGACGGTTGTCCTCCCGATGTTCCATGGTACTCCTCCATTGTAAACTACCTTCATGCCCGTTATCTCGATCCCGAAATGTCTTATCAAGAGAAGAAGAAGTTCTCTCGATATGAAATATTTCGTTTGGGATGAACCTTATCTTTTCAAGATCCGCAAAGATGGTTTGCTTAGGAGATGTGTTCCGGAATCCGAGCAACGTGATATAATCGAGCAATGCCATAGTGGACCCACAGGTGGTCACTTTGGTCCTTGGAAAACGGTTGCGAAGATCTTCCAAGTCCGGTTTCTATTGGCCTACAATTTTTAAGGACACAGAAGCTTTCTGTAAAGCTTGTGATAGATGCCAAAGAACCGGTGCTTTGACAAGGCGGTTTGACATGCCGTTGAAACCCATCCTTGAATGCGAAGTCTTTGATGTTTGGGGCATCGATTTTATGGGACCATTCCCATCATCTTGTGGCAACAAATACATCTTAGTCTGCGTTGACTATGTTTCGAAATGGGTGGAGGCAATTGCCACTCCTCACAATGATCATAAAACGGTCATGAAATTTCTGAAGAAGAACATCTTTGTGAGGTTTGGATGTCCACGTGCCTTGATAAGTGATGAAGGGACACACTTTTGTAACCGACCCTTGGAGAAAGTCCTCGAGAAGTATGGTGTTCACCATAAAATCGGCACACCATATCATCCGATGACTAGTGGTCAGGTTGAGCGAAGCAACCGAGTCTTAAGAAAATCTGGAGAAGACGGTGAATAGTCATAGAAAAGGCGGAGTTTGAAGTTGGACGATGTACTTTGGGCATATAGGATCGCCTATAAGACCCCTATGGGTACATCGCCATATCAAATGGTCTACGGGAAACCATGTCATCCGCTCTGTCGAGCTAGAGCATAGAGCTTATTGGGCCACAAAGTTTTTAAACTTTGATGCCCAAACTTGTGGACAAAGCATCGACTTCGGCGGCTACATGAGCCGGACGAGTTCGGACTCCGGGCATATGAAAGTGCCGGGATCGGCAAAGATAAGATGAAGCTACTCCACGATGCTAAGATTAAGAAGAGAGAATTCCAAGTCGGCGAACAAGTTCTTCTTTACAATTCTAGGTTACATTTGTTTCTGGGAAGTTGAGGACTCGTTGGTCCGGGTCCTTTTGAGATTCTCCAAATCATTCCTGGAGGCGTTCTAGAACTTCGCGGTTATAGCGGCGAACCGTTTCGAGTTAATGGACAAAGGTGCAAGCACTATATCGGTGAACCTAAAGAGAAACCTTTGATTGTTAAATTTCTCGATATTCTCGGATGTGGTGTTACTCAAGTCGAAGAATTTGACGAGTTGTCACCCGACTTGTTCTCCGAGGATGACGGTAGTGATCCGTACGAAGAAGTTCTAGCGAGGTAGTGCGATATGGAAGAGTTTGAGAGGGAGCGACAACTTAAACGTCATCGAGGAGTCGGAGGAGAAAGAACACAACCATGGGGAAACTTAAAAAGGTATGGAGAGCGTTCAAAGATTTAACCCCATGCGTTAGATCTTGTTTCGCACCACACTACGGACCGGAGCTTAAACGAGGTAGTGGGCGGCGAGAAAGGTTAAATGGCCTGATCCAGGCTGAGCTTCAAATGTGTCGAGCTAACGACAATAACCATTAGCGCTACTAGGAGGCATCCTAGATATCCCTTATTATATTAGTTTCTATCTTTAGTTGTTTTTCGTTGTTTTAGCTCAGTTTTATTGGGATTGTGTTTGTTTTTGTCAGTCAGCCGTCCCAGTCCTATAAAGGGTCGAAGTGTTGTTTTGCTTCCGATTTCCTCTTATCTTTATCTCTATCACTTTTGTTTCATATGATATAATTTCCCCCTATCCCCCGAGGTACGTTTTGTGTTGTTTTTCATGTATGCAGGATACTTGCGATAGCAATTGTGAGTTTCAGATGATATCAGTTTTCCGGTGGATGGTCCACAGTCTACCGATTTCCTCAAGCATTTCTGGACCATGGCCACTTCCAGACTTGCCACTTTCGAACTACAATCAGCTAAGTACTTTCTTTCTTTTTTTTCATTCTGCACAACATGAGGACATGTTGTCATTTAAGTGTGGGGGAGGGGAATAAGCTATATGTATCTACACATTTGCTTACATGATATTATTTCTATGCTAAGCTAAATGAGCCAAATTTTCAAAATTTTTGATTTGTCTC
This sequence comes from Gentiana straminea, assembly GCA_036785695.1. Classification (NCBI taxonomy): domain Eukaryota; kingdom Viridiplantae; phylum Streptophyta; class Magnoliopsida; order Gentianales; family Gentianaceae; genus Gentiana; species Gentiana straminea. The sequence goes on from JAVUPR010000352.1 coordinate 511,471, forward strand.
GAGTAAGCAATGCATGTTTTTGTTCGGTTTGTTATATTCATCGATGCCTTATGCCATATGTTCCATAGGTTAGATGTTTCACCAAGATTTATTTTTCACGTGCCATAGTGAATGATGAGCTAATTTAATAAGTTATACCCCTCTTGGACGAGTGATTTCTGATTGTCTTATAAGTCGTGTGCTTAGTGCTACGTACATATCGTGAGACTTATGATAGTTTGTATTTAGTTCCAAGTACGATGTACTGTGAATATCTAGAAGTTTGAATGTGATAAGTAATACGTAGCTAATGTCCTTTGAAAAAGTTGAGTTAATAATGAAATCAATGGTGTGTGTCGGAAGTCGGTCGATGATTTGAGTGCGGTAAGGCATTATCTCGAAATGTTTTATTCCACTATGATGACCAAAAGCTCACGACGATCGAAGAAGTCTGCTTTATGATTTGAGTAAGGTAGGGTATACCACGTATGTCCTATTCTGCTATGATGAGCAATAGCTTATTCTAATGTGTGTTTAAATGTGAAATCAATTGAATCAACTTAGGAATTGGTATGAAAAGAATGAAATGAGACTTAGTTATCGTTAATCTTATCCCCAGTATAAACCGATGGATATGCTGTAGGGATTATCCTCTAAGTATGTCGGAAAGGCCTTAAATGTGTTCTATCATCTTTTCCGGGATATGTTCCGTTTTGTAGGGTGCATCTTATAAGTATCTTTTATTACTAGTTTGAAGGGGGTATTAGCTAGTTTTGCTTTGAGTTTTTCAAGTTTGGATTTAGTGGAAGTTCTCTATGGCTATGCACACACACGATGGTGAACTTCTAATTTATTGACTATGTGGTATATGTGTTGAGGTGTCTATATTCTTTCCGAGCCTTTATCTTGTTTTGTTTTGCTCGGGACGAGCAAAGTTTAAGTGTGGGGGAGTTGTTAAGGGTGAATTTATACGTTTTATAACGTTGTATTTTATGATGTTTTCCCCCATAATTCATATGATTTGCATAGGAAATGTGGTTTTAAATGATTTATTAAGCAAGTGAGATTTTAATTTGTTTATTCGCAAAATGAGGTTGTGTACGTGTTTTGATTATGGTTTTATGAGTATTTGGATTGTGTTACGTTTTGCGATGTCTTAATGTGATGTAGATACATGTTGGAGGCTAAATTGATGATCAAATGTTGATATAATTCGAGCTAAATCGAGATAGAGATGAGAAAAGAAGGATAAAGAGCTCAATTAAATTCTTGGTTTAACAAATGAAGGATGGCATCTTTATCAATAAAGCCAAATATATACAAAAGACTTGATACACAAATATAGTATGGACACAAGTGGCACAACAGATACACCAATGTGTGCAAGAGTTACTCTTGGGAAAGCTGAAACTAGAAAAGATGTTGATCAAAAGCTATACAAAGGAATTATTGGATCCCTACTCTACTTAACTGCAAGCAGACTTGATATAGCATTTGCAGTAGGAGTTTGTGCAAGATTCCAAGCTCAACCAAAGGAATCTCACTTACTAACGGCCAAGAGAATCATCAAATATCTGAAGAGCACAATCAATGTGGGAATATGGTATCCAAAAGATGAAGGATTCAAACTAATATCATATTCAGATTCAGACTATGCTGGATGCAAGATTGATAGAAAAAACACATATGTAACTTGTCAAATGCTAGGTAGCAGACTAGTATCATAGTTTAGCAAAAAGCAAAACTCTATATCCACATCAACAGCTGAAGCAGAATATATACCAGTAGGTAGCTTCTATGCCCAAGTATTATGGATCAGGCAACAGTTAAGGGACTATGGAATGGAGGAGAAGACAATTCCAATTATGTGTGATAACACAAGTGCAATATCTATTACTGAATATCCAGTATTACATTCAAGAACAAAGCATATTGATGTGAGACATCACTTTATCACAGATCACATGGAAAAAAGAGATGTTATTCTAAGATACATACCAACTGAATGTCAATTGGCTGACATTTTCACAAAACCACTCAGTCATGAAAGATTCTGCAAGTTGAGAACTGAGTTGGGAATGATTGAAATTGATTAAGTTATAAGGAGCAACTAACTGGAGTAATCATCTAAGTGACTACACCAACTGACTAAACCTTTGCCATTTCGGGTGCGCTCACTTGGCAGGTAAGGCACTGGTACCTAGCGAAGTTAACTTCACTGATTGTTAGGAACAGTTTTATACAGCAGCTCAGTAAAGGAGTCACTGCACCGGCCTAGTGACTAGCCAAGTTACCCTACCGATAAATATCTTGGAGAATACATCAAAGTGAAGTGTGAACAAAATCAACTTATTACACGTGGAAAATCAATTGATTTATGGAGAATAATCTTATGGAAGATTACACACGTGGATTATATAGTGTAATCGTGGAAGTTATTTTTGCATCAAGGTATGACGGCAACGCCTTGATTCCCGGGATTTATTATTACATACCTCAATCCACTCCCCCACTACACTCAAATACCGTGATTTATATACACAAAATCACGCCATTACTCCACTAATCCTTCCATATTCAACCGCATTCACACTACCCAAAAATTCTCCAATATAAACACCACTTAGAGTTTTTTCAGGATTCTTTACGCTCTCTTGAATTTTTATAAACCCTATTTCTCTGAAAAATCGAAGCTTTTTCCAAATCTCAAACACTTCTAAATAATGGCATCATCTTCTTCAATCTCCCCAACTGAGACTAACCAGTTGACCGAATACTTTATGGCTCACTTAGCGCTACCAGACCCGGGGTTTGAGGGAGTTACAAATGGTATCCGAGCCGACTATCAGACTGGACTAAGTGCCACACCGTGAGAGACAGTGAAGGCCGCCTCTAGATACCTATGGGACAAATCCTGGCAATGACACCCCTTGCTTTGGGGGGAAGAATGTGATATCCACTTTGGAAGTCAGAGAAGCGCATTATCTCCTTATAAACGTGAGACATAAAGATCTTTTCAATTCGGGTCAGCCCTTGTAGACAAAGCAAAGACGACGGCTTAAGCAGTTGAATGGATATTTTATGCCTCACTTAGCGCTGCCAAACCCAGGGTTTGGGGGCATTACACAAGCAACATCCATTCCCATTATTCCTAAGGTAACGTGCATGTGATTTAGCATGATAGAACACTATCAACATCTTGATCTTATCCTAATTTCATTTAGTTAAAGTCTTTTCACACCGATGCTGCCAGAAAATGGGCTCATCCACGTGGCACATCTTTGGTGGCTCAACACTTGTCCTAGGGAAATAAACCACTTTTGACGTCTTAGTGACGAGCCTAGAGAGCTCGTCCATCCGCTTGGTCACCACTGGTCCTCATGTATCCGGCCATAATTGGGTCGGGTCATCTCGCTCTAAGTCAGGTCGGAAAGGAGTCGGGCGCTGAACCTTAGGAGATCGACTGTACGATCCCTACCGACCTCTATCGATCAGAGAAGGTCCTTGGGTTTGTATAACCTTGTGGTTATGGGAGCTCGCTCACGGTTCCCGATCTCTGTGGGCGACCCCCCATCCCAGCGTATCCCCGGCAGAGCCCGTCTTTAATCTTATACCTCGTTTGCCTAATAACTAGATAACTGTCATAACATCCTGAATAATAAAGGCTCGAATCTTTATCACTTAATGCTAATATTTGAATACCATAATTATCTCCTATAATCATGGATATCACTCAATCATAATCTTTTTCCTTAGGGAGTACGTTAATCAGTGTCAATGACACATACGACACCTTAAACCCTAGGGGCTAAGCCCCACTATATAAATTGTCCCTAATGAACTACGAAGACTTGATTCCAATTGAACCATTGGATACGTAGGCAGCTTGATCATCATCAAGTGCAGTCTAAAATAAATCAAATCACCCCCCCATCATCATTTTTTATGTGTTCTTGAAGTGTTCTTAGGCCATAATCAAGGAAGTGAAATTAGCAAATTACCTTGACGATTTTTGGATCGTCAATTGGCGCTAAGGTGAGGGTTCTTCTGTTGATTGATAATCCCAGGAAAAGCTTCAGGATAAACATGGTGACTACACGACAGCTGGCTGCTAATGGTAATGGTGCTAACAATGCATCAGAGCCAGATGCTAACAACCAAAATCATCAGCAGGAAAATATCTCTCTCGACGCAACTCATTAGGGGCTAGTTGATCAACTCATGGCTTTGGATGAATCCGCAAAAGCCGCAGTTCTCAATGCCGTCTTGGCAGAAGAGGATGAAGAAGATGGGGATTGGGAAGGCCTGGAAGACGAAGGCCCCTCAAGGAAAATTCACAGGATGTGAATCACTCGAACGGAGACTCGTCTGGAGAAAATTCCCAAAGTCCAGAACCAGAAGAAGAATATGATCCCAACGACGGATCGTGGGAACCGACACCCCCCCCCACAGCGTAAGAATAGCAGAAGAGAAAATCGGTCGTCATCCTCAAACCTGCAAAGGCAATTGGTCGTCCCCCGGGCCATGGAAGCAGCTCGCGCCGAATTTGAGGCGATAGCCGGAAGAAAGTCGACGCTCCTAGCACTCAAGTCCCCTTTTTCCGAACAGATCGATAATTATCCGCATCCAGCAAGGTTCAAGATCCCCAAATTGGAACCCTATGACAGAACCAAGGACACCCAGGATCACATGTTTCAATATCTTACGCACATGAATCTTGACTGTGCCCCCGAGGAGATGAAGTCCAAAGCATTCCCCGCGTTACTCACTGGACGAGCCCGGGAATGGTTCAAGAAGATACCCCCAAGGACGATCTACAGCTTCGACACTTTGGGAAAGATGTTTCTTAATGCGTTCATTACCGCCAAGCTGTTTCAGAAGAACACTACCCATCTGTTCGCTATCAAACAGAAGAAAGATGAGACTGCGCTGCAATACCTCAAGCGCTTCAGTGAAGAATCGATGCAAGTCTGGGAACATGACGATCAAGTCCGAATCGCATCCTTTGTGGCAGGGTTACGCGAAGGTAGATTATATGCTAAACTGAGCAGCAGGCTCCCCACCACCATGGAAGAGTGTCTGGAAGTGGCATTTAAGCATTGTCAAGGCGAACAAGCTAATCGTGTGAAACGAGAAGTGGAGAAATCTGATCCCAAAAAGGATAAGTCAGTGGATTCATCTGGCAACAATAGAAAGTCGTATGGAGATCGTGAAAATGGTTCGGCCATGGATCGGTCTGAGAAGAGGAACGCCTTGCAGCCGAGGGATTTCCCTGTGTTCAATCGGCCTCGGGAACAAGTATTGGCAATCATGGAAAGAAAGGGTTTGGCGAGAACCCCTACGCTGCTTCGAAGCCCCTTGGAGAGAAGAGACCAGAGCAAGTTTTGTACCTACCATCAAGACACTGAGCATGAATTGGATAACTGCAGGGACTTTCAGCGTGACGTGGAAGCAGCGATTGCAGAAGGTAAGTTAGACGAGGTCGTAGATCGACCCCGATATGGCGAATGCCAAGGACCACGAGATTACCAGCAGAGAAACTATGGTCGTGATCGCGGCCGACAGGGCGAGCCCAGAGAAAAAGAGAGCCATCTCCTGACAAAGGTCAGCTAACGGACAACCACCCGATCAACACTAGCAACACCATCGTGGGAGGCCCTGGCAACAGTTTAGAGTTCAACAATTCAAGTGCCCGAGTGGGCAATGGGCAGACAACCAGGGGAAGCCGAGTCCCATTTCAAGAAGTAGGCTACGGGCCGAAGGATCCTCTCCCCCTGATCCCTAACAATGAAGGACTAGTCATTGAAGTCGTAGTGAACAAAAATTTGGTTAAGAGAGTTTGTGTAGACACTGGTAGTGCGGTTAACGTCCTATACTTTGCAGCTTTTCAGGCAATGGGCCTCAAGGAATCCGAGCTCACTCCGGTCGCAGCACCCTTATTCGGATTTGCCGGCCCCCCGATTCATCCACTGAGAATGGTTCGACTTGCGACGACATTCGACAAGGAATCATCAGGAAGGACTCTCATGGTAAATTATGTCATGGTCAAATCTTCGTCAGCGTACTACATCATCTTGGGAAGGCCCGCCCTAATCGATCTGCGAGCCATAATCTCCCCTAGCATACATCCGTTTGAAGTTCCCGACCGCCAGAGGGTCGGTTGAAATTAAAGGAGACTTGGAGATCACCCGAAGTTGCTATGCGGCTACCATCAAGGGCAAAGGGATCACTTTTGCCTAATACGTTCGGCAAGTCTTTGTTGACTATCGTTTTTTACAAACTATCTTTACTTCCTGCATTTTACTTACTGCTCGTATTTTCTTAACATTTGAGGGGATTTTCTCTATGTTATTTATTTTCTTTTCGTCAATGTTGGATATTTATTTTCCGATTAACCACGTATTTGTCTAGTCTCAATGTGGCCACTTCTTGATTCTTATTTTACACACTTTGTGAATTGCACAAACACTTGTACTACGCAGTAAAGCTTTACGTGAGAAGTAAGTCCGATCTGGCCCGGCTCGCCTCGCCCTTAAACGAGAAGTCAGCGCTAGTCTGGCCCCGCTCGACATTAAAAAATACACGTGAAAAGTCAGTCTGACCTGACTCAGATCGCCACTCTTCCAAACGAGAAGTCAGCACCAGTCTGGCCCCGCTCGTCCTCAAAAACTTATTATAAACAATTAATCCACAAGCCCAATTTAACGTAGTCCGGATTACTCTAGGAATTGGGAGCAAATTTACCTTAAATCAGCTAAGTTTAATGTCTACTTAAGTTTAATGCCCACTCTGTGGTCAGTTAAGCCCCTTCTTTGGATTGCCTTCAAAACTTCTTTTAACTTACGGCGATCGATCTAGATCGGATCTCCAAGCCCTAGATCTTCTCACCCTTATATTTCTCTTTTAGTTTAGGCGATCGATCTAGATCGGCTCTCCGAGCTCTAGATCTTCTCGCCCTTGTATCTCTTTTAGTTTAGGCGATCGATATAGATAGGCTCTCCGAGCTCTAGATCTTCTCGCCCTTGTATCTTTCCTTTAACTCAGGCGATCAATCTAGATCGGCTTTCCGAGCCCTAGATCTTCTCGCCCTTGTATCTTTCCTTTAACTCAGGCGATCGATCTAGATCGGCTCTCCGAGCCCTAGATCTTCTCGCCCTTGTATTTCTCTTTTAGTTTAGGCGATCGATCTAGATCGGCTCTCCGAGCTCTAGATCTTCTCGCCCTTGTATCTTTCCTTTAACTCAAGCGATCTATCTAGATCGGCTCTCCGAGCCCTAGATCTTCTCGCCCGTGCATTTCTCTTTTAGTTTAGGCGATCGATCTAGATCGGCTCTCCGAGCTCTAGATCTTCTCGCCCTTGTATCTTTCCTTTAACTCAGGCGATCGATCAAGATTGGCTCTCCAAGCCCTAAATCTTCTCGCCCTTGTATTTCTCTTTTAGTTTAGGCGATCGATCTAGATCGGCTCTCCGAGCTCTAGATCTTCTCACCCTTGTATCTTTCCTTTAACTTAGGCGATCGATCTAGATCGGCTCTTCGAGCTCTAGATCTTCTTGCCCTTGTATCTTTCCTTTAACTCAGGCGATCGATCTAGATCGGCTCTCCGAGCCCTAGATCTTCTCGCCCTTGTATTTCTCTTTTAGTTTAGGCGATGGATCTAGATCGGCTCTCCGAGCTCTAGATCTTCTCGCCCTTGTATCTCTTTTAGTTTAGGCGATCGATCTAGATCGGCTCTCCGAGCTCTAGATCTTCTCGCCCTTGTATCTTTCCTTTAACTCAGGCGATCGATCCAGATCGGGTCTCCGAGCCCTAGATCTTCTCGCCCTTGTATTTCTCTTTTAGTTTAGGCAATCGATCTAGATCGGCTCTCCGAGCTCTAGATCCCGTCGCCCTTATGGTCATATGCTCAAACGATCGTTTCAGACTCGCTCTCTGGACTCTATACCCTTACTTTAGTAACTTCTCTAGTATGATATGAAACCGAATTCAAACTCTCAATTACAACCCTATCATTACAATAAAACTAGAAAAATATGCCATTCACCATATAATTGTGAATAACATATTGTGGGCAGCATACATACCCATAACAAACAACCAAAACCAACACATACATACCCACAACTTAAAAATTATTCACGGAAATATAATCAAAACAAATTCTTCATTAATCAAAAATAAGCTGCATAGTACGTAAACTTCCAAAAAAAAAACAAACAAAAGTAAACTAAGAGTCAGGAGCAGGACTCTTCTGATGAGGGGCCGACCCGGACGCTGCAGCTGGCTGGTGGACATACTTATCCACTATGTCCACCCCCGCTCGGAAGTCCTTGGCGCGCTCAGTGTAGGCCACATCCATCCCTGGCTTATAATAAGCATTCTTAGGAAAGGCATCCAGAGCCAGCGTAGGGAACTGAGCCCTCGCCTCATCCACCCCCAAGGTATACCCATGATTGAGGATGGGAATCAGCAACACCTTGAGAGCCTCGGCGAAATCACCCGAAGCCTTATACTCCTGAACAACTTCGGCGCACCGAGCCGCAACGTTGGCCTCCAGATCGACCACTCTCGCTTTGAGGTCCCCGACCTCCAGCCTCCTTCCCTTCTTCTCCTCGGCCAACTCGCTCTCCGCGGCTTTCAACTCTTTCTCCTGAGCCTGGAGCTGGGCTTGCAGGGTTTTTATCTCTGCATCCTTAGGGCGAATAGCTGCCCTGAGCTCATCCCTGGTCTTTCGTAGCTCGGCGATTTTTTTCCGATTGGGCAGCCAGGTCGGCTGAGGCTTTGCCCAACCTCTTGAAAACTTCTTGGCCGATTGTGCCACCGTCAACCAATATGGAACGTCAGGACCGTCGGAAAAAACCCTCCGGCGGGTCCAGGGCAGATATATGATCTCCCGACGGTAGCTGGGGAGAAAACCTAGCCTCCTCAATTCCATACCTCTCACAGATTTCCTTTACGTCCTTTTTTTCAAGATTGATCCCACATCCCTGCTATCAACTATAGCCATGACGAAGAATCGATTCTAGTATTTCGAGGGAACAAAATTTTATCTAAAGAAACCGAGTTATGAATTCAGAATGATAAGGAAAAGATTCTTACTTGCAATATCAGGTTTGAGAGATAGAAGATGATGAATGGCAACCGGCAGCAAATCCCCTGGTTTAATACTCAACGTGGTTACGAAATGATTGATATGACGGGTTTATAACCCCCCCCCCCCTTACCTCGAAAAATGGCCTCGGTTAGCGTTAGTGGGCAGAGACGCCTCGTTTCTCGAAACAATTATAACTGCATCATAACTAGCTTTGCCACCTGGCAACTCCTAAGTTAGTCTCAAAATCCATAGGCTAAACTCTCGTGCCGATCCACCACCTTGATAGATCCGACCCGACCAACCAGGGGTCGGCTGGATCTTGGGGGCTTATGATGCTGCCAGAAAATGGGCTCATCCACGTGGCACCTCTTTAGTGGCTCAACACTTGTCCTAGGGAAATAACCCACTTTTGACGTCTTAGTGACGAGCCCATGGAGCTCGTCCATCCGCTTGGTCACCACTGGTCCTCATGTATCCGGCCATAATTGGATCGGGTCATCTCGGTCTAAGTCAGGTCGGAAAGGAGTCGGGCGATGAACCTTAGGAGATCGACTGTACGATCCCTACCGACCTCTATCGATCGGACAAGGTCCTTGGGTTTGTATAACCTTGTGGTTATGGGAGCTCGCTCACGGTTTCCGATCTCTGTGGGCGACCCCCCATCCCAGCGTATCCCCGGCAGAGCCCGTCTTTAATCTTATACCTCGTTTGCCTAATAACTAGATAACTGTCATAAAATCCTGAATAATAAAGGCTCGAATCTTTAACACTTAATGCTAATATTTGAATACCATAATTATCTCCTATAATCATGGAGATCACTCAATCATAATCTTTTTCCTTAGGGAGTACGTTAATCAGTGTCAATGACACATACGACACCTTAAACCCTAGGGACTAAGCCCCACTATATAAACTGTCCCTAAGGAACTACGAAGACTTGATTCCAATTGAACCATTGGATACGTAAGCAGCTTGATCATCATCAAGTGCAGTCTAAAATAAATCAAATCACCCCCTCCATCATCGTTTTTTCTGTGTTCTTGAAGTGTTCTTAGGTCATAATCAAGGAAGTGAGTTTAGAGAATTACCTTGACGATTTTTGGATCGTCACACACCTTTACATGTTTTAACACACTATACTTTTATTTCCATTTTTACCTTTATATTTTTTTAATAATCGCATCTGACTCAATTTTAGCCATAATCTTGACTAGTTTACTGATCGAATTTTAATCATGAAGTCTAGAAAATTCCAATATCCTTATTCAAAATAACCTATAGATATGAAACTCTTTACATATTGGTGTTTGGTCATGGTTTTATGTACAACGATAATATAAACAAAACATAGTAAATCATCACTTCAAAATATATAGACATTGTGGTTGATCAATAAATTATGTAAGCAACACCATGTGGCTATCAATATAAGATGACGTTGAAATCAACTACAAAGAATGCAAAATCTATCTAGCTAGGCCCTCAACCACATATGATTATTAATTGAAATTGTGTATATATACATATATGTTAGCAGAAAAAGATACATGTACCAAAAAAGTTAGTCTATTTGCATGAAACGTGACTTGACAACACGCATTCGTATGATGTTCGAGAGATTTTTATGTGTTAGGATCGTAAATGAGTCAACCGATTTTATGAGTGGTTACGGTTCACTTCCAAACGACTTGTGGGAAATAATTGACCTTGTTAGATTATGAGCTCTCTCGAATAAAAGATACTTGTGGGAAATAATGTATAAATTGGGTTTATATTGATATTATTTAAGATTCGGTACTCGTTTTCGTAAATTAAATCAATAGTTTACGTATTTCTTATCGAAAATAGGTTTCCCTATGAGCTAAAAATTAAATGTATCAAAGGTTATGTTATGTCTAGCATTTTCGCAAGAACAAAAAGTGGTATTGTCAAAGCAAAATGCTTAGTAATGTAGAAGTTTTGTTTTATAATTGCCATGTCAATACCAATTTTTTACCTGGCAATACCAATGGTCTTATTTTATAGTTATCATAAATTCACAATATACTTAAATTCAGCTCGAGTTCGAACCAGGGATGGATCTACGTGGCTTAGAGGTGGATCACATATTCACATGAACCCACTGAGATTCGAGGAATTTTTATAGTAATAAAACAATGTAGTTTTATGTTATAAAATATCGTTTTGTTGTTAAAAAATATAGTTTTAGACGTCGGTGTCTCCACTGCAACAAATTGTTGGATAACTACGGCAACTAATGTAGTTTACGGTTCGGTGGCCCCACTGAAAAAAAATTCCGGATCCGCCCTTGGTTCGAAAGTATTCGTGATCGAACTTGAAATCAATAGTCCTGTTAAGTTATGCTTGGACTCGGGTTTCTAAAATTTGAAATACGTTTGATTCAATAAACTCAATACACAATGCTCGACTTGATTCGTATCTTTGACACCGGTCGTCACCACACATGGATAAAGCTTGAATAAATGTATGTTTGCAACGATTCATCATTATAATAAAAATGGCTTTTAAGTGTATGTTTGCAACATTTCGTCGTCGTCACATATAAAACAAGGTAAGCATAATGTAGAATTTTTGTATGTACAGTTGAACGGTTGTTTTATTCGCATCCTGTAATTGTATGGTATATATACCTCGAAAAAGAGAATTGATACGGATACAACCGTCATTTCATAACGAGTGATACACCGGTTATGTACATCGTAGATCATAATTACTTACATCACGATCAACGGTCCAGATGACCGTATTTTGACACAAGCTCTTCGGCTTCCCTATTCGATTACGAGTGTGAAATCATTGGTTCTACTCGGACTAATTAAGGCAAACTTTAATAAATACATGAATGATGCTGGATTAATAAAGACTGTTAGTACGAGTCACCTTTGATAAGGATACAACTACAATGCTCTAAAGAGGAGCGAAGCCACTCATAAGATGCGTACGTCCAAGATTTAATGCTCGACAGAGGAGTGCCTGGAAATGCCCAGCATGCAGCAGTCCAAAAAAAAAAAAAAAAAAGCCGGTCCCATGAGCATCATACGTCACGTTTGTGTCTGTATCACAACTACTTTAAAAATTGGAGTGCAAGTATCACCCCAATTTAAAAAACACAACGTTATTTATTTGAATATAATAATATTTTGGCCTAATTTTCATATTACAATGCATAACATCCACATAAAAAATGATACAATCCAAATAGAATATCAACCAAAATAATTTAACTATGATTAGATGTAATATAATTTAATGATTTTTTTAGAAACAATTTAATGTTTTTTGTATAATACTACTTCCGGTGTAAAATATAAGTCATCCTAGCTTTTGACACACAAATTAAGAAGCTCAATAAATTATCCAATTTTGATGGTTTTAGACTATAATGCCCTTAGGATTTGTTAAATGGTCTATGAAAAATCATGCATTGAAATGGGTAAAATAAAGAGGAAAAAAAATCCATTAATTATAGAATTGAAATTTGAAAAAAGACCTATATTATGGGATGAATTAAAAATACTATGATTATTTATATTTTAGACCGGATGTAGTACTAATGTGTATATGGGTATAAGATTTGGATTCTGTAATTAAAAATTCAAAACTTATAATATGGGGTAATTCTGAAAATTCAGAGCTGAGCCCATTGGGACTCTTCCGCAACGCGGAACAATTTTCACCTTAATCGAAGTTAGTGCAGTTGAATGTTTTCCAGCAACTTTTCTTCTCTCTTTTTTTATCAAACTTTTTACTTTCAAAAATATTTTTTTTTCGGTTTCAATCGACACCACAAATTTACTATTGACATTATTTTTTATAATTATTTTTCATTAACTTGACCACTACCCCCAAATCGCTTTTCGCCACCGCGGTACGTGCGTCAGTGCCTCTGACGCAGTGCCACTGACGTTGTGTTTCACTTACAACGTCAGTGGGTCTGACGTTTTACACCTATGATACATTTATAACTATAATATCAGTACCATTGTTGGGAGAGATTCCCACACTCTTGAATGTTGAAAGAAATATAGTGGAACCTTTACTACAACCAATTGGTTTTAGTACAACGGTAAGCGTTTGATCATTATATGGTATCAGAGCTAGAGGTCATGAGATCAAACCCTGGTTGGAACATTATTTAAAAAATTGTGCAAGTGTTGGGAGAGATTGCCCACACTTGAGGGGGTGTTGGGACAAATTGCCCACACTCTTGCATAAAAATTGTGCAAGTGTTGAGACAGATTGTCCATATTTGAGGGGGGTGTTGGAGAGATTCTCACACTGAGATTCTCACACTCTTGAATGTATAAAGAAATATAGTGGCACATTTACTACAAACAATTGGTTTTGAATGTATAAAGAAATATAGTGGCACCTTTACTACAACCAATTGGTTTTAGTACAACGGTAAGCGCTTGATCCTAAACGCCATTGACATTAGTATTCAAAACCAAATCACTGTCAGTGACACACGTACGTGTGTTACATAAAAATAATAAAAATATTATGATGGTGCAAAAGTAATTTTAAGGGTTCCTGGAATAAGGGTAATTGAAGCCGCTTTTTTTTTTGGTCGTAAGCACTTGATCCTAAACGCCATTGACATTAGTATTCAAAACCAACATCACTGCTAGTGACACATGTACCATGTGTTGCATAAAAATAATAAAAATATTTATCGTTTTGATTATAGTTTAATTTTCAAATAATAATCAATCGAATGAGAGATTTGAACTAAGGACATCTTAGTCTTTAAGCCTCAGCATTTACTATTAAGGAATGCCGCATCGGCGTTTTGATTATAGTTTCTTGTTCAATTCAAGCAATTCATCGTTTTCAGTATCAAATTGTTCTTCTTTTCCGCTAGTTTTGTTAGTGGATAGTTGGTGTATGGGTTGTAGCCTTTTTATTTTATTTTATTATTGGGCTTGGAGATTGAAATTATTTTGGATTCTAAAATTTTATGGATGCATTTTAGTTGTATCGGAGTTAGTAGTTAGTAGTTAATTCTGAACATAAGTTTCTGCCCAGACGGATTCACCCCACTAGCTACGCAATGATGCCCAGCTGGCAGTGTGGTAGGCTTATGTCTGTTTAGTGGCTTATGTTCCATTTGTTACACTTCATTGTTTAATGCTTTACTTTGATTTCAGCGCATTTGTTTATTTCTTTTTATTTTCTTCCGCTCTTTTGTCCATGATACGATTGCTAAGTAAGACTTGCATGTTCAACTGCTCCGAGCACATGACGAGTGACTCGTTACCGTTTAACTTTATCCATGATTCGGATCGATCGTTATTTTGATATCAGATGAATAACATTCAAAACTAGCTACTATCACAAAATCGTTGATATCATGAAAATAAGAGATTAATATTCAAAACTAGCTAATCTCACAAAGTCGGGTTTGGAATTAGAGATCTAGACCACCGGGTGTGGATCCTACATTGCTCCCTTGATGAAGGCTTTGCTCACTATATAAAATGAAATGATCGACTTTATGAGTTGTTCTAAGGTGGTAACACTATCATTCTTGGTTAGACAATTATCAATGTGTGGTATTGATTTTGTAATAGTGACTTAAACTTATGCTACTGAGGTTTGGTATGGAAACATGTTCTGATCAGCAATGTAGCATCTGCTGAAATCTAGTGTTCAGCTGGGGCCGGGGCAGGATCAGCAGAGTTGATCAACCTGCTGATGACAAGTCTACTGAAGACAAGTCTGCTGATTCCCAGCAGACTTGTAGAACACATCTGTTGCATGTTTATTCGAGTTACTTCTGGGTATTCCAGTCATTTACTAGGTTAGCTATTAAGTCGGTTAGGGTTCGATTCCCAAGGCTATAAATACCATATGTATTAATTGTAGCTGTATGTAACTTTTTGTTGATAATAAAATATCCTCGTTTGTCCGTGGAGTAGTCGGCACATTGCCGAAAACCACGTTAAATCTATGTTGTTCTTGTTTCTGTGTTTGTTTACTTGTTTATCTTTTATCTTTACTCACAATCACTACCACTTCTTGATCGATCCGTCATAACAACTTGTTGGAGCGTCCAGGTTCATCAAGAAATCTGTTTATCTGTTTAAGCAAGGTAGATTGGCAACAAGGTCATAATTGACGCTACGATTTGGGATCTACACAAGCTTTTCTAGTGAGAAAGATATCTGCTTTAAATGTCAAGATTCAAAAGTTTACAGGAAGAAACAGTTTTAGTCTGTGGCAGATCAAGATGTGTGCTTTGTTGAAGCAGCAGGGATTATGGGGTCTCTTGTCTAAATTAACAGAAGGAAGTTGTTGGAAATAAAATTTAGTTTTGATGATGACTCATCTTATTCAAGAACATGTTTGTTTACACACCATTGATGAAGTGTTGAAACTAACTGTTATAGTGGAAAGCTAAAAGATGTCTAGAACTGAATGTATAGGTTTTATTAGAATCTGATAATTGTATAGGTTACATCAGACAAGCACTGTAATAGATAGAAGTGTGGTAGAACTGAAACTGGAAATCATCTAAGAAACTAGAAATCATCTACATAACTGGAACTGAACTTATGACTGAAGATGTACACCCAAGAACTGAAGTTCACTCAGAACCGAAGAATGTAAGTTCGCTGAGGGACACAGACTCGGTTGGCTTATCTATAACTGAAGGCTGAGGGAACAAACTCAGTATTTGAAGAACTGAGGGACACAGACTCAGTTAAGGAAGATTGAAGAGCTGAGGGTTCAAACTCAGTTATGAAGATTTTAAGCCGAGAATGTAAAGTTAGAATTCGAGTATGTCTGTGATGGCCTGAACTGACTTTATGGATATTGTAGAAGACCTAAGTATCATAAGGACAATGATATCTTAGATGATCTTTATAAGGAATTGTGTAATCTGATTGAGTCACATAAAATCAAATAATTAGAGTACTGAAGTTTTGAAGAAGAGTAAAAACTCAGTTAATGCTCTAAGTCAATTAAGTAAACTGAAAACTGACATACTCAGTATAAAACTGATCAGGAAACTCAGTCTTATAGTCATTCATCCAACAAACTGAAAGTACATTCAAACGTTGTAAAGAAAGCAACTCTATTGGATGAAATACTGACAAGTCAGAACGGTCACTAAATATAGCCGTTACAAGATACACATTGATACAATTCGAATTCAAGCAAGATGAATGTTGGACCTCACACTATAAACAGAGGATTTTGCACCAAGGATCAACACCAAGAATTAACAAGATTACAAGCATTTTTGTGCACAAGTCTCGTTCATTCGAATTACTATCATTATCTGCGTTCAACAAGATCTTATCTAGAATTCTTCAAGTGTTCAAGCTACATCGATCTTATCCAGATTTCTACACTTTGAAGAACCACAAGCAAGAATCAATTTATTGATTCTCAACCCAACTTTGATTCTTAATCAAAGGCTTAGACTATGAAGCAATCCAGTCAATGAGTCGCCACGGACAGTTGTGACATTTGCAGTCGGGTAGACTGTGTTTGTGGTGGTAGCTGGTGAAGAGGCAATACAACCCTCTAAGGACCAGTGGCTCAAGCAGTTGAAGAGCAGCCATACAACCTGTTCTTTAGTTGTTTAGATAGTGACACTAGGGATTAGTCAAGGACTATCAGTTAGGACTTTTTGTAACAACGTATCTCAAGGAGTTCTAGTGGAATTTTCCTCCTACATCACGGGGAAAAGTGGACTGACAGGATTACACCACCTGGAACCACTATAATTCTTGCTCTACTTACTTTACGCATTTACATTCTGTTATTTACTTTTACAGCATTTATATTTGTTATACAACATACTGAAACTGATTGTTATAAGCATACACAGTTCACAAACTGACATTCACTAGAATTCAGTTTTACATACACAGTTTTTTCTTATAGAATAACAAGATCCAGATAAAGGCTAAAATCTATATCCGCTGCCGGTTGACTCGGTTTTGTATAAGTCAGTTTTACTTAAACTCGGCTTTGTCAGCTCAACTCCACACAAGTAAAAACGAACTTTAAATTGTTAATCAATCTATATAAGACTCATTTCTTAGTTAGGTTTTTGGTGACAAGTTTATTCACCCCCCCTAAACTTGTGTTAGCCTTTCCAAGGGACCAACAATTGGTATCGGAGCAGTGTTCTTTGACAATCTATTGTTGAAAACTCACTTGCTCTAATTATCTCCTCTAGTTGTTCTCCTGAAAAAGCTCAGTGTTTCAATTTCCAGTCTTTGCATAATCCAGTTTTCATTCACTCACACAATGGATAGCAATCAGCATGCCAGACAAATGCTGATGTGCAACATGGACATATTTGATGAATATAAACATCGTTTGCAGGCCTTTCTAGCAGCTTCTCATGATGAGATGATTGATGTACTCACTGGTGGACCTATCCAGATCACCCACATGCAAACTGCTGGTGAAAATCAAGTTAGAGTTCCTAAGCCTAAAGCTGAATGTACCAGTGATGATCGAAAGAGAAATAACCTGAACAATGTCGCCATGGATATCATACTCGAACTCTTGACATCAACATGTACCTAAAGGTCAAAGATTGCACTACTGCAAAAGAAATGTGGGAGAAACTTCAGTTAGTTTTTGAAGG
Organism: Gentiana straminea; assembly: GCA_036785695.1. NCBI lineage: Eukaryota > Viridiplantae > Streptophyta > Magnoliopsida > Gentianales > Gentianaceae > Gentiana > Gentiana straminea. The sequence goes on from JAVUPR010000352.1 coordinate 529,181, forward strand.
AACTGACTCTATCAAAGAAAATAAGATCTCCGTCGCAAAACAGAAGTTTGAGAATTTCAAGATGAAGTCAGGCAAAAATATTGATCAGATGGAAACAAGATTCAGCACTATTATGGATGAACTGGCTCTACTCAAGATTGAGTACACCAAGAAAAAATCAACACTAGAATCTTGAAGGCTTTACCAATGTGCTGGAAGATGAAGGTCATAGCATTGGAAGAATCAAGAAGACTTGACATAGAAGACTTCTTCAAAATCTTCTTAGATCTTAAAGCTTATGAATTCAGTGAAGATTTCACCATGACAACAACTCTAATCAAAGCTATGGAGGAACCCAAAACAACAGCTCTTGTAGCAGCAGCCTCAAAGGATAACCAAGAAACCTCATCTAGCAATCTTCATCAATTGGATGAGATAGAGGTGCAGATGGCTCTAATGATAAACAAAATTCGAAGAATGAAGAGTGGACACCCATTCACTCAGAAGTTCATCAAGAGGACTCCTAAAAAGAGGTAAGATGATGAATATCTTTGCTTCAACTGTAAGAAGCCTGGACACTTCAAAGCTGAATGTCCAGAGCTAACTGGTAAGAAGACTCAGCAATGAAGAACTGGCAGAAGAGCACTCTTAGCTGGAGATGAGTCAGACTATGAAGCTGGCACTGAAAGATTATCAGATGACACAGCTTTAATGGCTCATATGGAGAATCCAAATGAGGTATGTGAATCTAACTCTAAGTATTCCCCAGCTCAGATTTTCATACAAAATGCATGTTCTTCGACTGCTGACTCCAATACAAAAAATCCGGAATTAGAAGAAACACTTGACGAATTGATGAATCAGTTAGTAACTATTCAAGCTGGTTATGAATCAATTAAAGCTGAGAAAGAAGTTCTAATTCTTGATGTTGAAAGATTGAAGTCCGAACTAAATATGATGAAACTGGCTAGAACTAATAAAGGAAAGAATCAATATCAGCCTACTATATCAGCAGCAGCAACTGAATCTTTCGCTCAATCTAGTTCAACCACTGGATTCAAATCCGGAAAGCCTTATAGAGACAGAACTGGCCTAGGATCTGATACACAACAATTTTCTAAGGAAGGAACTAGCAAAGCTGCTGAACCTAGTATCAAAACTGGTATTAAGTTTGTAGCTGAGCAACTTCCACAAACTGAGAAAATTACTAAACCAGTAAAGTCAGCCTCACACAAGACAACTCAGTTTTCTAAGAAGACAATTGTACCTACCAACAAAGGTAAACCAAAAGGTAGATCAGTTGTACCTCACGGAAACAGAAATGGTAGATCAACTGCCAGATCTACAAAAACTGATCAAGTCAAGAACCAGAAAAATTATAATCAGAGTAAATCTAAGAATGTCAATCATTCAAAGATTCCAAATCCAGGGGGAAAGGCAGACTGTACCCCACTGATAATGATTGGAATTTTACTGAATCAACTATTAAAACTGATAAGAACAATCATTCCAGACAGAAAACTTATCACAAGTTTCAGTCCAAGACTCAGGAGAGAGCTTATCCCAGTTCTCAGCAAAAGTCCCAGTACAAAGGTCAGTCTAGATCTCAGTACAAAAGGAATGATGGTTATTATTCAACTTTTAATAATATAAGACATTTTGGAAATCAGTGTAAACCAGAAGACCTGAGAAATCATATAAATGAGACACAATCCAAAAAAGATATTAAGAAATATGGCTTACATATATGAAAATAAGTGCAACAATTTCCAGAGAAGACCTTATGGAAATATACCTAGAGTTGTACTGACAACTGGCCACTATGGACCCAAACAGAGTTGGGTACCTAAAGCGTTTTAATTTGTTTAGCAGGATATTTGGTACTTTGACAGTGGATGCTCTAGACACATGACAAAGAGCAAGGACTGTCTCACTGATTTTGTACCTAAAGATGGACCAAGAGTCAATTTTGCAAGTAAAGATAAACCTGGTTACACAAAAGGTTATGGAAACTTAATTAGAAATGGACTCACAATCAAGAATGTATCTTACGTGGAAGGACTTCACTACAATCTACTCAGCACAAGTCAATTATGTGACATGGGATACAAAGTTACCTTTGATAAGGAATATTGCATTGTCGTCAGCGAAACAGCTTTCCAAGTAGTTCTTGCTGGAAGAATATAAGAGAATATGTATGTTGTAGATTGATCTACCGCAGTTTCATAAACTTGTTTGATCGTGCATACCAAAGTCAGAACTCAGTTGGCTATGGCACAAGAAACTGAGTCACCTAAACTTTGATGATATCAACCTGTTAGTCAAAAAGAACTTAGTGATTGGACTACCATAGATGACATACAAGAAAGACAGCCTGTGTGAGGCATGTCAACAAGGAAAATAAACAAAAGCAAGTTTCAAAACTAAGTCTCAGCATTCAACAAACAGAATTTTAGAACTGATGCATATGAACTTATTTGGACCAATTACACCAATCAGTGTTAGTGGAAAGAAATAAACTTTGGTGGTGGTTGATGATTTTTCTAGATACACTTGGGTTATTTTCATGACCAAGAAAAGTGAAACTAAGCAATAACGGACAGAACTTCTCAAAAGACTCCAAAATCAGAAGAGTGTTACAGTAGTCAAGATCATATCAGACAAAGGAACATAATTTCTCAACAACATAATCATTGAATATTGTGGAGAGAACGGATTTCTACACCAACTTGCAGCTACAGAAACACCTCAACAGAATGGAGTAGCTGAAAGGAGGAATAGAACACTCAAAGAAGCTGGAAGAACAATGATCTGTGAATCTAAATTACCAGAAAGATATTGGGCGGAAGCTGTAAATATAGCTTGTTATACTCAGAATCGAGCTCTCATGAACAAGAGACATGAAAAGACACCTTATGAGATTTGGAATGGAAGAAAACCGAATGTCTCATACTTTCATGCCTTTGGAAGCAAATGTTTTGGTCATAATAATGGCAAAGATCAGCTCAAAGTTTTTCAACCCAAAGCTGATGAAGGAATATTTTTGGGATACTCAAGTGTCAGTATAGCTTTCAGAGTATTAAACAAACGGACACTCAAGCATGAAGAATCTATATGTGGTTTTTTGATGAACCAAAGTTTACTGGAGACACAATTGAAGACAAGAAAGAACCAGTTTGTCAGCCTCAGTCAGACAAGACTCCAGAACCAGTTTTCATTGATATTGAAAGATTAAATATCTCAGATTCTTCATATCAAGATCAACTTCGCTTACCGAATGGCGAACCAAGAATCGAACCAAAGAATCGACAAAGAACAAGAAGAAAGCGATCCAGGTTGAAACCGATCAAAATCAAGAAGAACCAGCTCAACAAAATGAAGACCCATTGATGCAACCACCAGTACATCAATGGATGAGAAATCACCCTGAAGAACAAGTGTTAAGTGACTTTCAAGATGGAGTTCGTACAAGACACCAATTAGATGCTATAATAGCATGCTTCTTGTCTCAGTCTGAACCCAAAGAAATTGAAGAAGCCTTAAAAGATCCAGATTGTATTTTGGCTATACAAGAAGAACTCAACGAATTTGAGAGAAATCAAGTTTGGGATTTAGTTGACAAGCCAGATCCTGTCAATATAATTGGAACTAAATGGGTTTTTTTGAAATAAGCTTGATGAAGATGGGAATATTATCAGAAACAAAGCAAGACTTGTAGCAAAAGTTTACTCACAAGCTGAAGGGATAGACTTTGATGAAACTTATGCCCCAGTTGCAAGGTTGGAGGCAATCAGACTATTTCTTGCCTTTGCAGCTCGCAAGAAATTAAAAGTGTACCAGATGGATGTTAAAAGTGCATTTTTGAATGGGATACTTGAAGAAGAAGTCTACATTCAGCAACCCCCAGGATTTGAAATTAAAGATCAAGCTGATAAAGTCTTTAAACTGAGAAAAGCTCTTTATGGACTCAAACAAGCACCAAGAGCTTGGTATGAAACTCTATCTCAGTTTCTGGTGGATAATGGTTTTATAAAAGGAACTATTGATAAAACCTTATTCAGAATGAAAGTTGAAGAAAGTACTCTCCTAGTTCAGATCTATGTAGATGACATCATTTTTGGATCAGAAAATGAGCAACTCTGTGAGAAATTTGCAAGTTTAATGAAAAGCAAATTTCAGAAGAGTATGATAGGAGAACTAAGTTACTTTCTAGGTTTACAAGTAAGACAGATGGACAGTGGGATTTTCATTCACCAAACCAAGTATACAAGGGAATTGATCAAGAAGTTTGGAATGGAAAAAAGCTGGCATTGCTACACCAATTGGAACTAACATCAGATTAGATGAAGATAAATATGGCAAGGATGTGGATCAAACTCTCTATAGAAGAATGATTGGAAGTCTACTATACCTAACAACAAGTAGACCTGATATATCCTTTACTGTTGGTGTATGTGCCAAATTTCAAACAAGACCTAAAAAAATCCATCTTACTGTCGTCAAAAGAACCTTGAAGTATTTAAAAGATACAGAAGTGTCACGGATTTATCTAATGCAAATAAACAAGTAATAATATTTATAAATCCGATATACCTCAAGTGCAAGGATCGTAGTAAAGAGGTTGATACCGGGTCGATCTTACGGGGAATCGGGGTTGTTTAAACTAGTTTTTATTATCTAACTAACTATGTCACGATTACTACTAAAAAGATGTGAAATTAAAACAGGGAAGAACTAAAACGAAGAATGAAACTAACAATAAAAATAACTGGACAGAAGATCGAGATCTAAGCCAGGAAATATGGTTGCGAACGAAATTAACTAAATTAAATCTATTCTAAGTTTATTATGAAGTAAAGATTGCAGTTTTACTAAGCAATTCGAATTCAAGTGGTTTAATCAATATTTTACTAACGAACAAGCAATTGATCCACCTATCCTACAACTATCAATTCCTATCTCAATTATCTCGTGATTTTTAACCAAGTTGTGATTCACCTAGCCAATGTATGAACTCCTAATTTCTTAGAAAAGTTCGTTTCTTAATCTTCTATCTCTCGATTTTAAAGATTAAAACTTTCAAAACATAGGTGTAAGATTTCTCAATCTAGTTATCTAGAAATTCAACCTACTTAACTCTCGTTATTTTATAGGTTAAAAATCCAATCTTTATTATATTGATTCTAGGGGTTCAATTATGATTTTCATCCAAATCAAACAAACAATCAATCATGCAACAATCTAACGATATAATTGCAATTAACAATGATAAACGATAATAAAGATACAACGTTGGATAAAATACTCACAAGATAATCAAGAAACGAAACTGAATTGTTGATCGGATGGCTTCACAATGCTTGTTCAAGGGAGGTCTAGCCTCTCAACATCCTCTTTGAAACTCGAATTGGTTGGAATAAAAATGCATAGAAAGTATTTGAATAAAAACTGGTTGAAAACTAAGGAAAAACGCAGCTGAGCCGCCCCTAGGGTTTAGGGTTTGAATGTATGATAATTTATGTGGAGAAAACCGCAGCTATTTATAGAATTTCAGGTCGGTTCTGCTAAGTCGGCGCTCGGACGCCCGTCCGCTATGCTGGACGCTCGTCCGGTCTTCAATATCAACTTCGAATCGGGCCGAGTCATGCTTAGACGCCCGTCCTTCTTTAGAATGGACGCTCATCCACAACTTTTGGGAGAACTCTGAATCAAATCACTTCTTATGGACGCCCGTCCACTTGCTTAGACGCCCGTCCACCGGACGGGACTTAGGACGTGCGTTCAAACCAATTTTGCAATTAACCCGTTTAAAATCTCATTTGCTCAATAAATCAATTGGTATTGCGAATTATAGAAAGGAGGAATAAATCATATAAAATCACTCTTAACAAGAAGAAGTTGGGATATGGTATTCAAAAGAAGGAGAATTCAAACTGATATCCTACTCAGACGCAGACTATGCAGGATGCAAAGTGGACAGAAAAAGTACTTCGGGCACATGTCAGTTATTGGGAAATAGACTTGTGTCATGGTTCAGCAAGAAGCAAAACTCTATTTCGACTTCAACAACTGAAGCTGAGTATATAGCAGCTGGAAGCTGTTGTACTCAAGTTTTATGGATCAGACAACAATTAAGAGATTATGGAATAGAAGAGGGAATGATTCCTATAATGTGTGATAATACAAGTGCAATAGCTATAACTGACAATCCAGTTTTGCACTCAAGGACGAAACACATTGATATGAGACATCACTTCATAAGAGATCATATGGAAAAGATGGATATTACAGTTCTCTATGTCCCGACTAAAGATCAGTTGGCTGACATTCTCACCAAACCTTTGGACAAAGAAAGATTTTCCAAACTGAGAACTGAATTGGGTATAATCAAAGTCAGCTAAGTCAGTTTAAGCCTAGAGATTCGTCAAGGGGATTGATCTTTGTTATGCTGGGTGCGCTCACTTAACAGATCAGTCATTGACATCAACAATCTCAAACTGACTAACTGAAACTGAAGAATTGACGGAACTGAATTTATTCTAGAACTGACCTCAAGCCTCAGTTTACCCAGTCAAGAAAGTCAAATGGTTGAAAGGATAAAACCGACAGCGGTTATATCGCATTTAATTACCGCCGTTTATGTCAGAACCTGTTGCGTGTACACCCCCACTTTTGTCAGAACAGTACATGCATCGGTTACACAAACCATCATGGAATTTGAAAAGTTGGTACAAAATCCTCAGAATATTGTGTATCAGTCCACAAACCGTCAGTACACCCACTATATATCCAACCTCTTGCACATCCTTACTCACCAAAAAGAAAAATTCGAACTTAGTCTCTCACAAAAATCAAAATTTTATCTTTCTCAAAATCACTTCTTTTTTAGAAAAATTCGTAATGGCAGCCTCCAAGAAATCACAAGAAGAAAGGCTCATAACTGAATTGGATACTCTATCTTTTGAAGAGTATGAAGCACTCTGCAACTACACCCTGTTAGCAATCCTTATGTGCGAGAAGATACAGCGTCAGCCAGGATTAAGAGACATCCTGGAAGTGAAATTCAACGATGATCGTGATGTAGAAGGGATTTTACAGTTCTGGGAAAACATGAGAGTGGTAAGGAAATCCCTAATTACAAAATTTCGAGGAGAAAGGATTATTTTCAATGAAGAAGTCAACAAGATGCTATTCGATTTCAAGGAACCAGTTATGAAATCAATAGATTTTAGTTGTTTACCACTCAAAAGAGATGCCTTTCTCAGACAAATTTATTTGGCAAAAGAACCAGCAGCTATTGACTCATATGTCAACGACCTCAAATCGGAGTTTGGCCTCCTCAGCAAATAGCACTGCAGGCATGTCATGGGTAGATACAAAGGAATCGTCAGATTATCTGAAGACAACATTTACCTGATGAACATCATCTGGGATGAACTTGAGTTCAATTGGGCAGGTTATGAATTGAATCAGATAAAACAACAACACTTAGCTCAACTGGAAAGTGTTCGAAGAGCTCAAGATGAAGGAAGAGAACCTGTTGACAGACTTCGACTGAAAAAGACACTCAGTGGAGTTATTCAACATTATTTAGAAAGACTCAAGGAAGGGAATGCAGCAGAACAAACTGCTAGTGCATCTACGAAAAGAATGGATACATCCACAGGAGATGTAACTATAGTTCATTCTTGGAAAGAAATCTCCAAGACTTCTCAACCTGAAGCCAAGAAGAAAACAGTGTCTCAGCAAATAGCTGAACACAAAGGAATCAAACGAAAAGCTGACTCAAAGAAAGTTAAGTCAATTGGGAAATGTTTGTTCCCAGGCACCTCAAGGCAGTCAGCACCAACTGAGGGGGAACAACAACTGACAACTGAAGACAACAGGAAAGTCAGTATAGAAACTGAAATTGTTTCTTAGTTACAACAGAAGATCACAGAGAAACAAGTTTCCGTTATGGATGCTGACAAGGAGCAACAGCAATTTCAGCAACCAGCTCAACATTCAGCTCATATTTTTTAAGCTGAAAGAATCATCAAGCTGATGAAAATAAAGCTCAAGACCGAGGACTATCGTGAAGCTACTCTACCAAGTGAAGAAAAGTTTTTATTTGAGAAACTTGAAGTCAGGGACCTATATGCTCTACTCCTGTAGAAGAATTTCTCACAAATTGTTTCAGAAGATTCACTGAGTTAGCTCAACGAAAATCAGCCACATCATCAACATTGGATATTCAAAAGAAGAAGGATGATGACACAGATGATGAATCAAAGAAAGAAGCTGATAAGATTACAGATTTGCAAACAAATACTCAACCTCAAGCTCAAACTACGCAAACTGTTAATCAGCAAGAAGAATTGCCAGTTGGATACCAAACAACTGACAATCAGCAAACAGATGGAATGGTTGAAGATAAGAAATTAATGGTAATTAAGGATGATATTCAGCCTACAATCCAACAAGATGAAGAAACAGATCCATCTGAGATTATGACAAAAGAAGAATTGAGCAAAGTACATGAAATTCTGAAGATTATGCTCAACTAAAAGGAAGAATACAATGGCCTTTTGTCAAGTATTTCTGCATATTTGGAATATCGGAAGAAGACGGACGTCTCAATCCACACCAAGTTGGATATTATTCAGAAATCAAGTTCTAGCTCAGCCTCAGAAATTCTCAGTCTCAAAGAAACCCTTGAACTCACAACTACAGTAGACAGAGAAACACATGCTCAAGCAGAATGGCATTTAAATCAGCGTATCTATGGTTCAGAACTTAGCTGAAAGAAGTACTCACTTCTCAAAAGAATATCTCAACCAACCAAATAGCAACCCATCAGTTGGTAAATCAGTTATATGATGCCAAAAAAAGGGAAGCTGAAGAAGAAAAGCTGAGACTGCTTGATGAAAAGCTGAAGCTGGAAGAGGAACTAAAGAAATACAAATCATCTGCAGATCCTTATGTGAAGATAAAAGAACTATCTGAAGAGAAGCTAATTGAAAAATATGATCAACCTGGAGAAATGAGAGCTACTCTTACAAAGGATTTGTGGATAAAGTTTGTCAAAGATCATAGCAATGTCAAACTCAAGTACAAAGACAAAACTTATGAAGAATCTCTTGTTTACTTCTTATCTGATCAGTATCATAATCAGAAGATGGCACAATACATGAAGTTCAAGAAGATTGAAGAGAAATTGCAGATCAGAGACAAGACTGAACAAATGAAAGCTGATGTAGCAGAATTTGAAAATTATTATAAGGATGAATCAGCATTGCCAAAGCTAGTTTTGTGAAGAAAGTGGAAACTTACAAGTCAAGTAGACTATCTCAAAACCTACTCCAAGAAAGACTCAAAGCTAGAACATACGTATCTACTTCATGATAAAGAGAAGAAATTTATCAAAATTACACAAAGAAATGCTTAGGTTCTATTTCAGTTTTATCAACTGTGTAACTATTCCAGTTTTTGCAAAATTCTTAATGAAATCCAGTTTCCGGTTTTACATTGTATTTATCTTTAAGCTTTTTTTTAAAGAGGGTTTTGGCATCATCAAAAAGGGGGAAATTGTTGGGAATAAAATTTAGTTTTGATGATGATTCATCTTATTCAAGAACATGTTTGTTTACACCCCATTGATGAAGTGTTGAAACTAACTGTTATAGTGGAAAGCTAAAAGATGTCTAGAACTGAATGTATAGGTTTTATTAGAGTCTGATAATTGTATAGGTTACATCAGACAAGCACTGTAATAGATAGAAGTGTCGTAGAACTGAAACTGGAAATCATCTAAGAAACTGGAAATCATCTAGATAACTGGAACAGAACTTATGACTGAAGATGTACACCCAAGAAGTGAAGTTCACTCGAGAACCGAAGAAGGTAAGTTCGTTGGGGGACACAGACTCGGTTGGCTTATCTATAACTAAAGGTTGAGGGAACAAACTCAGTATTTGAAGAACTGAAGGACACAGACTCAGTTAAGGAAGATTGAAGAACTGAGGGTTCAAACTCGGTTATGAAGATTTTAAGCCGAGACTGTAAAGCTAGAATTCAGGTAAGTCTGTGGTGGCCTGAACTGACTTTATGGATCTTGTAGAAGTCCTAAGTATCATAAGGACAATGATATCTTAGATGATCTTTATAAGGAATTGTGTAATCTGATTGAGTCACATAAAATCAGATAATTAGAGTACTGAAGTTTTGAAGAAGAGTAAAAACTCAGTTAATGCTCTAAGTCAGTTAAGTAAACTGAAAACTGACATACTCAGTATAAAACTGATCAGGAAACTCAGTCTTATAGTCAGTCGTCCAACAAACTGAAAGTACATTCGAACGTTGTAAAGAAAGCAACTCTATTGGATGAAATACTAACAAGTCAGAACGGTCACTAAATATAGCCGTTACAAGATACATGTTGATACAATTCGAATTCAAGCAAGATGAACGTTGGACCTCACACTATAAATAGAGGATTTTGCACCAATGATCAACACCAAGAATTAACAAGATTACAAGCATTTTTGTGCACAAGTCTCGTTCATTCGAATTACTATCATTATCTGCGTTCAACAAGATCTTATATAGAATTCTTCAAGTGTTCAAGCTACATCGATCTTATCTAGATTTCTACACTTTGAAGAACCACAAGCAAGAATCAATTTATTGATTCTCAGCCCAACTTTGATTCTTAATCAAAGGCTTAGACTGTGAAGCAATCCGGTCAAGGAGTCGCCAAGGACAGTTGTGACATTTGCAGTCGGGTAGACTGTGTTTGTGGTGGTAGCTGGTGAAGAGGCAATACAATCCTCTAAGGACCAGTGGCTCAAGCAGTTGAAGAGCAGCCATACAACATGTTCTTTAGTTGTTTAGATAGTGACACTAGGGATTAGTCAAGGACTATCAGTTAGGACTTTTTGTAACAGTGTATCTCAAGGAGTTCTAGTGGAATTTTCCTCCTACATCACAGGGGAAGAGTGGACTAACAGGATTACACCACCTGGAACCACTATAATTCTTGCTCTACTTACTTTACGCATTTACATTCTGTTATTTACTTTTACAGCATTTATATTTGTTATACAGCATACCGAAACTGATTGTTAGAAGCATACACAGTTCACAAACTGACATTTACTAGAATTCAGTTTTGCATACACATCTTTTTCTTATAGAATAACAAGATCCAGATAAAGGCTAAAATCTATATCCGCTGCCGGTTGACTCAGTTTTGTATAAGATAGTTTGACTTAAACTCAGCTTTGTCAGCTCAACTCCACACAAGTTAAAACTGAACTTTAAATTGTTAATCAATCTATATAAGACTCAGTTCTCAGTTAGGTTTTTGGTGACAAGTTTATTCACCCCCCTAAACTTGTGTTAGCCTTTCCAAGAGACCAACAGAAGTGCTGTTGAGAGAACCAGTCTGGAGGAGAAAGCACATTCAACAATTATGTTGTGCTTGTCAGATGATATTATCACAGAGGTTGCTGAAGAGAACACTGCTGAAAAGTTGTTGTCAAAACTTGAGAGCATGTATATGACTAAGTCTCTAACCAACAAGTTGTTGCTAAAACAACGTCTGTTTAGTTTAACGATGCATGAGGGCACTCAGCTGAGGGATCATCTAGACCAGCTGAACATAATATTACTTGACCTAAGGAATATTGATGTGAAGATTAAAGATGAGGATGCAGCTTTGATCCTACTTGTGTCGTTGCCTGCATCATATGAGAACTTTATGCAGTCCTTTATTGTTGGGAAGGACTCAGTATCATTGGAGGATGTAAGGTCACCACTCCATGCACGAGAGTTACGACACAAGGCATATGGTTCTGGAACAGATGGTCAGTCTGTTGGATTGGTAGCCAGTGGAGTCAGCAGAGGGCCAGGCAATTCTGGAAAGAAGAAATTCAAGAAGAATTCCAATGGTCCTAAGGATATCTGAAATTACTGCAAGGAGCAGGGACATTGGAAAAATAAATGTCCAAAAAGGAAGAAGCAGCAGGGTACTCAGCAATGTACAACTGCTTTGGCAGAACAAGACACCAACTCTGAAGAAGATCTGGCCTTAGCAGTTTCAGGCACAGAGATGTGTGGATTCTGGACACTGGGGCATCTTATCACGTGTGTCCAAACATGGAGTGGTTTTCAACTTATCAGCAGGTGGATGGAGGCCATATTGCAATGGCTAACAACAAGGTCTGCAAAATAGTTGGGATTGGATCAATACAGCTGAGGACATATGATGGTAAATTCTGCACACTGAAGGAGGTTAGGCATGTTCCAAAAATGACCAAAATTTTGATATCACTTAGTCAACTAGACAGCAAAGGGTTCAAGTTCAGGGGTGAAGGTGGAGTGGGGAATGTCTATAAGGGTTCAAGTATGATTCTGAAGGGTATCAGGCAGGGGACATTGTACATACTACAAGGGTCTACCGTATCAGGTTCTGCTGTTGTTGCATCATCAGAGGTTCACTTGTCACAATTGACTAAGTCGTGGGATATGAGATTAGGTCATATGGGTGAAAGAGGGATGCAAATTCTGTCTAAGTCTGATCTACTTTAGGGCCATAAGGTCAATGAGTTGGAATTTTATGAGCACTGTGTGTTTGGGAAGCTACATAGGAGCAAGTTCCCAAAAGCAATTCACATCACAAAAGGGACACTTGATTATGTCCATTCTGATTGTTGGGGACCTTCAAGGGTGGAGTCACTGGGTGGTCACAGGTATTTTGTGTCTTTCATAGATGATTATTCAAGGATGGTTTGGGTAGTTATGATGAAGCACAAGAGTGAAGCATTCAAGCACTTCAAGCAGTGGAAGGCTTTGGTTGAGAATCAGACTGGGAAGAAGATCAAGAGACTTAAAACGATAATGGACTAGAATTCTTTTGGTCTGAGTTTGATGAATTTTGCAAGAATGAAGGCATTGCTAGGCACCATACTATAGAGATACTCCACAGCAGAATGGTGTTACAGACTATTCTGTACTTAGGGTTTTTGGAAGCACTGTCTATTATCATGTCAGTGAGGGTAAATTGGAACTTACGGCCAAAAAGGGAGTGTTTGTTGGATATGGAGATGGAGTTAAGGGGTATAGAATCTGGTCATCAGCTAAAAATAGGGTTATACTCAGCAGAAGTGTAGTCTGTGATGCAAAATCTATGCTTAACTTATCTGTGATGGCCACATCTAAATCTGAAATTTGATCTGAGACTGATAAGGTTGACAAATAGGTGGAGCTTCAAGCAGAGCCTGTTGGATTAAAAGACTCAGCAGGGGATAGTCAACACTCAGTAGATCCAGAACTTGATCCAAACCAGTCTGCTGAACAAGGGTCAGCAGATACTCAAACAGGTGATGTTGGTCAGCAGGGTACAGCTCTCAGTTGATCTAGGAGGACCAATATTAGACCTCCAAGAAGATATGGGTTTGAGGATGATATGGTTGGATATGCACTACAAGTAGCTAAAGAAGTGGATGGTTTTGAACCTAACACTTACAAGGAAGCTGTGACATGTTCTGAGGCATCCCAGTGGCTTGTTGTTATAGGAGAAGAAATTGAGTCACTTCAGAAGAATGAGACTTGGGATCTGGTCAAACAACAACAGGATAGAAGGGTGGTTAGCTGCAAATGGATATTCAAGAAAAAGGAAGAAAAGACATCTGCTGAGGATATCAGATATAAGGCACGTTTGGTTGCTAGAGGGTTCAGTCAGAAAGAGGGGGTAGACTATAAAGAGATATTTTCTCCAGTGGTCAGACATACTTCCATCAGAGTGCTGTTAGCAATAGTGGCACATTAGAATCTTGAACGTGAGCAATTGGATGTGAAGACATACTTTCTACATGGAGATGTAGATAAGGAAATTTATATGACTCAGCCAGAGGGTTTCCAAGTTCCTGGCAAGGAAGGATATGTTTTCAAGTTGGAGAAGTCCTTGTATGGACTTAAGCAGGCCCCAAGACAATGGTATAAGGATATGATTCGAGCGGGGTTATAGCAGGAGTCCTTATGATTGCTATGTGTATCACAACAAGTTGAAGGATGGTACAATCATCTATCTGGTTCTGTATGTGGATGATATGCTGATAGCTGCTGCAAATAAGTCTGATATTCAAGATCGGAAGAATCTGCTCAAGGCTGAATTTGAGATGAATGATTTGGGGAATGCAAAGAAAATTTTGAGGATGGAGATCTATAGAGATAGGAAGCAGGGGAAGTTGTTCTTGTCTCAGCAGTGGTATATTGAAAAGATATTATCCAAGTTTGGCATGTCAGCAGCCAAACCTATAGATACTCCATGGCACCAAATCTACATATGTCTACTGTGTTTGCTCAATAGTCAGCTGAAGAGGAAGAATACATGTCAAGAGTTACATATGCTAGTGCATTAGGCAGTCTAATGTATGACATGGTCTGTACTAGGCCTGACTTGGCTCAGGCAGTCAATGCCGTCAACAGGTTTATAGCTCAACCTGGAAAGAAACACTGGAAAGCAGTGAAAAGAATATTCAGGTACCTTAGAGGTACATCAGATATTGGACTCATTTATGGAGGTGGTACTCAATGTTTTGTCAAAGGGTACTGTGATTCTGATTATGCTGCTGATGTGGACATCAGGAGATCTATGACTGGGTATGTGTTTACTTTGGGTGGTTCTGTGGTAAGTTGGAAGGCAATTTTATAGGGTACAGTGACATTATCTACTACTAGAGCAGAATACATGGAACTGACAGAAGTAGCAATGGAAGCAGTTTGGTTAAAACGGCTAGTCAATGATCTAAGTCTGCATCAAGATCAAGACAAGGTGTATTGTGACAGTCTTAGTGCAATATGTTTGGCTAAGGATCAGGTTCATCATGAGAGAACCAAGCACATTGATGTTAGGTACCATTTTCTAAGGAATGAGAGGAGGGTTAAAGTGGAAAAGATCAGCATTGATGTGAATCCTGCTGATATGTTCACTAAACCGGTTCCAATGGGCAAGTTTCAGTTGTGTCTGGACTTGCTAAAAATCCAAAGCTGTTAATTTGAATCTGGGAATACTCAGCTGATGTTGGGGGTCTACTGAGGTATTTAAATCTGAAGACAAAGAGGAAATCTAGCACTTGGTTGTGCATCTGGCACTTGGTTGGCATCTGGTCAGTTTGCATGAAGTTGAAGTCAATGTTGAGATTTGTAATGGTGACTTAAACTTATGCTACTGAGGTTTGGTATGGAAACATGTTCTGATCAGCAATGTAGCATCGCTTTGAAATCGGTGTTCGGTGGGGGCAGGATCAGCAGGGTTGATCAACCTGTTGATGACAAGTCTGCGAAGACAAGTCCGCGATGCCAACGGACTTGTAGAACATATCTGTTGCATGTTTATTCGAGTTACTTCTGGGGTATTTCAGTCATTTACTGGGTTAGCTGTTAAGTCGGTTATGGTTGGATTTCCAAGGCTATAAATACCATCTATTATAATTGTAACTGTATGTAACTTTATGTTGATAATAAAATATCCTCGTTTGTCCGTGGAGTAGTCAGCACATTGCCGGAAACTACGTTAAATCTGTGTTATTCTTCTTTCTGTGTTTGTTTACTTGTTTATCTTTTATCTTTACTCACAATCACCATCATTTCTTGATCGATCCGTCTTAACAGATTCATTACTTATTTTTTTCTAAGGTGGTAACAATTTCATTCTAGGTCGACAATTATTAATGTTTGGTATTGATTCATTCACACAAGTAGCTAACTAGCTATGCATATCACTAACAATTTTTCTGACTTTACGAGTTGTACTTTGATGGGCTATGGGTTGGGTTGATCTTGCATTTTTTGTATTAAATTTCTTTCATATTTGAGGCTTCATTGACTTGATTCGGGGGTTCGATTTTCTTTAATTTGTTCTAATCAGAAGTTGGCTAAGATCTCTTTGACATTTATTTTTTTTTTACAAGATTTCTTTGACATTTGAGTATCAGAAACTATCCAGTGGTGAAATTAATCAGAGCTTAATTAGTGAGATAATGGTCAACAAAAGAACAGTTTATCCCCTGCGATGTTTCTTGCGAGATGTTTGACATAATCTTTGAACATAATTACGAATCAACTCGACTTATTATAACATATATTCTACGGATGAAAACAACAGCAAATACAGTCGCGGATCATCTTTAGACCGTACAAATCACAACAATTTACAACACAACAGCCCCAAATTATTAATGGAATACAAAGGCTATAGATATGATACATATTCACTAAATACATTATAAACGACGACTAGCCCGCCCCGACCTGATCAATGTTATTACATATTCACTGCAAATTCCCAGCCATCATCCTGCCTTTTTTTTCTTCCTGTTATAATAAACCAAAAGTATGATACCGTGACACAATGCAGTGAACGTCAATAAAAGCGTGTTTCGTATGTCTAGGGAGAGAGATTACCCACGCGATGAAAGACGGCGTTTCGGTTGAACGACATGCTTCATGGTTTCTTTTTGCAAGAGCGTGTGCTTAACTCCGGTTGTTTTACCAAATGAATATCCATTTTCAAGACGCGTGGTTTCGATGCTAAAGCCGTTTGTTGTTTGATGATGCTTTGGGACTCGGGTTTCATCTGTTACATTCTTCATTACTTCCTCCACTCGATTGATCATGTTGGTCTTTGCCTTCTCAACCGGATGATCATTCACACCTGCATGTGTTCAATAACATAGATATGGCATTCAAATTATA
Organism: Gentiana straminea; assembly: GCA_036785695.1. NCBI lineage: Eukaryota > Viridiplantae > Streptophyta > Magnoliopsida > Gentianales > Gentianaceae > Gentiana > Gentiana straminea. Next base: position 545,897 of record JAVUPR010000352.1, read on the forward strand.
CCACTTACAACAAAATCAACAAAATTCTAACCGTGCCTGGCTACGAACACACGAACAAGATATGCATAATATAGTACATAATGTAAACACGAGGGAAATTCTACAACAGAGACTTCCTAGTAAAAAAGACAGGCTTAGTTTTAAGAATTGCATCGACACATGATGTAAAATTATTGAAGCAAATGATAACTCCTCAATAAGCTAAGCCCTTATATAATGGATTATTCCCATAGACGATAAAAAGAGTCTTAAAAAGTGAGATAACACAATTTTATATCATTGATCATGATCTATTGATTGATACAAATCTAATCATAATCAATTACTTGATTGACAATTCGGTTGGGCCAGTGGCATTATAGTTATCCTTATTTCTAAAAAATGGTTAAACTCTAACCACAAGGGTTATTGTCCCACGGAACGAGTAAAGATATTAATCAGGTAACCTAGTTGCTCAGAGTCATGGGCATACTATTATACCAAACAACTGAAAGAAGTCGCCCATTTATGGGTTGAAACCTCCACACTACAGCTCCAGCTGCCTTTTTTACCCCATTTCATGTGTCACATAGGACACTAATCCATTACCAACAATATCTCCGAATCCACTCAACAACGCTTACTTCTCCTCGCGAAATAAAAGAAATAAAATGGCAATCGATCTCTTCAAACTATGACCATTTTTCACCAACAAAAACTAGTAGTAAATGCACAGCTGAATTAAATCTATTAACCTAGCCTCAACTTCAATTTCTAGATGCGTCACCCCGCACTAATCTACAAACCCAATACTGCCCCTGCCAGCCAACCTATGCATCACTAATCTACAAACCCAATAATGCCCCTGCCAGCCAACCTATGCATACACAACATTTAACATTAACATCATCAGCACTGCATATTTTTGGGTCTTCGGCGACTTCACCGAAGGGGCCTTTTAGTTCGATTTTTTTTATCGAAAACATATTTACAAAAGATTACTTCAACATCGTGTTTTTAAAATATGTATATACAAAATTTAAATTCATTGATATTAAATATTTTTCAATATATTGTTATTGTTATCGTTTGGGATTTAGGTTATCGGAACAAATCGGGTCGGACCTATAATTTGGCCCTCAGTGAGCCTAAAATTTGGGCATTTATCAATTCAATTTTTAAAAAAAATTTAACACATTATATCGTTATATCATCTATTTGCGAAATAGGTTCGATGAGATCTATTTGCCTTGATAATTATGTGCTTAAGATACCAAGTTCGAGTTCCCGTGGGGCAAAAGTGTGCTTTTTCGTTTTTCAACAATTAAAAAAACTAAAGAGAGAAATTAAAGGACATACATTTATCAGCATCCACACAAGGTTCTTGAACAACCAGAGGAGCATACATATGATAATCAGACATCAAATAATCCACCAACTTCTCCACCACTTTCTGCTGCTTCTTTTTAATAACGGGATCAGCTCTCTCAACTCCTACAATCCCATTCATTTAACCAAATTAATCATATTCTAAAACTATAAAATTTAAATAACCAAAAAAACAGGGGACGATACATACCGGTGGAAGTTGTAATTTGTGGGATAAACCTATGACGGGATTGGGAAATCAAAGGGGAAAACAAATAGGTGTCTGATTTCAGATAACCCAGGACTTTTCTGATAATGTTTTTCTTCTTTTTCTTGAGTTTCATTAGTTTCGGTTTTTGAATTGGAATTGATTTTATTGAAACAAAGTTCTTGCCCATTGTCATAATTGCTATAGTCCCAAAAAATTACAAGCACTTGAAGAAGATGAGAATGAATCTGAAAAAGGAGAAAGATTGAAATGCTTTTGAGTCGGTGAACAACTCTTCTTTTTTGCTCCTACAAAGAGATAATGGACTGTCAATGTTTGACGTGGATAACGCTTGAAAGCGGTTGTCCACACACGTAATCCTCTGCATTCGGCACGTTGTTGTCAAAGAACTGCGACACATGGCACCTATCCTCGGGCTGACACGTTTGGCATGTAATTTACAAAAGAAATAATTAAAATGTTAGCATTAAGAGTACAGGAAAAAATTTATTTGGAGATTATAATTGGTAAGTGTAAGAATTTCTTTAAAATAAAAATTAAAAATATGTAAGAGTAATAGTAATGATGCGGGCACAATACGTGGGAGAGAAACGATTAATAATATTATCATCTAAATAATTAATCATGTTTTCTATATATGATCTGGTGGGTAGGGTAGGGTAGGGTAGGATTACTAAGATAGGTAAAAAGAGGTGGTGGTTGGATAGGGTGAGATATGGTAGGGTGTGGTGGTGTATTGTAAGATTGGGTAGGATAGAGTGAGGTTGGGTTTTGGTAAGGTAATGTATGATAGGATAAGACAGGGTGAGTAGGGTAAGGTAGGGTAGGGTGAGGTGTAGTACGGTAAGATAGAATGACGTACGGTAAGGTAGGGGATGATAGGGTGGGGTATGGTAGGGTGAGGTAAGGTGTGTGGTGGTGGGCTTGTGGATGGGGTGGGGTGAGTTCGCGTAGGTTAGGTAGGGTTTGGTTAGCTAGGTAGAGTAAGATATGTAAGGTACGGTTTGGTTAGGTAGAGTAAAATATATAAGGTAGGATATGGTAGTAAGGTAAGGTGAGTAGAGTAGGTTGAGGTAGTGAGGTATGATAGGGTGTGTAACAAAATAGGGTGCGATGGGTGATCTGTAAGGAATGGTGTGGTGGTAGGGCAGAGCTACCTTACCTTACCCTACCCAAACTCACCTACATTTCCACCTCATCCTACCTTATGCATCATATCTACCCTGCCCAACCCAGCCCAACCTCGATCTACTATCGCACCGTACTCATCACTCAATGTGTTGCCTTTTATATAATTTTTTTCAATATTCTATTCTTTCACAATCCAAACACAATAACGGAATGAGTTTATTCCATTTTATTACTAAGACTTTATTGCAGTTCATTCTATTCATACGTAACAAACATGCTATAAATTTGTGGTTGTCTTGAATCAAACATGTAATACTTGTTTTATCAATCAAATCTTTCACTGGGGGCAAACTCAACATGTGAGATATATATTTTTACAAATAGTGGATAAGTGGTCTACCATGTAAATTCGATTAATATGAAGTATCAAATCCTATTTGTTCTAAGACCATTCTTAACACCACTTATTAATATATCTGAAAAACTAAAATAACAATCACATTCAAATGTGATTGATAAGTGCTTTAATGGATCATTTAATATATTAAGTGTATCTAATTTTTTGTCGATGACAATGCTCAAAATCGTTAAGTATGAAATCGGGTAATAAACGGGATACGTGAGGACAACCCAACTACTATATGGTGGTATTGTTGATGATTTAGCTGAGCCAATTGATTGGCCGCCTATGTACATAGGTGTGTGGGATCAAGCTGAAACGTAGTTATGATTGTGAGGATGATGAACCTTTTATAGGCTTCCCTCGAGGGGGAGTTGATTGTGCAAACATTGAAGACGTGGTCAATGACATAGAGCCGTTATGAAGCAATCATAGTGCAGTTAGGGCTCTTAGCAGCATGAATATCGGAACAATTGTAACATCGTGGGTTAATTCCATGTTAACTTTATAACTATTGTTTGAAGTCGATGACAAACTTGTACTGAATTAAGAATCGAAGACCAAGGTGAACCTGCATAATATCGGCCATATGAGTTGTAGACGTCTTGCATCGAGCTAAGCATAAAAGACAAATGATATATGCGCTGCATTGTGCGAAGATGATTTTTCTGATATCTACAACTGTTCAAGGCCCACTATCGAGGTGAGTACATTTGGCCCATCTACTCCGAAGATCCAAACTGGACTATTGAGTACCACATATATGAGGTAGAATCATACCAATGTGAAAATCCTCCACACTTGAGTTGGGATGTACATTGTAGGTTAGGTCTGCTCTGTATGACGTGGCATAACAAGAGAGGCTACTGTCCAACGGTAGTCAATTGCTAGTGATGTATGACAATCTGTGTTTTGAAATTTGAATTGCCGTTTACTTATCTCAAGAGACCATATATCATGATGTCCTAGAAAATTATGTTTGATCGAGCATTTTACAAGCTTGTAGGACTCTTCGCCTGCACCATTCGGTTACCTACAAAAACGGGGTCGTGTTCTCCTTTCAGATCCATGCAACTTATTGAATCTTATTATTATCGTCCGAGAGTCTGTGCCTTTGATACGAATAAACTTTATGATATTTTGGAAACGAATTACCCTCAAATAAGGGCTTAGGGGTGCTATATTACGATAAATTGCATGTAAAGAGTTTACCTTGATTATTAGTCACGTGTGAGTTTTTATCGCAATATTATCATATTTATATCATATATATACATGGATTGAGCTACCTCAAGTTTTGTGGTTTTACGTAGGATGTGGTGGATTGGAAAATCAAAGTGGAGTAGGTTTGGTCCTGATCACTGAAGAGAGCCCAAGATTGAAGCAGCAGAAGTCCAGAACGACCGTATGTGTGATCCTAGAGATTAGTTGGGCCGCTTTTCTGAGGGATACGGGCGGGAAAGGATTTGTGTTGACAGACAGAGGGGCCGAACGGCCTAATTAATATTAGGTTGACCATTGTGTATTATAAGAAGGCCAATTTTGATTGTATTCCTTACAATTTTTACAGCAAAAAAAATACTTAGCACTTTTCTTATATTCTTAATACAATGTTCGAGTTTGATTTATCGTTTGAGGAGAATATTTAGTTTAGGTTATGTTCTTGCAATTGGAGAATCACTACGAAGGTGTTAGCTAGAAAGGTTGTTCTAGGTAACCATGTTGATTGTTGCTTCAATGTTTAATGTATTTGTTGTTGCTTTGTCATTGTGAGAATTCTAGGCTAAATTACTTGTAATTCGAACCGTGAACCTGTTAATTCAAGAGTAGTCACATGTGAGTTTTTATCGTAATATTATCATATTTATATCATATATCTACATGGATTGAGCTATTTCGAGTTTTGCGGTTTTATGTAGGATGTGGTGCATTGGAAAATCAAAGTGGAGTAGGTTTGATCTTGATCACTGAAGAGAGCCCAAGATTGAAGCAGCAGAAGTCCAGAACGACCGTATGTGTGATCCTAGAGATTAGTTGGGCCGCTTTTCCGAGGGCTACGGGCGGGAAAGGATTTGTCATGATAGACAGAGGGGCCGAACGGCCTAATTAATATTAGGTTGACCATTGTGTATTATAAGAAGGCCAATTTTGATAGTATTCCTTACAATTTTTACAGCAAAAAAATACTTAGCACTTTTCTTATATTCTTAATACATTGTTCGAGTTTGATTTATAATTTTAGGAGTATATTTAATTCTTATGTTCTTGAAATTGGAGAATCACTACGAAGGTGTTAGCTAGAAAGGTCGTTCTCGTTGTTCTAGGTAACCATGTTGATTGTTGCTTCGATGTTTAATGTATTTGTTGTTGCTTTGTCGTTGTGAGAATTCTAGGCTAAATTACTTGCAATTCGAATTGTGAACGTGTTAATTCAACCGTAGTCTGAGTTTGATATATATTCGTACATAGATGAAGTGCCTAGACTCGGGGAAAAAGCTTCACCACGGAAAGCGGCCATACATAAGGGTTTTCCTTGAGCCTGTTACAATATATGGATAAAGGAATAAAAGAATGTTGATACAATAGGATGGGTATGGGTCTCATGATTAAAATGCTAATAATGCGCCCAGAACACTTTGCGGTGTGACAGTCTTATCCAGACCGTCAGTAATAGGGTACCTAGTGGGGCATTTATATATGATGATGATCATATAGGGCTGGACCGATTTGATTTGAGTTCTCGATATAATTCCATCGAGAAGTCTTATCGAATCACATGATGATCATATATGGATTAATCTCAATCCTGAGGTGATCACAGACAACTTCTTAGACTAGGATAGGGTTTGATGTGTTAGTAAGGATCACTTCGTTGTATGTGGTCCAACACTTCTCGTTGGCTCTATTCGGGATGAGTGAGTAATCTGTGCTATCACGGATATGGAATCCATTCCATCCCACGGGAAGTAGACGGACGAGTTCCCTTATTTGTTAGCCCTAAGAAAATGATCGATCCCGGGAGTTCATGTTAGACTAATTAGCTACTAGTCCGGTATGTGAACTAATTGATCACTAGGGGGTTAATGGTAAATAAGGATAATATGTTTCGAGAAGGGTTTACGGAAATATCCCGACTCGAAATGAACGATGCTATGGAGGATTTATCCGTATGTAATGATTATATCGGTGGACGCTTTCGACTCGTGGTTGAGTGTAAATTATCTATATTCGGCAGAGTTCAGTTTCGGGTTTATGGTGGTGTAATCCCGGAATTAATAGATTGAATATTATTGTTCGGTCTGACGGATAATATTATTCAATTTATTGTAACTACTGAATATGGGTCCATGGTCCCCGACGTGACTCCTAATATAGCATATAGGTTTTCTCGTCGTCTCGCCTCAATTATAATATTAAATAGTTGGATTGGACTATTTAATTGATATGTGGATTAATTGTTTAGTTGGACTAGATAATTAAATAAATGGAAAATAATTTTTTCGTGGATTCGGCCCAAAATAATGAAACATGCGTGTGACCTAAATTTGTTTTAGGGTGGGGCGCATTTTTTAATTGTTATTTATTAGGAAATTAGTTTTCTTAATAAATAATAAGACATGTGATTAAATTATTTATGTGTTAAATAATTTAAGAAAAAGAAAATCTTTTGTATATCCTCATTAATTTGGGAATATTCTAGATTTATCTTTTTAAGGAAAATGATTAATTTGATTGATTTTGTATTAATTAAATAATCCTTGGAGGACAAGAATTACTCTCCTATATAAAGAAAGTTCTCCCACGCCAAATCATATGACACAATTTTAGACTTAGAAGAAGTATAAGGCTTAGAATTTTCGGCCTTGGTTCATTTGGGTTTGAGTTTTAGAAAAACTTCGGGTTTTTCTAAGGTAGCATATCGAGGAGGTCAAGCGGCTTGAATCACCATCCACTTGGTGTTTCTTGGAGATACACGTCGGAAGACGGTGGCTTCTCAATTCTTGGATCTTGGATCTTGGATCTTGGATCTTGGATCTCGGATTGTTCTAGACGTTTATTCACAATAAACCGGTAAGCAATCTAAACCCCCTCATAGGTTTAGATCTATTTATTTATGTATTTTGGTGGTTAGATCTAGATCTTGTAGTTTCCGCTGCGTAATCGGGTGGATCTATGATCCATCTGGTGATATTACATCCTACAAGTGGTATCGGAGCCTTTGATCTATCAATCAAAGTATATGAATTTTAGATCTAAGGAGTGGAATATCATGTGTAGATTGCTTGTTTTTTCGTTTTTTTATTATAAAAAATTATGATGATGCCTTGTGATTGTCGTGGTTGAAGAGATGGATTGGGTTGGTATTGTTACACGTAGATCTATTTTGTAGCTCTCTTGTTTAGTAACAATTGAGCATAGGATTTGTTTTTTAAATTTAATGCAATCGAAAAAAATATAGCATCTTTGTTGTAATTTTTTTTATTCCGATCTCGAAAAGATGATGATCTTGATGATGTTGCTCAAGATTACAATCGGGTAATTGGACGATTCGAGTTAGGAAAATAATATGAGAACAATGAGATTTGTCTATAAGCTTGGACTGAACTCTTTGAGAGAGCTGCCTACGTATCAAATTGGAATCAAGTCCCCCTTGTAGTTCATGGTGTTCCTCTTATAGCTGTAGATCGTGATTCTCTTTCTTGACGTAATGGGAAGTTACCACCAGTTATCTCTGGATGTTATTAGACGTGGGATCTACCCACGTTTGCAAGCCGTTGAGCCGTCGCTGACTTGCTCTTCATCACTGCTCAGCCGATCATTCTGTCCAGGTATACTCATGCACAGAATATGGTGGAGTCCTGCTCCGCTGACTATTCAGCACAGGAGCATGATCTGGTCGGCGTCTTAACCATCCTGTTTATCTCTATTGTCTAATTTCCATAACGGGCCCGGCCCAATTACGTATAATCCGACCCAATGGGCCTATGTATCATCACTTGAGGAAGAGTTGAAGATCAAGGCGAAACCTAAGGTATGAACGAGGAGAAACGGATTAAAACCCTAATTTTAAAGGTATTATGCGGCTTCAGGCTCTTTTGCGACGCTGAAAAGCATAGCTAAAACTCTGTTTTTGATATTACCTTGCATGCGGCTAGGTTTTAGTTCATGCGGCTGATTTTTTTTTTTTTGATATCATAATCTGTTTGTATTTAATTCAGCCGACATAAAATATAAAAAAAATATAAAAAAAGAATCTGGAATTTTTTTTATTCAGCCGCAATAACAACAAAACAAAAAAAACTGTTTTTATTATAAAAGGGTTTTAATTATAATAAATTGATTTTATTTAATTAAAAAGTTTTTTTCCTCTCGGGTGTTCGTGGTTCGTGATCCAGCGGTTTGAGCTCAAGATTCGAAGTTCAAGACTCGAAGATTAGATTAGTTTTACTTTTCCTTAGAAAATAGGTTAGTCGGGGGTACCAACGATCCATCTCGGTGTTTATTTTTCCGTTATTTTTTCGTGTATGATCAAAAATTGTATGATATAACCGGAAATTGCCATGACATGCATCATATCATGATTCCACTCCAATGCATACATGTAGCTAGTTTATTTCGAATAAATTAGGCATGTATAACTCGTATAATTAGTTAAAAAGCTTTTTAATTAATATGTGGTAGTTAATTAATTAAGTAGCTAATTATTAAAACCGAGGAACCGGGTTTTGTCAATCTTTACGATTTTAGTGATGGATTCTCGGTGAATCCCACCTAGATAAATCGTTGAGTTTTTGGTGAACCTACCTTAAACAGAAACGAGATTACGCTTTGGTTGATAATTTAGAAATCGGAAAATCATTGTATATGGGTTTGGAAATGGTCTAACCATGGTTGGGCGAGTTCAACCGAGCTTCGGCTCAATCGACTCCCCTTCCACGTGTGATGTACGTTACAGTGGTTCGACAAGACTTAGCATAGCCGTTAAGCCTTCGGGCTAAACGGTGCTTCTCTTGCCGGATTAGCCTGAACTGTCACATATGTTCCAACGAATAAGACGGCGTAGGATTGCCTACATAACCGACCCTGTTCGGAGTACTTTGATTTATTGTTTCTTATTCTCAAGACCGAAACCGTAATTAGTAAACCCACCACTTTTTCAAAATATTGAGTGGGAGCGGGGAAGGCGACAGCCGACCCCACGGCCTCTACTATAGGTGCAAGCATATGAGAGAAGGGTGACGCCTCGAGCCGCTTTGATTCCGGCCCCCTGCGGGTGGTGTTCACCCCTATCAAAATTCAAGGCTTGGCCTCCAAAAGGATAGGATTTCGGGTACTCGTTGAGTCACTGACCGACCCTGCGGCGGCATACTCGGGGCGTACTTTGAGATCTGATATAGTAGGTCACACTCTTTATGGATATTTTCGAAATATCTAGGCTAGAAAAAGGAAGGTAATCAATAATTAAGGCCCGGGATGTCTGATTCCCGTGAGATGTTCGATTCTTGAAGCTTAATCATTGAGAGAGATTGTCTCAGTTTAATCACCACCTCTTTGACTGACCCTACGGCGGCACTGAGGTGTGAGATTAAATCATTGGAATGGTAGGATAGACTTTAAACAAGGTTATTATTCCTAAAATAAAAATCTAGTAGTGAAAATTTACTTTTGAATTTAATTTTTCTGTCATTTTATTTACAGCTAAATCTCTAGGCTACTAAACTGTTAGTAATAGGATTTCATTAAAATGTGGATAGTAACAAGTACGTTGTAATTATCAACAAATGCAGTTAATTTTTCGGAAGAGATTTTTCCCTCGAGCCTTTGAAAACTTAAGTGACATAGTATAGGTATGTCACGGATATCGCTCGTGTAAAACGAGAAACGACCGTACTTAGTTTATAAAAGATGATTTAGGACTATCAGAAAAATTCATTTAGTGAATTTTAAAAGGTGTAATTACACAACAAATTTCTAAATTGAAAAATTGGAAAATCATATACATAAGGCGTTGCTAGTTAGACGGTATTTGGAACCGATAAACTAGTTGGAGCCTTAGCCTTATGATTTGTTGTTTTTTTGAATCATTAGAAATGTGTAATAGACTATACAGGAGTTTATCCATTTATCGGAAAAACAAGAATAAATCGTTACTAGTTAGACAGTATTTGGAACTGATAAACTAGTGGGAGCTTAGTTCTGGAGATTTTATAATCTTTGAAACATCGTGAACACAGCATTGCTAGTTAGACAGTATTTGGAACTGATAAACTAGTGGGAGCTTAGTTCTAGGTGATGTTCTAATCTTTGAGAAATCATAAATACAAGTGTTGCTAGTTAGACGGTATTTGGAACCGATAAACTAGTGGGAGCTTTGCTCTTATGATTTGTCGATTAGAAATTCGAATAGTCCAAGCAGGTAACACTGAACATCCCACAGTTCAAGAGTAGTCTCTACTCAAACGAACTGCTAGTTCAAGACTGTTTCCATTTAAGGAAAGTCGAGAATGGGAAAGAATGTTTATACATGTTAGTCATCTAAACTAAGCAGTTTTAAGGCTAAACCGGAAAATTAATAAATTGGAAATTAGAGGATAAGGAAAGTGATTTCGGATCACTAACCAATGCATCCGTAGCAATTTTCTCAAAAGCTAAAGTTCTTTGGAAGAACCAGGTAGCTTTGCATTAAACGATAAATAAAATAGACAACGGGCAGTTATTTCAGATAGACTAGTGGGAGTGATATAAGAAAATGAATCTCGGATTCAATTCTTGGGTATCACAGAAAATTCATTTTCTATTTTCGGATTCGTTGGAACAAACATATTCATTTTCAATAGGATAATTTGTTTGTCTTATTGACGATGAATATAACATTCGTAGCACGAATCCAAGACTCGGACTTTTGTTTGATAAAGTCAGAACCACTAAGCATTGCTGAAAAGGTTTAAGTAACACATCCTAAAATATATAAACGCAAATGGTTTCCGTATTTCGATAAACGCTTTTTATTATTAGTGCATATTCCCTAAAGACAAGATCTAAAGACTGGCTTAGGGTGATTCATATTCCCCAGTCAAAGGAACACTGTCTCAAAGGAACAATGACTAAGTTTCCTTTCAATTAGGAAAGGGTAATAGATTTAAAGAAGTAACATAGCTTGTTCATAACAACCTTCGGGGTCATATGAAAGGTACAAGCTAGTGGGAGCTTTTGAAGTAGTGACATCTTGTCTGACAACTATTCGAGACTCCGGTAAGTTTATCCAAAATATTTGGAGGAAATCTCTGATTTCACCAGAGATAGAGTATTCCATACTCAGAAATAGGTTATTGCATAGTCTTCGGGACTGATGCTCGGCCTGTCTCCCAGTGGAATGTTTTCACTAAGGGATACACCAAAAATTTGCTTTACATAGTTATTGATGTGCTACGATACGCTGCTGAACTCATTTAAGATATTGGTTGCAAAATAACGGTTTACGTTGTAATGAAAAACCGAGAAGTCTACCTAGAAGATGCCTACGCATTTGTGGATACGGAGTGAATTCGGTTCACCCCACTTCCGCAAAATAGACATTTAGCATTTAGTGCTTGAAGGTAGGACTGGAAATTTTGCGTACACGTTCAGGTCGTGAAATATCTTAATGCATTGAGTAAAGGTTGGTTATAAAACTCGTAAAATCAGATAATGACGGTTACACTGTCAAACTCGGTCTGATAGAGTCTATAAATAACAACCTTAGATCTTGAAGTATTTGTACTCAAGATGTTACTAACTCATTTGTTCAGTCCACATCCAACACCGGCAGTTGGTGATAACTCTAATAAAAACTACTAAACTAGATCAGTATATCACTCCACCCCGAACGCAGTGGGAGTATGGTTTGTCCATTAACCATTGCAGGACCTTACGGTCTATATGGTAGATTGATGACCTATAGTCCTTTGTGGGCTGTGTAGGATCCTGATCATAGAGGTTGGTTTAAAAGCCATAACCCCGTGAATGGAGTTTGATACTCCAGTTCTGTTGAAACTCTTGTAGAACCACCTGAGTATCTCAGGCCCAGTGGGAGTAATTGGAACTAAACGGAGAAGAGTTGAATGAATAGGAAAGTTTAACTTTCAATGCAAAGCTGAGTAATTTAGGGGTGATTCCCTAAATGGTAGAGAGTTAACCAGACCGTGAACTTTCTTACCATTCAGTCTTGCTTGATTTTCGTCAGAAAGCCGGAAATAGGGGTGATTCCCTAAGACTTCCTTGCCGAACAATGGAATCTGAATTCATTCAGAACAGAAGGGTTTTAGCTAAGAACAAATGACAGATTCGTTACGAAGCAGAAAATAGGGGTGATTCCCTAAGACCTTTTTGCCAGACTAACGGTATCTTAATTTATTCAAAAAGAACCTTTGGCAGGATGCCTGCCATAGCTTATATCCTTTGAGGATTACAGCAAACCTCTAGGTCATTTCAGAGTCATATATTTTAATATGTGGATTTGACCAGAATGTTGATAAGTCTTTCGTAGACTGGGCATCAATATTAGTAAAGTAGTATGTAGATTAGTGTTTGTGAATGGTAGCACTGAAACAGTTGGAAACAACATGGGTGTGTTATCTGAAGTCAGAGTCTGACATGCCATCGGGATTTATTCTTAAGGATTGATTCACTCAAATTCTCGAGAATCGATCATTGGCAATCCCATACATTCACCTGGTTAAGATATTCTTGCATTTATGCAGCATTCAACGATGTAGTCTACCCTACCTCTCAGGAATGGTTATCTAAACCTGCAGATGAATACGAAATGGGATGTTTAGTGAATCCTCAAGTCTCTTCAGGAGAATGAGGAATAATATGCTAGTATATTCGGGTGTGAACTAGAATATAAGTGATGACACTGATTCTGACTTTAGGTCAGATTAAGGATGATCATTAAGTCGATTTCGTCCTCAGTGTTGAATCAAAGGCATATTGAAATCGTACCACCGGATTAGATGGAAAGCCGACGTTTCAATCCCAAAGATTGACTCAAGACGCCAACCTACCTGATCATTGTACCAAGTCACATAGTATTCAGATTCTAAGTACGGGCCGGGTCACTGACCTACCCTACGGCGCACACTCCGGTCGTGCTTGGAAGGATGAATTACTAAGATGCGCTTGGAGGGTATGCATCTTGGGGATATGTCTCACTTGTTTTGAGCAAGTGGGAGAATGTTGTAGATATAGATATAAAAGGGTGTGCTCTAAAACAATTAATCCACTTGCCTTTCGTGCAAGTGGGAGATTGTTAGGTATAGTGCCCGGAAGACAATTATCTAATTGTTTTAGGACAGAATTAATAATTTATCTTATTATATGCATGTATGCTTATAATTAAGACACTACTGAAAACCCTAAGTACCTCGTTTATGTAATCACATAACTCAGTGTATGGCTATACACAAGAGGATTAAGTTAGTGAGATGTACTTAAAATTAACTTAGTCCGTAGCGTTGATTAATCTAAGTATGGGTCTGATGATTAAAATGATAATAATGCGCCTAGAACACTTTGCGGTGTGATAGTCTTATCCGGACCGTCGGTAATAGGGTACCTAGTGGGGCATTTATATATGATGATGATCATATAGGGCTGGACCGATTTGATTTGAGTTCTCGATATAATTCCATAATCGAGAAGTCTTATCAAATCACAAGATGATCATATATGGATTAATCTCAATCCTGAGGTGATCACATACAACTGCTTAGACTAGGATAGGGTTTGATGTGTTAGTAATGATCACTTCGTAATATGTGGTCCAACACTTCTCGTTGGCTATATTCTGGGATGAGTGAGTAATCTGTGCTATCATAGATATGGAATCCATTCCTTCCCCCGGGAAGTAGACAGACAGTTCCCTTATTTGTTAGCCCTAAGAAAATGATCGATCCCGGGAGTTCATGTTAGACTAATTAGCTACTAGTCCGGTATGTGAACTAATTGATCACTAGGGGGTTAATGGTAAATAAGGATAATATGTTTCGAGAAGGGTTTACGGAAATATCCCGACTCGAAATGAACAGTCTATGGAGGATTTATCCGTATGTAATGATTATATCAGTGGAGGCTTTCGAATCATGGTTGAGTGTAAGTTATCTATATTCGGCAGAGTTCAGTTTCGGGTTTATGGTGGTGTAATCCCGGAATTAATAGATTGAATATTATTGTTCGGTCTGACGGATAATATTATTCAATTTATTGTAGCTACTGAATATAGGTCCAGGGTCCCCGACGTGGCTCCTAATATAGCATATAGGTTTTCTCGTCTTTTCACCTCAATTATAATATTAAATAGTTGGATTGGACTATTTTATTGATATGTGGATTAATTATTTAGTTGGACTAGATAATTAAATACATGGAAAAGAAATTTTTCGTGGACTCGGCCCAAAATAATGAAACATGCGTGTGACCTAAATTTGTTTTAGGGTGGGGCGCATTTTTTAATTGTTATTTATTAGGAAATTAGTTTTCTTAATAAATAATAAGACATGTGATTAAATTATTTATGTGTTATTTAATTTAAGGAAAAGAAAATCTTTTGTATATCCTTATTAATTTGGGAATATTCTAGATTTATCTTTTTAAGGAAAAGGATTAATTTGATTGATTTTGTATTAATTAAATAATCCTTGTAGGACAAGGATTACTCTCCTATATAAAGAGAGTTTCACAAGCCAAATCATGTGACACAATTTTAGACTTAGAAGAAGTATAAGGCTTAGAATTTTTGGCCTTGGTTCCTTTGGGTTTGAGTTTTAGAAAAACTTCGGGTTTTTCTAAGGTAGCATATCGAGGAGGTCAAGCGGCTTGAATCACCATCCACTTGGTGTTTCTTGGAGTTACACGTCGGAATACGGTGGCTTCTCAATTCTTGGATCTTGGATCTCGGATTGTTCTAGACGTTTATTCACAATAAACCGGTAAGCAATATAAACCCCCTCATAGGTTTAGATCTATTTATTTATGTATTTTGGTGGTTAGATCTAGATCTTGTAGTTTCCGCTGCGTAATCGGGTGGATCTATGATCCATCCGGTGATATTACATCCTACAGTTCTCAACTAAACAACTCAGCTTAGTAAGAAGATCAGCTGAGTATTAAGCAGCAGACACAACAGTTTTCGACCTTAACAAAGCAGCAGTCACATCAGTTGCTGACTAGTGTAGTTAGGCATTTATTCTATTGTAACTTAATATTTCCAACTAATTCATGAGGTGTATGCACTATAAATACCCCTTGATCAGTTGCACTGTAACTTAACTCATTCCTTATTTTGAGTAATAAGAATTCCGCATTATATTTCTTGTTGTGTTTTCAATTTCACAATTTCAACATGGTATCAAAGCTTGAAACTTGAGAGTTTTCATTGCATTTTCCGTGTTTACTCTGGTCTTTAGGAAGAAACTTGAGAGTTCTCTTCATCTTTTCTTGTGTTTTCACAGAAACTTGAGAGCATTCTATGCAAATTCTTACTTCTTGATCAGTTTTTTGATTATTTTTGTTACAATCTTATGTGGATTATTGTGTGGATAATCTGTTCTTGACAGCCATGACAGCAAAGAAGCAAGAACTGAGCCCTTCAAGTCCATCGTATATCCATCCCAATGAGAATCCATATTTGGTATTGGTTCATCAATTGATGAATGACAATAAAGATAGTACAAAGTACTTAGTAAAAGGTAGAAGCTATTGAACAAATATGCTTTATAACGAAAGGTCATCCAGTTATTATTATTATTATTATTATTATTATTATTATTATTATTATTATTATTATTATTATTATTATTATTATTATTATTATTATTATTATTATTATTATTAATTTATCTTTATGAACAAGACTCAAACTCTAGGGTTCACTTCATGCTCATCAACATGTCGTGAGATCCTACTTTGTTTCTAGCTTAGCTTATCTTTGTTACATCAATAATTCAAGGGCACCACGCATGGTGCTACTCACCACGAAGCATCTAGTTGCAACCTACTAGTGGTGCTACACTAGTAGCCATAGGCTAGTCCCGATAATGTTGGTGTTCGATGAAGTCCCTCCACTCCTTGTAACCTTCAAAGGCCAGCAGAGTTATTCACTTTATACTGAACACACCACACATCGCGATAATGTCTTGTGCCTTACCAAGAACCTTGAAGTTTAGGCTTTTGACTACACAAGTTTGTATGTTATTAATTGTTAACCGGCCACCTAAATGTTTTCAAGGCAAAATCTCACTTAACATTCTACTCCATCACTTAGGCAACTAGACTTTAACAAAGCCTATCACATACACATACATTGATAGATACTAATCCATAAAAACATAAGGCCATTCATGCTCTTCCGACGGTCCCGAACATCAACTCTTAGGAAGAATCCATTCGGTGCCGGAACTAATTAATGCATCAAAAGTTTAATCGCGGCTTTGTCAAGTTTATTTAAGGTTATTAGATCAAGAAACCATAACCAAAACTCAAACCGGAGCTTAAAACACTTAAAAGAGCAAAATAGGCTCTTTGGCGCACGCTGAAGCACTTCAGTAACACTACAGAACTCTCTGTTTAGTGTTGCTGCGCGTGCCAAAATAGAAACAACATTCTGTTTTGCTTCTGCTTCACATTCGGCGCATGCTAAAGCCTATAAGCTTGCGCTAAAAACCCTTAACCATTCCGCCTGCTCTCTGCTTCCTCTTGGCACACGCTGAAACCCTTTAGTGCACGCGCCATAATGCCAAAATTGCCCAAAAACCATATTTTCTGCACTTTACGATTTCTTACTCAAAACCAACCATTTTGACAACAAAATAACACAACAACATAATATTACCATACGACTTCCAAACATTATAAACCAATGATAGTTCAATATGAAGACCTCTTACTTGTGATCCAAAGCAAAAGTAAGCAATTTCTCCAAAGAAAACAACAAACTTGAACCTTTTCACCAAAAACCTATTTAAATCAAACAAGAATCAATTGTGACCAAGGGTTTCTACACAACCAAAACTACGAATTGAAGATCTTAAACTACTAAAAAGGTACAGAATCAAAAGATTCTAAACTAGGGTATTTCTATTATAAGCTCCAAACTTTTGGTACCAACATGATGCTCTTCTTCCGTTGATTCCGTTTCTATACTTGATTCTGAAATCCAATAAGATTCTTGTGAGAATTTGGAAGAATTCTCCCCTTTGCTTTTAGTTCTCTTTTTCTCTGATATGTCAAGTTCAAACTTGGGATTTCTAACTTCTGACAAACTTCCTAGTTACTTGGAAGTTTTATTTTCCCCAGATAAAACCTCCCTCTTTTATTTTCTTTTTATTTCTTTTCTTTCCTTTTTTTCTTGATCCATAAAATAATAAATATAATATTCTGATTTGTGCAAAATGACACGCCTGCCCTTTCAAAAAAATCGGAATATTGTGAAGACACACAAACTGATCCTATACCCGAAGTGTTCCGAGCAAGAAAATATGCGAAGACACACATGTGTACACAATGAGGGAATTAAGTTGCAGTTCATTGAGACATAATAACGAGCAACATTCAAATATTCAGACCGTTGGATTGCAACAAAACAACATCAATTAAACTGTTCAAAAATACAAGGTCAAACATCAGATACATCGATTAAATTCAAAATAAATCGATTTAATCCACAATCAAGAACACGAGTTTGAATGAATGAAGACTCTAAGGTAATTTGGTAGAGATAAGGTTGGAGTGGATAAATAAGGAAGCAATTACCTTCAAATTTAAAAGCTCAAACATCCCCTGGACGTGCTTGAATCGAAGATTAAGGCCATCAAACTCCCTTGCGTAGTAGTAATATCAATTCTGTGTATTTATCTCCAAGATTAGCACTTTATCTTAACAAGTTTAAAATAGTTAAAGATTAGGTTTTTGTACTATAAATAAAGCAAGTGGTATGCAATTGTAAAAGTAAGGGGAAGAAAGACATAAAAAGGTTCTTCAATAAAATCTTACTCAGTTTCAATTAAAGAGTGTGTGTGCTTTGTCTTTTTCTACATGGTATCAGAGCCATTAGTGATTTAACACCATGACAACCTTATCCATCAACGTAGCAAACTTCATTAGTTTGAAATTAAACTCAAGGAATTATCCATTGTGGCGAGAACAGGTGGTGGCCTTGGCCGAAAGCCAAGACCTAGCAACACATCTCACAGACAACAAATCAGCACCACCAGAATTTGTTACCACCACTACAACTACAGAATTTGCTACAAGTTAGCCTGTAGGAGCAACTGTAGGAGCAATCAGTAGTGAACTCACTGCACCAACAAAAAATCCAGATTTCATATCATGGAAAAAGGCTGACAGGATGCTTAGAGGATGGCTAATAGGATTATTGTTTGAGGAATCTCTTGGGCCTTGTTATTGGCCTAGACACTGCATACCTAGTCTGGGAGGCTCTGAAAAACTCATATGCTCAAGATTCACAAGAGAGAGAGAGAGAGTTTAACCTGAAACAGCAAATAACCTACTTAAGAAAAACAGAAGACAATGATATCAATGAACATGTCAGAGCATTTGAAGGACTCTGTGATAGCCTAGCTGCCATTGGCAAACCTATTACAGATCTAAAAAAAGTCTACTACCTTTTAACAAGCCTAGGACCTGAATATGAGACCTTTGCCACTACTATGCTGAAACCTCCAAGGCCTACATACTTTGAATTGGTATCACAACTGCAAAGTCTGGACCAGAGAAGGACATGGTTCTCCTCCAATCCAGAATACAACAAGCTATCTTAGATGGCCTTTTATGGACAAAAGGCACCTCAGCAGCCCAATCCCACCAGGTTCAATTCAACAG
Organism: Gentiana straminea; assembly: GCA_036785695.1. Classification (NCBI taxonomy): domain Eukaryota; kingdom Viridiplantae; phylum Streptophyta; class Magnoliopsida; order Gentianales; family Gentianaceae; genus Gentiana; species Gentiana straminea. Next base: position 564,883 of record JAVUPR010000352.1, read on the forward strand.
GCAGGGGATTCCAAGCACATCAAACAAACTTCAGGAATCCTAATCAGGCAAATCAAGCAGGCACCAGCAATCAAGTATTCAAGAGGGTGACCAAGGTTGAAAGGGATCAATACAGAAATGAGACATGTCAGTGTTGTGGAATCACATGACATGTGGCCAAGATTTGCTGGTGGAACAATAAAAACAAGTAGCAATCCGGTGAGATCCCACAAGCCCTGTCTACTCTAACCCTTGATAATACCATAGCTGAAACAGAATGGATAGTGGACACAAGAGCATCCAACCACATGACAAGTAATAAACACATCTTACATAATCTATGTGCATACTCTGGATCTGAATTTGTTCTCATTGGTGATGGTACTTGATTGACTATAAGAGGCAAAGGTGAAATTCATATATACATAAATACCTCCACTATATCTATTGTAAACGTTCTTTATGTACCAGAACTTAAAAAAAATCTCCTTTCTGTAAATCAACTAGCTAACCAATACTCTGCTGAATGTGTATTTACTAACAGTGGTTTTGTTTTAAAGGACAAAGTGACAGGACAGGCCCTCTTGAAGGGAGATCTTAAAGGAGAACTCTATGTTCTTCCCAGTGGTGTTCAAGCTCTTTTTTCTCATCGTTTTAGGTCATGCAGTGCTGAACTATGGCACCAACGCTTAGGGCATATTCAGTTTCCTACAGTTCAAGTCATAAAGAATAAAGGCATCATTGAGGTGTTAGGGTCCAATAAACAAGAACACATGTGTGAGAGTTGTCAGTTAGGCAAAATGAGCAAATTGCCTTTCTTACAATCTGATCAAACCGGTTCTTGTATCTTTGATTTAATACACTGTGATTTGTGGGGTCCTGTCCAGTTGAATCTATTGGCAAGTTTAAATATTATGTTTGTTTTGTTGATGATCACTCTAAATATATTTGGTTTATCCATATCAAACATAAATTAGATTTCTTTGAAGTTTATTTAAATTTTGAAAGTTATGTTCTCAGGCAGTTTAATAAACACATCAAAAGATTCCACTCTGATAGAGGAGGAGAGTTTGTTAATAATAAACTTGCTTCTCATTTCCTAAAAACAGGTGTTACACATTTGATTTCCTGTCCCCATACACCAGAACAAACAGGCCTTGTAGAAAGAAGGCATAGGACAATTAGGGAACTTGGTCTCACTATGCTCTTCCATAGAAGGTTACCTCTATTTCTCTGGTCAGAAGCTTTTGCCACAACAGTATACCTAATCAACAGAATACTTTCATCTGCTCTCAACTTGAACTCACCCTACTTTCTCCTTCACAACATCCAACCAGACTACTCTGCCCTTAGTTACTTTGGCAGCAGATGCTATCCCTATCTATGGGACACCAAAACCATAAATTTGACCCTAAAACCCTTCCCTGTGTGTTTGTTGGATACAACACTAGTATAAAGGCTACGAGTGCTTTCATCCTCCTACTAGGAAGTTTTTTGTCTTAAGGCATGTGACCTTTGATGAATCCTTGTTTCCATATAAGGACAAGTCTGATTTTAATTCCACTCATCTCCTCACCATCTTTGATTCATGGAATCCTCCAACTGCCACTTCCAACTTCCATCCACACCAATCTGGGTCTGATTCTCCAGATCCCATATTACAATTCATAGACTCAATCCCTTCACTTCAACCTGATCCTCACCCATCTGAAGATAGTCATCTCATACAATATTCCACAGCACCAGTCCAAAACCCCTCTCCACAACCCCACATTCATGATCCTGACTGGAAGCCCCTCTACTCCCACACAAAAACCTGCACAAACTCTCATACCACCTTTCTCCCCTGAGTCTGGATCCTCATCCTCAGTCTCTCCACCTGCTACACCCAAAGTAGTTACTAGAGCTCAGCATGGTATATTTAAGCCTAACCCCAAGTATGCCCTAGCTACTACCTCATCTAGCATACCCCCAGAACCCAAGACTGTCAAATCTGCCCTAAAGCATGCAGGATGGAATGCAAGAAGAATTAGATAGCCTGAGTCATAATCACACTTGGCATCCAGGGGCGCCCCTGTGGGGGGCCAAGGGGGCCATGGCCCGGAGCCCCCCCGAAAATCAATGAATTTAAGGGCCCCACGAAATTTTGACCTAATATTATATATATACTGTATTTATATGAACAAGGAATGCATTACCTTAATGGTTAACACTCAAGTATACTAGACATGAGACTTAGTTTCGAATCTTGCAAGCTACAATAATTTTTGTGTTTTTAAACTAGGACTAGGAGCCAAATAAGTAGGTTTTTTTCCTTCCAAACCCATGACTATCACACGCAGTTTTTTTGTTTTATTTTTTTATATATATTTTGGTTACTGTTTTTTTTCGAAGGGCGAGGGCCTAATTTTTTTTTTGGCCCTGAGCCTAAATTTGGACAGGGACGCTCCTGTTGGCATCTAGTCCCTAAAACCCCCCAAATGCATGTCATTAGTTCTAAATAGGTTTTTAAGGCAAAGCTCAAACCCGATGGATCTCTGGACAGGTTAAAATCAAGACTTGTAGCCAAAGGCTATAGTCAGATAGATGGTGTTGACTACATAGAAACATACTCTCCAGTGGTTAAGCCTAGTACCATTAGAATTGTGCTAAGTATAGCCTTGAATCAGTCCTGGCCTGTGAAACAATTAGATGCTAAGAGGCTTTATTACAGAGGACATCTATATGACACAACCCCCTGGTATGACGGATCCCACATATCCAGACCATGTATGCAAACTAGACAGATCTTTGTATGGATTAAAGCAGGCCCTTAGGGCCTGGTTTGACAAGTTTAGTACTTTTCTGGTTCAATATTGTTTTAAATGCAGTTTTTCAAATCCATCTTTATTTTACTTACACTTTAATCAAGGGACTCTAGTCCTCCTATTGTATGTGGATGATATTTTGTTGACAGGTCCCAACTCAGAGTTATTGGCATCTTTCATTGCTATCTTAAGTCAGGAGTTCTCCATGAAGGACTTAGGTCCCATCAATCATTTTCTTGGAGTTCAGGTCCATCATACCACCACAGGGTTCCATCTAGACCAGTCTCATTATGCTTAGACCATCCTGGACAAGGCACATATGCTTGACTGCAAACCTATGAGAACACCTCTAGCAACTAAACACACAACAACATCAGAGGCAGAGCTACTTGCAGATCCTACATACTACAGAAGTTTGGTGGGAGCTCTTCAATTTCTCACTTTCACCAGACCTGACATCTCCTTCAGTGTCAATTATGTCTCACAGTTCATATAACAACCCACTCATACACATCTCAGTTTGGTCCATTGGATTCTCAGATATGTCAAAGGCACTATAGATCTTGGACTTGTTCTACATCAAGGTCCCATCACCAATCTCCTTGCTTTCTCTCATACAGATGCAGACTGGCCCACCTTTGTAGCATTCTCTTATGCTGATTGGGCGGGTTGCCAACTTACTAGATGCTCCACTACATGCTACTGCACTTTTCTAGGCCCTAATCTCATCTCCTGGTGTGCCAAAAAGCTAAGCATACGGTCTTCAGGTCTAGCTCTGTGGCGGAATATCGAGCTATGGCACATACTGCAGCAGAAATCACATGGCTGACCTATTTACTTCAAGAACTCAACATATCCCTAGTCTCTACACCAATACTCTACTCAGACAATCTCAGTGCCCTACATATGACCATTAATCCGGTCTTTCATGCTCGGAGTAAGCACATAGAATTGGAGTATCACTACGTCAGGGAACACGTGGCTAGACATCTATTGATTACTAAGTATGTCCCAGCTACTGCACAATTAGCAGATATTTTCACTAAGGCCCTACTTAAGGTTCCATTACAATAGCTTCGTCACAAACTCGGCCTTCAACCCCGGCCTCGTTTGAGGGGGGGGTGGGGGTAATAACGAGCAACATTCAAATATTCAGACCGTTGGATTGCAACAAAACGACAACAATTAAACAGTTCCAAAATACAAGGTCAAACATCAGATAAATCGATTAAATTCAAAATAAATCAATTTAATCCACAATCAAGAATACGAGTTTGAATGAATGAAGACTCTAAGGTAATTTGGTAGAGATAAGGTTGGATTGGAGAGATAAGGAAGCAATTACCTTCAAATTTAAAAGCTCAAACAGCCCCTGGACGTGCTTGAATCGAAGATTAAGGCCATCAAACTCCCTTGCATAGTAGTAATATCAATTCTGTGTATTTATCTCCAAGATTAGCACTTTATCTTAACAAGTTTAAAATAGTTAAAGATTAGGTTTTTGTACTATAAATAAAGCAAGTGGTCTGCAATTGTAAAAGTAAGGGGAAGAAAGACATAAAAAGGTTCTTCAATAAAATCTTACTCAGTTTCAATTAAAGAGTGTGTGTGCTTTTGTGTTTTTCTACAAGACACACATCAAACACCTTGTGTTTTGAGTTAGTTATATCGGGTTAGGATGGTGGTCGCAACCATTTCGATGCTCAGAACTTGTATTTAAGCTCCTAGAGCTGAGTTCATTATAAGTGTCAGTAAGGTGACTTAAACTCTACATTTTGGTGGAACCAATCTGAAGACTCAGCTGGGTGATGGTCAGCTGAGAAGTGTATTCATTTCTGTGCATCAGTAGGGTGGAGTCTGCGAGCTTCAGCAGGGTAGCTTCAGCAGGGTAACTATCAGCAGGGTGATAGTCTGCTGAGTACTTGAATACAGCAGGGCCCCACATCTGTTAATTCTGTTATGTGACAGCTATACAGTGTCATTAAAAGGAGGACACGTGTAGGGGTATTTATGGTGCATCAGACAAAGATTCCTGGCGGCTAGGTTTTAGGGATTTGTGCCTATAAATACAGTTGTTGTCTCATTATCCGTGTGTGTTGAAATCTGTAAAATTCAGTGCATAATAAAAATATCTCTTTTCTGCCCGTGGTTTTTTACCTCTCCCACTGAGAGGTTTTCCACGTTAAAATCTGTGTTCTTCTTGTTTCTGTTATCCTTTGATTGTTTATGTTTGATTGCTTCTGTTTCTGTTTCTTGCATCCGAAGTTATCTCCATCCGTTTTATAACAAGTGGTATCGAGACGGGTTCGGAGAAAACGATGCGTACGATCAACTTCATCTTCACCAAGGCCTTCGACAAGGTGCTAGGATCCGTGATAAAGTTGTAATCTTTAGCAAGGAAAGATGTCGGCAGTAAACGTAAAAATCGATAAATTTACGGGAAGGAAGTTTTGGTCCGTGGCAAATCAAGATGCGTGCCTTTGTTGAAACGGCGGGGTTTGTGGAATCCTTTATCCGACAAACCAAATACAAGTGCAAGCAGATTATGCCGGTCTGGAAGAGAAAGCACATTCAACCATCATGTTGTGCTTATCGATGATGTTATCACCGAGGTTCGAGGAAGACACCGCGACCAAGTTGTGGAAGAAGCTTGAAAGCCCGTATATGACCAAGTCACCGACCAACAAGTTGTTGTTGAAACGAGAGGTTGTTCGGTTTGAAGATGCATGAAGGAAGTCCACCGAGGGAACATCGGACCGGTGAACACAATATTGCTTGATTTAAGGAATATTGATGTTAAAATTGAAGATGAAGATGCAGCCACTAATCCCTGTTGGTGTCATTACCGGCATCATATGAAAACTTTGTGCAGTCTTTCATAGTTGGAAAGGATACAGTAGCTTTGGAGGATGTGAGGTCTGCCTTACATGCCAGGGAGCTTAGACACAAGGCTGCTGGAACAGACAGTCAGGCTGCTGGGCTAGTAGCTAGCAGCAATAGTGGAAAAGGATATGGACAGAAGAAGAAAAAGAAGTCAGTGTCCAAAGGTCCTAAGTCTACTGATGTCTGTAATTACTGTAAGGAGCAGGGACATTGGAAGTCCAATTGTCCAAGGAAGAAGAAACAGCAGGAAGGCAATTCTGGCACAGCGGCTTTGGCTACGGAGAATCTGATGAGGATCCGGTTCTAGTTGCGGGGGATTCTACACACCATAATGATGTGTGGATACTTGATTCGGAGCATCCTACCATATTTGTCCAAACGGGGAGTGGTTTTCTACTTATGAGCGAGATAGATGGTGGTCAAATCTATATGGCCAACAAAGCAAGGTTTGCAAAGTTGTGGGAATTGGCTCGGTGAAGTTAAGGACGAGAGGATGGTAAATTTTGTACACCGAAAGATGTAAGACATGTTCCACGAGATGACCAAGAATTTGGTATCTCTTAGTCTACCGGATGACAAGGGGTTCAATTTCAAGGGTGAAGGTGGACGGTTGAATGTCTTCAAAGATTCGGTTGTGGTCCTCAAAGGCATCAAGAGGGGAACCTTGTATATATTACAAGGATCTACGTATCGCGGCACCTCGCTTTGTTGCATCCTCGGCAGTTCACCGATCTCGAGCGAGACTCGGTTTGTGGCACATGAGACTTGGTCACATGGGTGAAAGGGGTATGCGGGTTCTTTCTTCGGCGAGGTTTTCTTGGGGGATATAAGGTCAAGAATCCGGACTTTTGTGAACATTGTGTGTTTGGGAAGTTGCATAGAAGTAAATTCTCGGCGGGGTTGCACAATACAAAGGCAACACTTGATTATATCCATTCAGAATTGCTTGGGGTCCATCAAAAGTTGAGTCATTGGGTGGTCACAGATATTTTGTGTCATTCATAGATGACTATTCAAGGATGACTTGGGTGGTGATGATGAAGAACAAAAGTGATGCATTCAATAACTTCAAGCGAGTGGAAGGCCCTAGTGGAAAATCGGTTAGGCAAGAAAATCAAGAAGCTTCGTACGGATAATGGTCCGGAATTCTATTTGGACGGATTTTGATTCATTTTGTGCGGTGAGGGTATTGCCGGACATCATACCGTAAGGAATACACCTCGAGCGAATGGTGTAGGCGAAAGGATGAATCAAACTCTACTTGGAGAGGGCAAGATGTATGCTTTCTCAAGTTTGGTTTATCAAGGAGATTTTGGGCGGAGGTCGTAAAAAAAACGGACTTGCTACTTAATCAACGGGAGTCCTCACACGGGGATCAATCTCAAGACACCATTTGAGATGTGGTCGGGCAAGCCCGCCGACTACTCGGTTCTAAGGGTTTTTGGGAGTACAGCTTACTATCATGTTAGTGAAGGGAAGTTAGAACCAAGAGCCAAGAAGGGAGTGTTTGTGGGGTATGGTGATGGAGTGAAAGGATATAGAATTTGGTCATCAGCAGAGTCCGAGTAATCCTCGACGGGGACGTTGTGTTTGATGAAAATTCTATGTTAAACTCATCGGTGGGGAGGTCTACCGAGTCCGAAACCGAGTGTTGAATCGATAGTGTTGAGAAACGAGGTGGAGCTTCGAGGTGGAGTCTGCGATATGCAACAATCGGTGGATCCAAATCAACACTATACCGATCCGGATAATGAACCGAGAATCCGATCCAAGCCCGTCGCCGAGACCTCGGCGGGGCGTCATACAAACATTGATCGGCGAGTCTAGGCGCCGGCGGAGCTAGAAGATCTAATGTTGGGATACCTCCAAGGAGATATGGTTATGATGATTTGGCTGGATATGCACTCCAAGTTGCCGAAGAAAGAGGTTCGAACCCTGCTACTTACGGGGAAGCGATGACATGTACGAAGCATCCCGGTGGCATCGCCATGGGGGATGAAATGGAGTCATTATTGAAGAATCGGACTTGGGAATTGGTCAAACGACCCTGCGACAAGGGAGTTGTGACTTGTAAATGGATTTTCAAGAAAAAGGAAGGATTAACAAAGGCGAAGGGGTCGGTATAAGGCACGTTTGGTTGCAAGAGGATTCAGTCAAAAGGAAGGGGTTGACTTTGATGAAATATTTTCACCAGTGGTCAGACACACTTCAATCAGGGTGTTACTAGCAATGGTGGCACAGCAGGATCTGGAACTTGAGCAATTAGATGTGAAAACTGCTTTTCTACATGGTGAGGTGGATAAGGAGATATACATGACACGACTGAGGGTTTTCAAGTTCCCGGAAAGGAAAATTATGTTTGCAAGTTGAAGAAATCATCGTATGGTTTGAAGCAAGCTCCAAGGCGGTGGTATAAAAGGTTTGACAGAGTTTCATGCTTCGAGCGGGGTTACAACGAAGTCCTTATGATTTGTTGTGTTTACTTCGATCTATTTGAAAGATGGATCATATATCTATCTTGTCCCGTATGTGGATGACATGCCGATAGCCTTGCGGCAAGGAAGTCCGATGTTCAAAATCGAAGAACCTTCTTAGTCTTTGAATTTGAAATGAAGGATTTGGGTGCGGCCAAGAAAATCTTGGGGATGGAGATCCGGAGAGATAGGAGTCGGAAGAAGTTGTTTTTGTCTCGGCGGGGTTATGTGCGAGAAGATATTGGCCAAGTTTGGGATGTCTGTGCAAAACCAATAGATACTCCTATGGCATCAAATGTTCATTTGTCCGTTTATGCTTCACGATCGGTGAAGAGAAGGAGTATATGTCAAGAGTTCCCTATGCTAGTGCGGTTGGCGATCCGATGTATGCCATGGTTTGCACTAGGCACGATCCGGCTCGGGGCGGTCGGTGTTGTCGCGGGTTTATGGCTCAACCTCGGAAAGGAACACCGGAAAGTTGTTAAAAGGATATTCGGGTACACGAGAGGTACGGTGATGTTGGTCTCATTTATGGAGGTGATGCGGCCGGTCACGGAGCTGCGTGATGCGGATTATGCGGGTGATGTTGACGGTAGAAAATCAATGATCGGTTATGTGTTTACATTGGGAAATGCGGTGGTCGGTGGAAAGCTACTCTTCGGGCTACGGTAGCCTTATCAACTGCGAAGCGAGAATATATGGCTCTTACCGAAGCGGCTAAGGAGGGTATCCGGTTGAAGGGGCTAGTCGGTGATTTGGGGTTGCATCGGGATCGGCCGATATATATTGTGACGATCTTAGTGCAATATGTTTAGCCAAGGATCGGGTTCATCATGAGAGAACCAAGCATATTGATGTCGGTATCATTTCTTGAGGAATGAGAAGAGGGTTGTGGTGAAGAAGATTGGCACAAAGGAGAATCCTGGCGATATGTTCACTAAACCGGTTCGACGAGTAAGTTCCGGCTTTGTCCGGACTTACCGAATATTCAAAGCTTATAATCGTTTCGGAAACTCTGCGAGGCGGATCGGTGGAGTGGATCTTTGTGGAGATAGTACGGTACAAGTACATCCGGCATTGACGAATGCATCCGGTACAAGTACATCCGGTTATGCAATCTGTTTGACTCTAGTGAGAGTTGAAGTCAAGGTGGAGATTTGTCGGTAAGGTGACTTAAACTCTACATTTTGGTGGAACCAATCGAAGACTCGGTGGGTGATGGTCGGTGAGAAGTGTATTCATTTACGTGCATCGGTAGGGTGGAGTCTGCGAGCTTCGACAGGTAGCTTCGGCGGGGTAACTATCGGCGGGGTGATAGTCCGCGAGTACTTGAATACGACGGGGTCCCACATACGTTAATTACGTTATGTGATAGCTATACGGTGTCATTAAAAGGAGGACACGTGTAGGGGTATTTATGGTGCATCGACAAAGATTCTGGCGCTAGGTTTTAGGGATTTGTGCCTATAAATACGGTTGTTGTCTCATTATCCGTGTGTGTTGAAATCTGTAAAATTCAGTGCATAATAAAAATATCTCTTTTCTGCCCGTGGTTTTTTACCTCTCCCACTGAGAGGTTTTCCACGTTAAAATCTGTGTTCTTCTTGTTTCTGTTATCTCCTTTGATTGTTTATGTTTGATTGCTTTTGTTTCTGTTTCTTGCATCTGAAGTTATCTCCATCCGTTTTATAACAATAAGTTAAGAACAGATTTACAGCTTTAACTTTCAGTTACATGATCCATTGTACTCATGATCAGTTCAAGTTTTATTCATTAATGAAGAATTATCATGTTCTTCTTCATGTTTTCTTTCAGTTTTTGTGTATTTCAATATATGTCATGTATCGATTAAGAAATTATTGCTATTCAAATCAATCAAAACAAGAAGAAGAACGCATTTTAATTATGGGACATGTGGAATCTGAAAAACCATTTGATTCATATTAACTTTCACCCCCCTTTCTAATTCATACTTAAAATTACAACAAGAAAAACATAACTCAAATGACACAATTAATTTGTATATAATCTAGTAATTAATCCATTTTTTTTTAGGAAAATATAATTGAGTAATTCTGTATACAAATAAATATAGTATTATACGAGGGAACTAATTAAAGTTCATCTAAATGTTGTCCAAAGCAGTTCTTTTCTAAATCTTTGGCTGAATCTGTTTTTTCATGAATGACACTGGCTTTAAACCATGCTTCATCGCAGCCGTCCATACTATGTCGATTCTCTCCACATCAATGGCTCCAACTTCATGATGAGTCCAACCTTCTAATGCATGTACTACACCACCCGCATGACATGCATGTACCACTCCTCTCTCCATTGTATACTGTTCACGAATCGATTCAGTCATTATCGTCAGTACGTTTTCAGTGTTTTATACTACGTGCGCGCGTTATAGACAAAACTAACTCGACTCGTTGTTACTATAGCAAGTGTCAAATGTGCAGAGTATATCACAGACCACCTTTGAACAGTTTGTGAATCTGTTTCACATACCTTGTTTTAGTGATTGTTTCACAGTTAGTTCAAAGAAAGGTATGTGAAACAACCTTTGAACTGTCTGTGAAACAATCACTAAAACAAGACTCGTAGTTACACTACGTACTCTCAAAATGAGAGACCGTTTCACAAACCTTTGAACCGTCAGTTCAAAGGGTTCTGAAACAATAATCATAGATACGAGATTCAAAAGTTCTTTTTATATACTCGATCTGTAAAACAAGGTAATTAAATTGATGGAATAATGTTTCGATTATATATATATATATATATACCTCGCAAGATCCTAGCCCTTGGACGTCGTCAGGCAACATCATAGCAGCAAGATCACCATAAGTACAATCTCTTCTGAATCTCATAATAGGAGGAACCACAAATTGATGGAAATGTGCTCCAGGTGGTGCAAATTTTTGTTCTCTTGATGTTATCCATTTGCCTACAATCCAGTCCTGTAATTAAGAACCAAATCCATCACATATATACACTTTGTACATGTTAAAATCGATCTCATATATTTCAATTATATGTACGTACATGTCATTTGTATAAAAAGATAAAATAAAATAAAAAAAACACCGTTAAACCGATATACATAACAGTCTGATACAACATATAAGAGGATTTAATTACGCGCGTCGTGGTTTTTAACAAATTGAACTGAATTGTTCTTGCTATATATCATTACCTTGCAGTTTTGAGCAGCTTGGTACTTGGTCACCTGTACTAAATACTTTTGATAATCTGCAGGGGCCTCTTTTTGTATTTTTTGAAACCTTTCAGTTGCAAGAGTCAGCATCTGCATATATATAGATATATATAGGAATTAATTTCATCATACATATGTGAAGTACAATTATTATTAATAATTATTTTTGTTACCCTTGGACTACGGTTGAAATATTAATTAATTAATAAAGAAGAAGTTAATTAATAATTAATTAATTACCAGTACTCGAACTTTTTTCATGCAAAGGTAAAGGGCAATTGCTCTTCCTAATTTGGAAGTGGCACCAGTCAAAAACACCTCTTTAACATCTTCAGGGATCTCATTTAAAATCACAGCTGCTGTTAATGTATTTCCATGAACTACTCTTACTTTAAGATTTGGATGTTTGTCTACAAACAATGTTCCACCCCCGTTTAGCGACTCATTCTGCATCAGAACACAACCCAATTAAATCCAAAAACAAAAAACATGGTTCGACTCGTTATAATATCCAGTATGTAAGAAAAAAACGCGACCTAGATTATACTAATTCTAATCAGAAATAAGTAAGGAGTGCCGGTAATTTCGGGATCATATAATTTGTCTAAAATCTGTCGAATTTGTCTGTCCAGTCCAAAAAAAAACGTCGTTTTAAATTAAATTAACGACGTTCTTTTAACGTGTAGAGCACTACGAATCATAGTAAAAACATTGCAAAACATCAACTACTAGTACTAGTAATATAATTTGGTAGACAGCACAGAATGGTGAATTGAAGAGGCCCACCGTCCATTTAGAACCACCAACAGTAAATCACATTAAAGATTATACAACATGGCATGGCACACCCTTCTATATGCATTTATTTCATTAATGTCATTTTACCAAACAACTATGCTATAACTAGTAATCACATAAAATTGGAAGATAAAGACACGCTGAGTAATAAATTAGTTAATTATTTTGATTTTGATTAGATAAAGACTAAAATACTCTGACGGAAATTTGAGAAAATAATGTTGGTGCATTTAAGACAGTGTATGGAAAAAATAAAGAGATGTGTAAAAAGAAAAAATGAATTTAATTTTGTATTGGAAGATGTTCCGCATCAGTTATTTGAAACAATTTTTTTTAGAACTGCCTCGGTTATTTTGGAAAGGAGGGGTTACTCGCCATGCTGTAGTGTACTACATTATCTTAATTAATTTATGACCTTCATACATGCATCTAGGGAAACTTGAAAAATTATGTCTTAAAAGATATAGTCCCCTCAAAAGAAAAAAATATACTTAGTTGTTTGAAAATATAAGTTTTAAAAGTATACATTTGAAAATTTGTGTATTGTCTTGTGGACAATAGGACCGGCTCACGGGGATTTCTTTAAGGAGAAAGTATTCGGACATAAAATTTATCCACACAAAGTCAATGCATGAATAATCCAACCATACATTGTTTATAATGAACGAAGAAAATATCATAAAAAAGGAAATAATATCAACTTTTAGAATAAGTTTATGTGACTTTTTGTGTGAATAAAATATGTGTCTAAATCACCGTATATTTTTTTTTTTTTGAGGAATCTTTTTATTTTTATAATACAATTGTTCATGAATGTCACACGTATCAAATGATATGGATCTTATCGTTACATTCTTACCCTCTTTTGACATTCTATGTATATGTATGATAAAAGATAGTAAAAGTACGTAGAAAATATATAATAATATCACTTTATGTATACAATCTTCATACAACGGTTATCAAAAAGTTTCTCAAGCTTAATTAATTCCAACATATTAATGTTAAAAAGAAGGAAAAATTCGGATAAAAGAAATGCATACCTTATTGAGAGCAGCAAGGCTGATGACTTTCACTCCAAGTCTATCGGCTCTCAATATAGCCTCCTCAATATGATTATTGATTCCATCAGCAGCAAATGGCAAGAAATACTATTTTTTTTTAAAAAGGAGGAAAAATCATAAACAATTTAAATAAATTCTAAAATAATAAATAAAATTACAATAATAATTATCATTATTTATACACGTAATCACAAAAACATATAGAAATTTAATTAATTAAGAAAAGAAAACTACGAATTACCTGAAAGCCAAAACGAGGAACAACCCAAGTTTGATGGAGACGACCTCTAATGTGGTAAAAGGACAGTAAAAACACTTTAGACTTAGCCCACATGAATAGCATCACCACAAAACACAAGGGTAATAATGGAATTAAGAAGATCTTTGTTGCAAAGGGCATTGACCCAAATGATCTGAATATAAATGGGACATGCAATGCTGACGTCATGTCCACCACATGAGCCAAGAACACAAATTCTGGTATCCTCCCCTTTTTACCTACATATAGGTAAAAGCAAAAAATCAACTATTTATATAGTCTGCATATATGCAATTTTTTTATATTAATTAATCGTAATATAAATATGATCGTATGTCTTTAGGTGAAGCTAACTATGTTTTCCTCCTAAAAATAAAAATGTATGTCTTCCTTAGTTAATATATACCAAAAAATATATTTTAAAAAAAAAATTGATAAAAAATAGTACAAATAAAAGTACCTGAATCTAGATTTATTTTCTTGTGCATGTCCCAAGTTTTGGTGTTTAGTGTGTTGCCAAGTAGATCATAAAGGGGCATGAAAAGGCAAAAGTTAGTGTCCATTTCCATGTGGTGTAGGTTATGGTAACTGCAATGAAAAGAATAAACAAAATGTTATTTACATAATTGAATAAAATAGGACTAATAATACCCGCTAGAGGATCCAGAAATTTGTTTTAGTGGTGTCATCGAAGCCTAAAACTATACTCTTAGTTCATAAATTTGTTCTAGTGGGATCACCGGACCTAAAACTATATTTTTTTAACAATAAAATAAAATTTGTTAACAACAAAACCTAACAAAAAATTCTGGATCTCGATGGGTCACGTGACCAATCCTTAAACATGTGGATCCGCCCCCCAATCCTTAAACATGTTGATCCGCCCCTGATAATACACTCACAATAAAATTGTCCTACCAAGTAATGCAATATATATATATATATATATATATATATATATATATATATATATATATATATATATATATATACGTTATTGAATTGTTAATTGTGTAGATAAATTTAAAAAAAAAAAATTTAATAATATATAAGTTCAACCTTAAATAATACATAGCAGGGACCCTATTAAAGATTCGCATATAAATAATTGTATTCTTACTTCAAAAATAAGTTTTGAAGTAGATCAACCATGCACCAACTATATTTATCTATATTATTAATCTAAATATCTAATGAAAATATGAAATTGACTATTTTATTTATTGAATGAAACCTAAAATTTACTAGTGTATTACTTCTTCACGGGAGATGAGATTGAAAAATGAAATGTCCACATCTTTACCACCCCAACCTCCCAACCATAACGTTTAAGGTAGTAGTTTCTTTCAATGTACTTGCACTAAAAGTTAAGTTTTACACTATTTATCGAACCCAGGATCCAGGATCAACACTGAGAAAGACGAATGTTAGCTATGGATTCGACTTTCATTAAATCGATTCTATAATACGCTACATTAGTAAAGTCGTGATGATGCAAATATCGGCACATATATAAATGATCATACTGCTATAGAAAAGGAAAAAAAAAAAAAAAAAAAAAAAAAAGGGTTTCTCTATTAATGTGCTCCACGCCAATATATGGTTGTGGCTTATGGAGGGACAATACACTACACCCCTTTTTAAAAGTCCAATTTCAACTAACTTCAAGTGATTTTAATATATTGTTCACACTAAAACTTACTAATTAATTTAAATTTTATTGTATGATCAATGACTAAAATGTTCTTGAAGTAAACTAGTGAACGGGAATTAAAGATGAAAATAGGGACTCAACAACATATAAAAAAAAAGATGTATCAAACCTCAAAATGTTTGATATAAATATCAACTTTAATAGTATTGTTTCCCCTTTATATTGTACAACAAGTGTAACTGTTTTAATTCTCATTTATATTGTACAAAATTTTGGCCAATGCTAGTTATTTATAGGCCCGCGGTACTTGAGGGTGTGCAAGTGGGATCAAACCTTATAGTCAACATTGTTTTCTATTTATATTGTGTAATTGTTGTGTCTTTTTATTGGCCTTGTAGTGCCTTTATATATATGCCTTAGTGTGCAATGTTAGGTCAGACTTGTTATATACTCACATTTGAGACAACGTGTTGAAGTGTTTAAATATTAATTAACTGTCCACGACCCCATTAGCCTAAGCTGTTGGCTAGATGGTACGTTCACGTTGGCCCGAACGAAGAGGCCAAAACGTGAGCTTGACTCTTGTATATATCATAATGAAAATATATGTCTAACAAAATATAAAACTCAAAACCTATGTTAGAAGAGGAAAAAAAGTTCTATCTCTTAACATATTTAGTAGACAAAATAATATTAATTCTTTAATGTGAGATAATAACAATGCCAGTTAAGACCTAGATGAGTTTTCGTTTATAAGCCACATGATCTTCAATAACCAAAAACCTAAATCCCATGTGGTAGTGTTTCACATTTATGGACCGTTACATGATATTCACAATTGCAACTTTTTATAGGTGCACCTCTTTAATTGGAAAAATATATGTGACCATTATAATAAACAATATAAAATATATAAAGACTACAAATTTTATGATTGTTACCAACCAAAAAGACATGAAGAACTTGTGTGTGAAGCCCTTATTAACACATAAAGACGATACTGTTTACACGTAAAAACACATAGAGGTGTAAAGGTCGTGTGTATTTAAGAACTTACGTCGGGGTGTACAGAATATATCGAAGAAACGGTAAAGATTCAAACAGTTGATGAGGAACAATCTCGATGTTGCAATGACCAAAACATCTCAACAAATCGAAAATCAAGACATAAGCATAGATCAAACTTTTTGATCCATATCCAAGATAACAAGCTCCAAGAACTGGGATTCCAATGGCAGGTGTCAACAACACAAGTTGCTCGAAAAATGTCGTATGCCCGGCTGCAAAAAAAAAAAAAAAAAAAAAAGAACATGCACGATAAAAAAATCAGTCATATGATACCAAAAAAACCCTATTTTATACTATTATTATATATACTTATAAACCATTAATTGATCATGATATAACCGATACATGAATATAGAAATGTATAGTGTGACACGATAGCCGATTTAATAATTAATTTAACGGGCCTAGTACCTGTATAAGGTTGTGGGACAGGTGATGAATGATGGAGTGAATGATACTGAGAATAATAATAATAATTTCGGTGAAGCCATTTATGTAACACATAGTACAGTGGCTCTGAAATTGCTATGTGCAAAATTGCAACAGCAATAAATCCTCCTATATTCCATTGTGGTAGATTAGAAATAGATGGAAATGAATAGAATATCAAACTTGCAACCACTGCTTGTAGCAATATGAAATTATCCCTGAAAAATAAAATAAATATTAAACTCATATATGTTAGTTACTACTTAACAACTTATGGAAAATAAAATAAATTTGATCATTTTAATAATTAATATCCCATATACTTACCAGTCCCATTCTTTGTCAATCTGGTTAAAATCGACACCTTTTTTAACGATTCGACGATTTCGATTAAGGAAAAGCATGTTGCTGTAAGAATTCCACATAGTATACATTAAACCCCTTAATCCACAAAGAATCAATAGATGAAAACACCAAGTTGCTTCTCTATCTTTTTCTTGATTTCTTGAATGAAAAAATTCAGCAACAAATACTCCATATAACATATACTGCAAAAAAACAAACATGAATATATACATGAGCACCCAAAACTCATACAAATTTACATAAACAAATTAAAAACAAAAATACATATACAACCGTCGTTACAAATTTTACAATATTTATAATACGGTAATGGGTCCTACGTCAAAATCAATGATGTAAAATTAAATATGTCTTATTGGATGTAACAGTAAACTTAATTATAAGTGTGACATCGTAAAATGTGCTGAAAAGATTTAATTAAATATGGTTTTTTTGTTACCTTGAAGGTGCCCAAGAAATCCCAAGGCCAAGTTGATAAAGGTGCAGCCATATCTCTATTGTGCATATAATTCACTATAATTATGCACAAATAATAGAGCCCAATGATAATAATTTAATTATGCAGAAGAAGAAAGAAGAAGAAGAAAGAATGAAATCCCAGATGAAGTAAAGAATTGCAAGTTAAATGTATATGATTGATTGACTAAAAGGTAAACTCTATTAGCTTTTGGTTTTTTTTGGACAAAGGAACATGTACTTATATAGCTTTAAGAGTTATTACAAGTCAACTTCAGTAACAGCTAGGTAGGTCATAGAAAATTTTCACACAAAACGTAGGAAAATTCAACGTAGGAGTCGATTTTTGTCTGAAGATGTTAATGTAAAATGAACACAGCTGGTAACCCTTGCAACCACGCCTCCTTAGTATTTAATGCAACAAGTTTTATGGGTATGGAGGGTAGTAACTTTGGGCTGTGGTTGTGGGAGGGGCAGGGAGGGGTAGGGGGCATAGGCTATAGCCTATAGGTAAGGTAAGAGGGGATGTTTTATATGTTATATGCTCAATAAACATTGAATCGTATCGTTGAATAAGTGTCGTGTGTAAAAAGAAAGAAAGGGTTCCAAATATAAGTTTGAGACAATATATATAGACTTGGTAACTTGGATTAATAATTTTATTTCAAACGAGAATGATGAATCTATGTAGTTATTGGATTCATTATGTCCCAAGTAGTGTCTCTAGACCCGAGTCCCATGGCTTTACAAGTGATATCAGAGCCTACTATTAAACAAAACTAGGTTTCATCCAGTGAAATATTGTGGGGGCCACCTCATTAGGACTCAAGTAGCACCGCTACACCCAAACTCTGAGGCGTTACAACTAGTATCAGAGTTGCTATAAGACAAAACTAAGTGTTACACCGTGAACGACTGTGTGAGCCTCCTCTAGATTCTCTTTGTAGTGTTATGACACGCCACTATGATCAAATTCTAAGGCATTACAATTAGTATCAGAGACAACCATTAGATGAAACTATATGTCACGCCGTGAAAGACTGTGAGAGCCACCTATATAATCCTCTTGTATGCTTCTGTGGAGGACGCTAGTTTCTTAACAGAGGCATAATGTAACATCTCACATTAGAAATACGAGTGAAAAATTATTATGATATAAGGTTGATGTATAATGAACTTTGTACCTTGGGTAAAACATTTTAGATCAAATGAGAACGATGGGCCTAAATAAATATTGCATTTATCATGACTCATGACTCAAATGGTTCTGGGAAGTCGAAGTTATGAGGCCCTAAGTAACACACATGTGAACGATTTTTGGTCAACGAGAACGATTAGCCTAAATAGTTATTGCATTAATATATTATGATACAAATAGGTACATCCAAGTTATGAAGTCTTATGTAATGGAACATGCGTCTAAACGATAGATATGTATAATACAATAAAGAGTTATCACCACACAACGTTGAAAAGTAACGTTTGTGCACTAACACAAGAAATAGGACTCATTAAAACTTAAGGTACACTTCAATAAAAAGGTTTTGACTAAGTCGCTGGGCAAAGCAAATGTCCTTTGTTTAGATACTTAGAGGAAGACAAAGACATGAAGGAGTAATTAAGTGAGATATATAACTGCACAGCAGTATGCCCACAATGTGAAGAAAATGATTTGATTCAAAGTTGGTATGAATCAGAGGGCGTACAGAATTGGAGGTAGTCCATTCTGTGATAATTTATTTGGAAACTTGTAAAATGACCTATTGAACATTGTCATCCTTTCCCCACTACTTTTTTTTGACCCATGTATTGGTTTAGTAGTATGGTGAATCAATTATTTACAAGTGTTTGTTCAAACATCACTCTCTTACTTACTCTTTTAGGTTTCTTTATTCGTTTGGTTATGTACTTGAGAGATTTTATGATAACACTTATCTTGAACACAAGCTCAAGAACTCATAAACGAACTAAATAAACATGACAAAAAAACCAGATTGAAGGAAGAAGAACGTAAGATTATTGATAATCTGTTGTCAAGTGTGACTTGAAATCTATGTCTGGATATAGCAAAGCTATCTGGATCAGCTGAGTGATGGGTTGGTTACCAGAGTCTGGTGGGTCAGCTGGGTGAGGTGCGCCTGAGGACCGTCTGTCAGCAGAGTAGTCTGTTGAGTCTAGTGAATGCTGCTGCTGAGTTATGCATCTGAGCTGGTTGGTTACGTAGCTGATGACCCCACTGATGCGAGTCACATCTCGGGCATTTATGGAAATCCCGACAGGTGTCATTATGGGGGCTAGAGTTAGGTTAATCCAATGCTATAAATACCCAATCATTGTAATCAATGTATTGTGGAATCTTTGTGTAATTCTGTGCATAATAAAAGTTCTTATTTTATTTCTGTGGAGTAGTCGGAACAACGCCGGAAACCACACTAAATCATTGCTTTCTCTTTTGTTTCTGTTCTTGTTTGTTAGTTTCAAGTTTATTGATCTGTTATTTTGTGTTTTTACTTGCAATCCACCGCAACATAATCGATATGAGAATGTAGAGTACATCAACTGAACTATTTTTTTAGAACTTATAATCTTTCTACTAAGCTAAAATAGGCCGCTAAATGCTTTCAAAACTGAATAACTGCCTTGTAACTAATTTTTAGTGAAGGTGTTTGATGTAGTCCTCAAAGAACTATCGTATCGTTTTGGCCTGGAACCAACAAAGTCTTAAGGGTGAACTTCATTTAGTTGTCCTTTGTAATGCAGTGGCAGGACAATTCAGTCTTTGTACTTGATCAACTGATGGCGGCAGAATACTACTGAAAATGCATCTGAAATGATAAGCTAAAACACCCCCGCAAGATGGATGAGGAGGTTTACGAATGTTTGATAAAGGATAACTAGATCAAAGTTTTGGAAAGATTATGTGATCTAGAGCTTTGGAAAAGAGATCTGCTAAATGTTGTTTGGTGTTAATAGGCATAGGCTTGACTAATCCAGCTTAGTATTTAACTCTTATTTGTTGACAATCGATTTCAATATGTTTTGCCATTTAATGGAATATTGGATTTTTAACACTCTCTCTATATATAGCACTTTGATTTCCACATAATAGAGATAGGAACTACAATGTTGTGTGGGACTTGGAAATCTTGAACAATAACCATTGTATCTCACTATTGAAGATAATGGTTCAGCCAAACCCATCAACTAATTACCAAGCTCAACTCGTTTCTCTAGCACAACTTACTTGTTTGTTAGTTCAAGTGAAGTATTGTTAGAACGGATTGCGATAACAATAACATAAAATATCACACTAGAAACAAGAAAATAGAGATTTAACGTGGTTTTCGATATTGTGTCGACTAGTCCACGGGTAGAGAACGAGGAACTATATTATCACCAGAATTTACATACAATCAACTAGGTTACAGTGGGTGAGTATATTTAGTATTCAAACTAAAAACCCTAGCCGACTAAACAACTTCAAACATGATCTCTCCAAATGAGACTTAACTCCTCTGAGATTCAGATGAGATCCGCTCCTATCTTCAGATTCAGATGAGAAGATTGAGACCAGGCGTGTGTTAGGAAATCAACAAGTTTAACGCAACAGAATTTAAAATTTGATTTCCGATTCCAAGATCGACTTCGTTTAATACAATAAACACGTCAAGATAGGAGACGGTGATTACTTTGCTTGATCTAAAAGATCGACGCTTTGACCATCTAGGGAGAGTAGTAGTGCGTGCAAACCGCCCATGTGTCCGGCCTGTATAATATCCACATGAGCACCTCGTCGAAATCCACCTTGGATAGCTACTAGAAAAATCCGGTTGCTAGACCGGCCTTTTCTCTCTCTCTCAAAATCTATCTCTAAGAAACTCTCAGTTTATTTTGTAAATTAAAATTCTTCTAATTGTGATGTACAAAAGAGCTAGCCAACCCCTCTCTTATATATAGGGTGGTGCGCCCCATGTAGCTCCCAATCTGATTGGGAGAAGCTTCCGAGTAGATTGGGGAGAATAAAACATTTTACTAGTAAAATAAGGAAAATAAATATTCTAGATTTATCTCATTTAATTTAATATCTCATATTAAATAAATCCAAGATATTGTCAATATTTAATATTGACTATCTTTATCTTATTACCATAAATCAATTTTTCATAAATCTATTAATATCTAATATTAATATATGATAATAACATTAATTAAATTGCACAATCCAAGTGTATCATATACACTTAAAAGTGGTGCCGCCCCATATGTCAATAAATTGACATCCGGAATATTATTTATTTAATTAATATAATTAATATCTTTTATTTAATTTATTCATAATATATAAGTACCACTATATTAATTTAGTCCTCATAACACTTAGTAGTCGAGATAAACTTTTCTTATTTGGTTATCACTATAACCGCATTTTAATCCGGCTAAATATTCTTATGTGTGTGACCCAATAGGCTTCCGAATATGTTGCCGTAGACATAAAGAGCAAATTACGAAAATGCCCTTCATATCTAACGATCACGGAATAGCGTCTAGCAACACACCGTGACCCCCAATCATCGGAAGAGTCAAAAGCAATGACTACTACCTTTCAAGTGAAACAGTTACCTTGTAAATAGAATCCTATCGCTGTAGTAATATCCATACAATCGTATCTCGAGTGTCAGTACATGAACGATCGTATTTTATAATCTGGAAATCATGCTCTCTCGAAATAACTCACTTACTCCAACTTTGCAAAGATTCACGAAGCTAGACATTCCTTATAAGAAGGCTATTTCAGATATTTACTCATAATCATAGGATACGCGATTTCCGGATGAGCAAACATGTATCCTACGCATGTTTCAATATCATACCCGATCACTACCGCAGATCGCCCCATGGCTAGGGAAAACCCTAATAGTGTCAAAACATGACAATCCACACCGTGATGCCATGAAGACTCCGGTCTCAGGATAATTACACAACTGCCACATACTGCGACACTTAATGTAAGTGGGCCAGTCTAACGTACGCATTCTCTAATACACGTCCACGTACAGCCCAAGTGTCTCTACACTTCGATAGACGAGATCTATCCCTATCTTCAATAAGATAGAAGGCATCCAATACATGCTAGTCTAATCATACTATCAATGTTCCATTTGACAGCACATACGACTAGAGACTTTTAAGTATCAAACATATTAAAGTGATTAGAGGTCTCATCAACCATAATCACCATCACGGTTCCTCTATCACAATTTAATACTAAGGACGTTACTATATATTCAATAACATAATTGGTTCATAAAGATAAACAAAATATATAATAACAAAAGTGCTTTTTTGGTCTTCTTTTGGGCCCTTTTCTTGCCCTCGGAAAAAGTCACGAGCAACACTTGCTTAACTTTGCCAACAGTGCCTTCAACAGTTTTAAGCATGTTCAATAACTCCGCAAGGGAGGAATCAATCTTGTTCATGTGATAGTTCATTACAAACTGCGAGTAAGAGGCTGGTAGAGATTGCCAAATCAAGTCAACACTTAACTTACGCCCCGTCTTATGGCCAAGCTTCTTAAGCCTCTCTATATAACCGATCATCTTAAGCACATGTGACTCAACTGGAGTACCCGAAGCCATCTTGCAACCAAATAGTTCCTTCGAGGCCTCATACTTCTCATTGCGAGATTGGGAAGCTTAGACCTCCTTAAGGTGAACCATAATGGTGTGAGCATCCATGAACTGATGTTGTTTCTAAAGTTCCGCTGTCATAGAAGCAAGCTTATGCAAGTAGCCTCCACAATGTCAGAACAATGTTTCACATGCTTCTTAATCGACTCCTCAGTGGTAGCATCTTCAGGGTCCTTAGTTAAGGGTTTTTCCAAAACATACCCAATGTTTTCATGTCTCAAAACGAGTTTGAGGTTTCTTTCCCAGTCGAGAAAGTTTGTTTCATCAATCTTGTTTTTAATGATAAAATGAAGCTTCAATTTATTCGACATTTCTACAACAATAAAGTAACGATAATATAAGTAAAAGTCATGCATACAAAACCACAAAATTGCACTTTAAAATTTTAATTAGGTTTTGCTCCCACTCGCCAACTATTCCCAATTGGCTTTCAAGGATTTTATATAATTCTTTAGTGTATGGAATCCAATCTAGTTGACTCGATCCCCGACGTGGGCCGATCGACCCGGTCAATTTCGAAAGGTGGGTACACTTACCGGTCGCATATCTTGCGACTTCCATTGGTTGACTAGTCAACTCCTTGGCAATTCATATCTCTATGTGATAGCCAACCCCTTGTCTCTAAAATTAGGCGGTCCTGACGTGGGCCAATCACCGCAATATTCTTAGTCGAGTTGTAACCCAAATATTCATGAGATCTCATAACGATCATATCTCGATAATAACGATATACCCGAGGTAGGTCAACTTATGACGTGGGCCGATCAGTTGGATTCGATCAAGGACTCTTCACCGTCATTATAATATTGGGAGACAAATTTAACTCGATTTTTGTCGTGGGAATAATTTTAAATTAATTCACTTAATTAATTTTTAATTAAATTATGGTCTCATCTAAATGTGCATATTTCTACGTTATCAACATAAAGTAAAACATACACCATTCCGCCAAAAATAACCAGTATGATCATGGACTTTTTATAGGTGCGGTTTCGAATACAAACTGACGAAACCGCGGGTCACAATCTAAGGGTAGTTGCAACCACCAATAGGATCTTTAATTCGCCATCTCCAATGGGATCTATATCTTTCTTTGGTCTCCATCTCCGCTCTATTCTTGTTACATAATAATCTATCTAATAAATTAATACACCCGCCCGCCGCACATGGGGGGGGGGGGGGGGGGGGGCTAACGGGAATGAGATAAATGCGAGAAAGTAAACTAGGTCACGTTCTTCATAACGACCTATGACCATTTTGAAAAAACCAACAGAAAATAAATCACACGCATCTATCCTATTGGTCGACTACATGATCAATCGGGATCCATATAATCACTTTATATCAACAACATCTAATTCATACAATGATAAATCTTATGAAAAAGATAAATTAAAATTTAACTACTTGCGTCTTATTTTATCAAATCAAATAATCAATTAACATTTAATTAATTAAATGAATTCAATCGAAATAAAATTAACTATTATTTTTAAGTGATTTCAATTTTATTTTTAATTAATTAGAACTATTCAAATTTAAATCAAAATTAAAATTAGGTCTCTTTCCTTTTGATTCCTAATCAAAATGGATGTCTTTGGTTTCTTAAAGACACCCACCTGGGCCCTTTCCAAAATCAAATATTTTGAAAAGGGCCTAGGCCTATTCCAAAGAAAATTTGGAAAGACTTAGGTCAACTGTGGCTTCCTAATGGTCTAAACTATTTGAACCATTAGTTAGCCACAAAGCTTTAACTAGACAAAAGAGATATCAATGCACAATAAAATATCACAAAACAGAAAAACGAAAAACGATGTCCCCATGAAATAACAGGACGACGCCGGCAGCCCTAAGGGCGCCGCCGCCAGCGAAGCCACGGTGGGGGCCACCATTTCGGCCGAGCCTCCTACATCGAATATATTTTTTTTGTATGTTTTTTTTGTTTCTCGTTTCGCTATTTTAGATCTTGCATCTATTGATTAATTACTACGCAATTTAATTAGTGCTTATTGATTCGGTTCGAAGCTCGCTCTGCAACCACTGTTAGGAAATCAACTAGTTTAACGCAGAGGAATTTAAAATATGATTTCTGATCCCAAGATCGACTTCGTTTAATACAAAAAGCACGTTAAGATAGTAGACGGTGATTACCTTGCATGATCTAAAAGATCGACGCTTTGACCATCTATGGAGAGTAGTAGTGCGCAAGCCGTCCACGTGTCCGGCCTCTATCAATATCCACACGAGCACCTCACCGGAATACGCCTTGGATAGCTACTAGAAAAATCCGGTTGCTAGACCGCTATTTTCACTCTCACTAAATATATCTCTTAGAAGATCTTAGTTTATTTTTTAAATTAGAACTCTTCTAAATGTGATGTACAAAAGAGATAGCCAACCTCTCTTATATATAAGGTGGTGCGCCCCATGTAGCTCCCAATCTGATTTAGAGAAGCTTTCAAGTAGATTGGGGAGAAAGAAAATATTTTACAAGTAAAATAACGAAAATAAATATTCTAGATTTATCTCATTTAATTTAATATCTCATTTAATTTAATATCTCATATTAAATAAATCCAAGATATTGTCAATATCTAATATTGACTATCTTTATCTTATTACTATAAATAAATTTTCCATAAATTTATTATATCTAATATTAATATATGATAATACCATTAATTAAATTGCACAATCCAAGTGTATCATATACACTTAAAAGTGGCACCCCATATGCCAATAAATTGGCATCCGGAATACTCTTTAATTAATCAATATTATTAATATCTTGTATTTAATTTGTTCATAATAAATAAATATCACCATATTAATTTAGTCACTATAACACTTTATGGGAGAGATAAACTTTTCTTATTTGGTTATCATTATAACCGCTTTTTAATCCGGTTAAATGTTCTTATGTGTGTGACCCGATAGACTTCCGAATATGTTGTCCGTAGACATAAAGAGCAAATTACGAAAATGCCCTTCATAGCTAACGATCACGGAATATCGTCTAGCAACACACCGTGACCCCCAATAATTGGCCTTTCAAGTGAAACAGTTAACGTGTAAATAGAATCATATCGCTGTAAAAATATCCATACAATCGTATCTCGAGTGTCAGTACATCAACGATCGTATCTTATAATCAACATATCATGCTCTCTCGAAATAACTGATCAATTACTCCTACTTTGCAAAGATTCACGAGAGCTAGACATTCCTTACAAGAAGGCCATTTCGGATATTTACTCTTAATCACAGGATACGCGATTTCCGGACGAGGAAGCATGTATCCTACGCATGTTTCAATATCATACCTGAACACAACAGCAAGATTGCCCCATGGCTAGGGGAAACCTCAATAGTGTCAAAGCATGACAATGCACACCGTGATGCCATGAAGAATCCGGTCTCTGGATAATTACACAACCACCACATACTGCGACACTTAATGTAAGTGGGCCAATCTAACGTATGCATTCTCTAATACACATCCACATACAGTCCAAGAGTCTCTACACTTCGATAGACGAGATCTATCCCTATCTTCAATAAGAGAGAAGACATCCAATACGTGCTAGTCTAATCATACTATCAATGTCCCGTTTGACAGCACATACGACTAGAGACGTTTAAGTATCAAACATATTAAAGTGATTAGAGGTCTCATCAACCATAATCACCATCACGGTTCCTCTATCACAGTTTAATACTAAGGACGTTACTATATATTCAATAACATAATTGGTTCATAAAGATAAACAAAATATATAATAACAAAAGTGCTTTTATTAATCATTATTGTTGGAAATAAAATTTTAGTTTTGATGATGATTCATCTTATTTAGTTACTTATTTGTTTACATCCCATTGATGAAGTGCTGAAACTAGCTGTTATAGTGAAAAGCTAAAAAATGTCTAGAACTGAATGTATAGGTTTTACTAGAGTCTGATAATTGTATAGATTATATCAGACAAGCAATGTAATAGATAGAAGTGTTGTAAAATTGAAAACTGTAAATCATCTAGAAAACTTGAACATTACATAAAACTGAAGATGTACACCTAAAACTGAAGTCGTACTCCGAACTGAAGAAGGTAAGTTCGATGAGGGACATAGACTCGGTTGACTTATCTAAATGAAGAACTGAGGGAACAAACTCAGTATATGAAGAACTGAGGGTCACAGACTCAGTTGTAGAAGATTGAAAACTGAGGATTCATACTCAGTTATGAAGACTCAAGCCGAGAGTGTAAAGTTAGAATTCAGGTAAGTCTGTGACGGCCTGAACTGACTTTATGGATCTTGTAAAAAGACCTAATAATCATAAAGACAATGATATCTTAGATAATTAGTATACGGAATGGTGTAATCTAATTCAATCATATAAAATCAGATAAACAGAGTACTAAGTTTTGAAGAAGAGTAAAAACTTAGTTAATGCTCTAAGTCAGTTAACAAACTGAAAACTGACACACTCATTATAAAACTTATCAGGATACTCAGGTTTATAGTCAGCCATCCAAGAAACTGAAAGTTCATTGGAACGTTACAAATCAACGATTGTTATTGGATGTAAAACTGACATGTCAGAAGACAGGATCAAATCTGAGCTATACACAAGAAGTTATTACTGATTTACTGAAGACAGGATCCAAACAAGCGTTTACGGAGCAAATTTACATATGAGATTACCTCCTTTTACGAGTTATTCATGGTTATTTTGGGCGAGTTGGCTTTTCCGGCAAACGGGCGTTTGCCTTGCCACAAACGCCCGTTCGCGGTCGGGATGCGGCAAAAACCTATAAAAACCCCTTTTTTCGGTCCCATATTATATCTATTCAGTACTTAGACGTTTTAGGGTTTCTTAGGGGCGATTTTAGGGCGGTTTTTGAGTAGTTTAAACACCCTTTGATCCCCATATTCCATAGATTAATTCCATTGATTCTATATACTTTTTATTAGATTAAATTTATGTTTCAACACCAAAGATTCGATTTTTAGCGCAGTACCTTTACTCAATATTCAAGGTTTGATTTTTATGATGATTATGCTTTCGTTTATTATTGTTCTTAGTATAATTTCCTTTAATTACTTCGTTGTTAGTATGTTTATGAGTAGCTAAAGTAGTTGTGTAGCCGAATTATGTGAAAACGGGTGAAAATCCCAAAGGGGGATGAGATGGGAGTTGTGTAGCGCTTAATTAAATGTTTGTATGATGAATTCATGTTCTAAAACTTGTTTTGATTGTTTTAATAGCTTTGAATGAGATTGACAACCTTATTCACTGTTACACACACATCGAGCTTATATATGTATTTTGCGGAGAGGTGTGGGATACGGGTAGAATCACTAGACATAGCCTTGATTGTTAGATTGACAACCTAGCTAGACGTTAGGACTATGCCTATATGAGGTTCTTATCAGGTTCCCGAGCGGCTCATTATTCTGGTCAACCATGTTAGGCGAGTTAGCTTTCTAAAGGGAGGGTTAATAAGCCTAGTATAGGGGGTTAGGTAAAAGTAACCTGTTGGATCGTAGTTTGGCTATGCCTTTTAATCACCTAGATTAATCCGTTAGAATAATATTTATTTTCTGCATTAGCTATAATACTTTTCACTTAATATTGACCTGAACCAAGTTTAGACGTTGACTTTGGTACTTCACTATTATTCCCTGTGGATTCGACCTTGAAACCACTATACTACCGTTGACCCGATACTCTGTCGGTTAAGGTTAGCGGTTAAGTATTTTGCTATCAGGTAGCTGGTGAAGAGGCAACACAACCCTCCAAGGACCAGTGGCTTAAGTAGTTGGAGAGCAGCAATTCGACATTTTCTTTGATTGTTTAGATAGTGACACTAGGGATTAGTTAAGGACTTTTTGTAACAGCTTACCTCAGAAAGTTCTAGTGGAATTTTCCTCCTACATCACAGGGGAAGAGTGGACATACAGGATTCCACCACCTGGAACCACTATAATTCTTGCTCTACTCACTTTACGCATTTACATTCAATCATTTACTTATTCAACATTTATTATTGTTTATACAACATACTGAATCTGATTGTTATATTTACTCACAATTCACAAACTGAAATTCACTAGAATTCAGTTTTACTTACTCAGCTTTTTCTTATAGAATCAACAAGATCCAGATAAAGGCTAAAACTTAAATCCGCTTCCGGTTGACTCAGTTTTGTTATAAGTCAGTTTGACCTAGACTCAGCTTAGTCAACTTTAGTCCACACATGTTAAAACTGAACCTTAATCGTTTTAAATCCAGTTTTTGGTGACAAGTTTATTCACCCCCCCCCCCTATAAACTTGTGTTAGCCTTTCCAAAGGACCAACAATTATAAATTTATTTCATGAACTAAATAGACTGTAAATGACCCGACCCGGTCGGATCCGGTCCAACCCAATTGGGTTTAGGACACCATTTCAACAACTTACAAGATTCAAATGTAATCACTAGCTTCAGATGTGAACACCAGATTTAGTCGTGGTCACCAGACCTCAGCTGAGAAAATCTCACCCGAGTTTTCCAGATTCACATTCAGCTCTTCTTCAAACAGATTTATATGCATGAGATCAAAGCATTGTTACAATTCTCCACCTTGACTTGAATCCTCATTTAGATCACTAGACCAAATTCAGATGCACAACCAAGTTCCAAACTTGATGTATCATATCAGATCACCTCGATTTCTTTATTGCCAAACAGATTTCTAGCTTGAGACGATCAACAGATCTTGACTGTGTTTGAACTTCCCATGTAACAGATTTGTTGAGCGTATCAGTAGTATTATCATAAGTGCTGATCTTTCTCACCGGAATTTAACTCTCATTCCTTAGAAAATGACATCTAACATCGATATGCTTGGTTCTCTCATGATGAATCTGATCCTTAGCCAAACATATTGCAATCAAATTGTCACAACCAGTCCCAAATCACAACTAGTCCCCTTAACCTGATTCCTTCCTTAGTTGCTTCTGTCAGTGCCATATATTCTATTTCAGTAGTAGATAATGTCATTGTTGCCTGTAAAGTTACCTTCTAACCTACCAAAGAACCAGCTAAGGTGAACATATAACCGGTCATGGATCTTTTGTTTTCCACATCACCACATAATCAGAATCATAGTACCTTGTGACAAGACACTTAGTATCATTTCCATAAATAAGACCCACATTTTTCGTACTTTTAGGGTACCTGAACATCCTCTTTACATCCTGCCAATGTTACTTATCAAGTTGATCCATAAACCTGATAACAACAACAACAACTTAGGCCAAATCATGTCTAATGCAGACCATAACATACATCGGACTCCCTACTGTACTAAAATATAGAATGCTTGACAAGTATTCCTTCTCTTCATCTGATTGTGGATCATACACAATAGACAAATGATCATTTGATGCACTTGGAGTTTATATTGGCTTGACAACAGACATGCCGAATCTGAGCAATATCTTACGAATATAATCCTTCTGAGATAAGAACAAATTCTTCTTACTTCTGTGTCTGTAGATCTCCATCCCCATAATGTTCTTAGTTTAACCCATATGCTTCTTTTCAATTTCAGGACTGAGAAAATTCTTCAGATTCTGAACATCAGACTTGCTCACTGCTGCTATCAACATACCATCCACATGTAGAGCAGATAGATGAGTGAACCATCTTTCATCTTGTTATTATGCTCACAACAATGACATGGACTTCTGTTATAGCCCAGCTTGATCATATAGTTGTCAAACATCTTGTTCCACTACCTTGGAGACTGCTTCAGTCCATACAAGGAATAATTCAACTTGAAAACTTACCCTTCTTTTTCAGGAACTTGGAATCCTTCTGGAAGAGTCATATATATTTCCTTATCTACATCTCTATTTAGAAAAGATGTCTTCACATCTATCTACTCAAGTTCCAGATTCCGATGTGCAACCATTTATAGTAACGCTCCGATGAAAGTGTGTCTGACTACTACTGAGAATATCTCATCATGTTTACCCCTCTTTCTGACTGATCCCTCTTGCAACCAAATGTGAGTTGTACCTAATGACCTTAGATACATTCCTTTATTTTTTCTAAGATCCATTTACAAATGACTACCCATCTCTCATATGGCTGTTTGACCAGATCCCAAGTCTGATTCTCTTAAGTGACTCCATTTAATCTCTCATGGCATCATGATATTAAGATGTCTCAGAACATGTCACAACTTCATTGTAGGTGCTTGGTTCAAATTCATCCACCTCTTATGCAACCCGAAGTTCATAACCAACCATGTCCTCAAACTCATACCTCTTTGGAGGTCCAACATTAGTCATTCTAGCTCTGACAAAAACTATACTATGGTGACCAAATACAGGCGTTTGAGTCTCAGCTGGTTGTATCAGATCTGGCTCGGCCATATCAAATAAGTGGTTATTGTTCTTAGCTGAATGTTGCATCTTAGATGATTGAACCTAAAACTCCACCTGTTTGTCAACACCTCCGGATTCAGATTCAACACTGGACTTTATAGATGATTTATATATAGAATTCTCATCAAAAAATACACTTCTGCTAAGTTAACCTTATTTTTAGCTGATGACAAAATTATATACCCTTTAACTCCATCTCTATATCCCATAAATACTCCATTTTTGGCTCTTGGTTCCAATTACCCTCATTAACATGGTAATAGATTGTGCAACCAAAAGCTCTTAGATTTGAGTAACCTGAAGGCTTGCCTGACCACATATCATAAGGTGTTTTGAGATTGATCAATGTGTGAGGTCCTCTGTTGATTAGGTCAAAAGATGTGCCGACTGCCTCAGCCCATATCTTCTTGCCAAACCAACATTAATTGGAGATCATGCACTTTACCCTCTCCAGAAGTGTTTGATTCATTATTTCTACAACACTATTATGTTGATGTTTATCCTTGACTATATGATGCCTGGAAATACCCTCATCCCCAGCTTCTAGATCATCTTGCATGTCTCATTTTCAACCAATGCCTTCCGTTGCTCGAAACTCTTGAATGCATCACTTTTATGCTTCATCATGTTCACCTAAGTCAATCTTGAATAATCATCTTTGGATGACACAAAATATTTCTGACCGCCCTATGATTCCATCCTTGAAGGCCTTAAACAATCAAACTGGATATAATCAAGTGTCCCTTTTGTGTTGTGAATTGCTTTGGGAACTTGTTGTGAAAGTCAAATTAGCTATCATTTTATACGTAATTTACCCATTTATTGTGACTTATTTGATGTGATTTCGGGGTATTTTAGTGGTTTTTATAGGCACTTTTCACCACAACATGAGTCATGAGACAAAAGATGTTTACGTCCGGAAATCTCTTTATTTTTGGGTGAATTGCATGCATTCTATTTGAATTCATCATGATTGGGTATGTGGTTTATTTATGTTATTGGTTTGGCGTGATAGATGACATGAAATTGAGCTCAATGTGATGAAAATAGACTAAAACGGAGTTCAGGAGTGAAAATGGAGCAAAAATCAAGTATGAGGCCAAGTTTGGGTCGATTAGGCAAAGGGCCGGGCGCACGTCGGCCAGGGCCGGGTGCACACCCAGCAGAGAGGAGCATAAAAGCAGGCGGTACAGGAGAGGGGGCGCACACTAGGAATGACCCGGGCGCACGCCCGGGAGGCCGGACAAGAAGCGGGACGCGTGGAGAAGTATAGCAGGCGCAGGCCTGCCAGGGACAGGGTGCACGCCCACCGGGCTTGAAAATCAAGGGAACCTGAGCAGAAGAAGGGGAAGATGCCCGGTTACAAGAGGGTGGACGCCTGGCCTTTATTTTCGCGTGAATTTTCAGAAAATAACCCTACCTAGGTCGGTTTTTTGCCTATAAAAAGCCACCTAGGTCGATTTCTTACACACATACTCTTATAATACTTTAATTTTTAGTACCAGCTCTTTATTTCCCTCTAGAAAATATATCTACAATTATGTTTCCTTTAAATTTCTACAAGAAGACAACACTATTTCTTCAATTATTTTGCGATTACTACACAACGTATTGACGATTCGAGTGATGATTTGGTACAGTTACTTTTGGTACTTTTATTTATCTTTTTATCATGTCTATTATCAATTCTTTCATGAATTCTTGTGTAATTATTTGATTTTTCATAGCTAAATTTCATAATTTCTAAATTATGTGATAGAATTACGAAATTAATGCTTAAATGATGATCTAAAGATGAGTATGACTTAAAAATTAGAACTTTTGAATGTTTGTGTTCTAAAACTTGAACCTAATGCTTTTAGTGGAGCCGTGAACCATTAATTGATTCAACACACGGACTTTATAAATTATATTGCGAGGGAGTGTGCGAACTAGGGTTTTAGAATTGCCATGCACGAACTAGTCAAGTTGTTCGAGCTTGTTCCTTCGTAAGGTTTTTCTGGTAAGCCGTGAACTCGGTGGTTATAGAGCGTCTCATTGCTTTAAATCATATAAGGTCAATTAAATCCCGAATAGGGGACTGTTGAACCAAGTATAGGGTAACTGGGTTGTGGTAGTAGCGCCTAGGGACCTTTTCAAAAGATTGCTCCCACAAACATATTCATTAGTTTACAATTGCTTGGTTGGTTGGTTTAAACTCGTCCCTAGTGATTCATAAAAGTGTTAAGAGTAGTAATCTTGATCATAGTTTAGCTATTCCTTTTATCATATCATTTAAATGCCTCATTTTTATTCACTTAGTTATAATTAACATCACTCTTATTTGTTGGTCTGAACGAAATACGAAAGTGATTGTGGTACATAGTCAATTCCTCTTGGGATCGACATTCCTTATCACTGTAGCGATTCTGACCATGTACTCTACCGGTTAATGTTTGTTTACTAGAATTTAACCATCAACTTGCTTCTGTGTAGCTTTCCAAACACACAATGATCACAAAAGACTAACTCATTGACCTTATGTCCTCCAAGCAAATCATCTTTAGACAGTTTTAGCATCCCTCTTTCACCCATATGACCAAGTGTCCTATGCCATAACCTAGTCATATCCTTCTAGTGAACCCCCGACGATGCAACAACAACAAAACCTGATACAGTGGACCCTTGCAGCATGTACCATGTCCTATGTTTGACACCTTTCGAAAATACACTTGAACCCCTGTAGACATTTAGGACTCTACCTTTACATCTGAATATGAACCCTTTGTTGTCTAAAAGACTAAGAGATATAAAAATCTTGGTCATGTATAGATCACGCCTCACCTCATTCAATTTATAGAACTTACCTTCATGGGCCCTAACCTGAATTGAACCAATTCCAACCACTTCACAGATATTACTGTTGGCCGTAGTAATATGTCATTTACCTATCTGCACATTCTCTACGTGGACACAAATGATAAGAAGCTCCATAATCAAGAATCCAGCCATCATTATGATGAGTTGATTCACCAGCCACTTGAGCTATATCCTCGTCAGAGTTTGTGCTTTGTTCAGCCATTGCAACGATCCCAGACTTAGCATCTTTTTGCTTCTTTGGACATTCATTCTTCCAATGTCTCTGCTCTTTACAATAATTGCATATTTCCTTGGCCTTAAGACATTTGGAACCCTTCTTGAAATTCTTCTTTCCAAGTTTTCCATGTCATTTACTACTGCAACCGGCCATTAGTCCAGCAACCTGAATATCTGCATTAATACCAACTGCCTTATGCCTAACCTCTCGAGTATGGAGAGATGACCTAACATCTTCCAATGACACCGTATCCTTCCCGAGAATATAAGACTACACTTCTTATATGATGTTGGAAGTGATACCAACAAAATTCGAGCTGCATCCTCATCTTCAATCTTGACATTAATATTCCTATAATGAAGCAATATTTTGCTTAACCTATCCAGATGATCTCTTAGAGGCATTCCTTTTTGCATCCTTAAAGTGAACAGACGTTGATTCAACAATAACTTGTTGGTAAGAGATTATGTCATGCACATGCTCTCAGGCTTCAACCACAACCCTGCAGCAGTGTTCTCTTCGGAAACTTATGTGATAATATCATCAAAAAAGCACAACATAATTTTTGAATGTGCTTTCTCCTACCAACTGTCCATCTCAGCGATTTCTACATCTGTTGCCTTTGTCAATGGAGCCCAAAGCCCTTGTTGTTTCAATCAGGTACACATCTTTAGCTACCATAAACAGAAATTATTCCTCTTTATGAATTTATTGATCATTATGTTTCACCCATAAGCGATCATTGATCCAAAAACCTAGTGTCAATTATGGCCTTGGTGCCAATCAAAATTTCCCGAACAAATTACGGACCCAGAACCTTGCTCTGATACCATTTGTTAGAACAAATTGCAAGAACAAGAACAAAAATATATATTATATCACATAGAAAACATGAACACGACCCTAAAATAACAAGAACACGGAGATTTAACGTTGTTTCCAACGTTGTGTCGACTAGTCCAAGGGCGGAAAATGAGAAACTTTATTATCACCAGAGTTTACAGTTTCTACAGTCAACTAGGTTACAGAGGGTGAGTATATATAGTTCTTAGACTAAAAACCTAGCCAACTAAACATCTTCAGACGTGATATTTCCAGTTGAGAGACCCACTTTAGAAGGGAGCCTCCTATATTTAGATAAGATCCCCTGTTGTTTTCAGATTCAAACGAGAAGACTAAGATCAAATGTGATTACCAGATTGAGACGTAATCACAAGCTTTCAAAGTGAACATCAAATTCAGATGTGATCACTGTAAGGAAATCAAAGCCCGTCGCGCAGTGGAAATACAAAAAAATTGATTTTCTAGACCTGAGGACCGACTTTAAAAGAAAAAAGAAAATACATAGAAGGAGATACAAGAATTACCCGGATGATCAAAAGGATCGACGGTTTATATTCGGTCGGTGATCCAAGCACCGTGCCGTCCACGCGACCGGCCTCTAACGGTAATCCACATTAACGACCACCAAAATCCTCGAAAGACTGCTACTGGAAAAGTTCGACGGCTAGGTCATGTTTTCTCATCTCTCAACTCCTTCAAAGAAATATTTACTACGGAAATAGAGTTCTCTCTTTACGAGAGCTCTCTTGTTTCTAATGTTTTTAGGTAATGAAAGGCTTGACCCTCGTTACTATTTATACTAATAAGTGGCGCCTCACCTCTCCTCCACATCCGACGTGGGATTTTTGCTTCTTTGATTTAGAGTTGGAAAAATAAGAAACCCATTTTCCAATAAAATAAGGATTAAAAAAATAAACCATTTTAATTGATTTATCCCATTAATTTA
Organism: Gentiana straminea; assembly: GCA_036785695.1. NCBI lineage: Eukaryota > Viridiplantae > Streptophyta > Magnoliopsida > Gentianales > Gentianaceae > Gentiana > Gentiana straminea. The sequence continues at coordinate 601,331 of JAVUPR010000352.1, forward strand.
ATATGTTATATTAAATAATTCATTTAATTAATTACATGTGTGTATATCATATATGTGTGTGTGTGTATATACGTATGTATACATATTTATACATATATATACATATATGTATACGTATATATATATATATATATATATATATATATATATATATATATATATATATATATATATATATATATATATATATATATATATATATACCTTAGTAGTCTCAAATAAGGCGTGCAGGCCAGCCTCTTTTTTGAGTAGGTGATTCACTACCGAAGCGAAGAAAAGGCTGGATCAAGAAAAGGGGTACTACGAGCCCTCTCGCCCTTATATTGTCATCAATATTGGTTCACCGGTTCCACCGACTAGACCCTTAGAGTATCTCGGTCGATACAGAGGTGCGCTTGAAGTGGGAGGTGTGATGTCCCTATTGGGCTATATATATATATATATATATATATATATATATATATATATATACACACACACCACATGCATATGAACATATATGTATATGTATATTTATCCATTAATAACCTAATTAATATCTTGTATTATTTATTCATAATAAATAAATACCACAATATTAATTACTAGTATAACACTTTATAGTCGTGATAAATGAATCCGTATTCGGTTATCACTATAACCACAATTTAATTCCGTCCAGTTGTTCATGTGTGACCGGATAGACTTTTGAATAAAGTGTATTTATAAAATTACCCTTCCCCGGAATGAACACTTTCATTCCCACTTTGAAAATATTTCGAGAATAAAACATTCCTATATAAGATGGCCATTTTAGGATATTCATCCTACCATTAGGAATGCGAATTCCGGAACATTACTGCAAAAAAACCATAAAGATCACAGTTTTAAGTGTGATATATTCACATTAGTCACGTTTTCCAAAGTGTGGCATATTGAGTTGTGGCATAAAATACTTTAATTCAATCACATTTAAAAACAATGATCTATTAAAGTTGTTATCACACTTAAGAACCGAGATCTATTATGAATTTGAACACATTTAAAAACTGTGATCTATTATAGTTGTTATCACACTTAAAAATAGAGATGTGTTATAATTTCAACACAATTAAAAACTGTGAATTATTATAGTTGTTATCACACTTAAAAATCGAGATCTATTATAATTTCAACACATTTAAAAACTATGAACTATTATAGTTGTTACACACTTAAAAACCGAGATCGATTATAATTTCAATCACACCTAAAAACCGAGATCTACTATAATTTTAACCACACATTTTTTTTTGTCAAAAATGGGACTCAAACAGGATACTCCGGGTTAAGGAGGCACACTAATTACCACTGAGCCGATGTCTTCTTTCTTCTAGTTTTTGACCAATTCAAAAAGAATGATCTATTAGAGTGTTTATCAAATACATTTTACCATATTTAATACTTGAGCTCTCATTATAAAATATCATATTATTTTAATCACAGTTAAAAACTGTTATTGATTGATGTTTTTGTCTCAATTTTCCTAAAAACCATGATAATGTGTTCGTTTTACTTTCTTTGTCTCAGTTTTTAAAAAATTGAGATCTTTGTCATTTTGAAGTGTGATATTTATCCTTTTGTAATAGTGAAATAAAATCAATCACGCCTAAAATCTGATACTTGAATATAAAATATCTAACCATTTTAATCACAGTTAAAAACTGAGATTTATTGGTATAATACATCTCGGTTTATTCAATAACTATGATAAAAATTTAAGTGTGATATATACATCTTCCTTGTCTCAGTTCTAATAAAAATGAGATCTTTATCATTCTTTAAGTGTGGTCTATGTCTCTTTTTGTAGTAGTGGATATAATTTGTCTCATTTTTTTCTAGAAATATAACAAAATTATCATATGAATTCAGTCATAGTTTAAAAATGAGAATGATTGATATATTTTATCTCTCTTTATCAATAACCGTGACAAAATTATCATATCAATTCGGCAACAGTTTAAAAGTGAGATTGATTGATATGATTTATCTCTTTTTCAATAACAATGACAAAAATATCATATCAATTCAGTCACTGTTTAGAGGTGAGATTGACTGATATAAATTATCTCTCTTTTTCAATAACTATGACAGAATATCATATTAATTCGGTCACAGTTTAAAAGTGAGATTGATTGATATAATTTATCTCATCTTTTCAAAAACTATGACATAAATATCATATCAATTAAGTCACACTTTAAAAATGAGATTGATTAATATAACTTATCTCGGTTTTTCAATAACAGTGACAGAAAGTTGTTAGTGTGATATATATATTTTCTTTGTTTCGGTTTAATTAAAACTGTCATTGTTATCATTTCTTAAGTATGACCTATATCATATTTTGTAGTAGTGGACAGGCGATATAATTCCTACGCATGCTTCAATATCACACCAATCACTACCGCATGATTGGCCCGTGCCTAGGGGAAACCTCAATAGTGTCAGAGCATGAAAATCCACACCGTGATGTTATGAAGACTCCGGTCTGAGAATAATTACACAACCGCCACATAGTGCGCCACTTAATAAAGAAAGTGGGTCAATCTAACGTACGCATTCCTTAATACACGTCCACGTATAGTCCATGTGTCTTCACACTTTGATAGATGAGATCAATCACTATCCTCACAAGATAGAGGACATTTAATACGGGCTAGTCTAACCGTACTGTGAATGTCCCATTTAATAATACACACAACTAGAGATATTTAAATACTAAACCGTTTAGAGTGAATCCAGATCTCATCAATCATAATCATAATTACGATTTCTCTATCATGGTTTGACACTAGGGACATTATCTTATATACAATATTATAATTGGTTCGTGAAATGAACACATTTATAATAACAAAAAAACCATTTGTTATATGTACAAACGTAAAGGCGTAATTGAAGTGATCCGACTCGGCTGGATCCTATCCAACCCGAATGATTTTAGGAACTACACTAAAAATCTCTCACTTGACTGAAATCCAATCACTCGTATACACAAGACCAAGTTGAAACACGCGAATCTCATGCAATAGTCGCAACCAACCCTAAGCGTAAACTGATCACTATCCGCAGTGACTCATACTATCTTTATATCTTGCTTCCAAATGGTCAATTCAAATGGAAACACCTCAATACATATTTGGTGGGTGTTTGGCGGTGGTACTTCTCTTTGGCGGCGGAGCTGTAGCAATTGGTGGCTGTGCGGCGGTGATTAAGTGGCGTATGGCTTACATGGCCCCTCTAAGGCTCTGGGCTCTTAGCCGGCGATTATAGCCATCGCTCTCTCAACGGGGGTGTTAGCTACTCTTCCGGACTCATCACTTCGCTCAGTGGCGGCAATCAATGGTGGTGGATATATGAATCTCTGATGAGGCCCTAGTCCTTGCTTCAAGAATGAATTCACTAATACATCAGTTGTATAGAAAATACGGAAGAACTGCACAAGGTTCAAAAATGAACCTCTCAAATCCGCGTATTACTTCCTGATGTGTTCTGTAAACGATTTAGATCTGAATTTGCCCAAGGACCGATTAAAGTATCAATAAGAGAACGAGCACCGCGACCCTTAGCTAACCCATAACTAAGTATCTTGGTATTACCTCAACCCTCAGATAACTGATAGCAAAATACTTAACCGCTAACATTCACCAACAAAGTATCGGGTCAACGGGAGTATAGTGGTCACAAGGTCGAATCCACAGGGAGTAATGTCTAAGTACCAAAGCTGACGTAGAACTTAGTTCAAGCCAAAATAACGGTGGAAGATATTATACTAATGTAGAAATAAAGATGAAACTACCGGTTTTACTTCTAAGTATTAAAAGGTATAGCTGAACTATGATCCCACGAGCTACTTTTACCCCTTAGGAAGGACTTGACAGGGAGCGTGTCTTAACCGACCTACCTATCCTATGTAGTTTAACGACATGCACGGGTGCCAACTCCTAATTCAAGTGATTAGACTGAACAACTCGATCTAATCACCCTATGTGAAGCTAACCGACTCTCCCTCTAGAAAACTGATTATCCTAACATGATTAAGTTCTAGAGTTGCTCGAACAACGATGACAAACCTCTGTATTGGAAACGGTCCTAACAACTAGGCCGAATCTACATAACGATCCTAAAACCCCTTTTCCCACATCTCACCGCAAAATACATCTATAAGTTCGATGTGTGTGACAGTGAACAAGGTGATCAAGCTAATTCAAAGATGTTATAATTAGTTTTAGGACGTGCATTAATCGTTTAAACATGATAATATGCACTACACAATTCCCAATCTCATCCCCCTTAGGGTTTTCGCTCGCGTTCACATAATTCGACTACACATGGAATCAGCTACTCATGATTATGCTAATAAATGAAATAAGAATTGAAATCATGCTAGAAATAAAAGAGAAAATATTCTTTACCATATAATTGAGGCAAAATCTGATTTGAAAAAGTATGAAGAAATAATCCACCAAAAGTCGAATCTTTGGAACTTGAAACGTAAATCTAAGATCTAAAAAATGTTTAGAATCAAAGGATGTTATCTATGGAATCAAAGGATCAAAGGATGATCAACCTACACTAAAACTACACCAAAATCGCCCTAAATATGTCTAAAGTCGGCCGAATCTGTCAAGGGGCTGAACGAGCTGTGTATTTATAGTGTAGGTCTGATTCTTTCTGCTGTCGGTAGCAAACGCCCGTTTGCCACAAGTCAAACGCCCGTTTGCTTGGAAATCTGATTCTTGATTAGGGTTTCTCCTTCCATGAACGAGCGTCTGGCCTGCCTTGAACGCTAGTTTGCCTTATATGAGCTTTATTGATTCGGGCTGAACCCATCCAAACGATAGTTTGGGGGTAATTTGAACTCTCATCCGTATGAAAATCTAACTTTCAGTAGCAAGTGCTGATTCTGTGAACGCCCGTTTGAACTCTCCAAACGCCAGTCTGGCATGAGCTTGATTCAAACGCCAGTTTTGGTAGAGCAAACGCCAGTTTGCCTTGATTTCACTCCAAACTGGATTTTCCTTCACTTTTATTCCACCTTTGTGCCACGACCATGTTTCTCAATCCAAAACATTGCCTTCTGGGTCCTCGAGTCACCTAAGTCCTGCAATAATATATACGAACAACCACCACGCATAATTCTACAAGACAAAAGTGCTCGGAACAGAGATAAATATCGCTAAAAAGGCGGAGTTTACTATCGATGTGACAGTTTAACTCCCCGGGCGTATAACTCTTGATATTACTCTTAAACAGGTCTAGAACTACCCAAAACATGCCAATAGAGTAATAAACGGGGGTTAAACTGCACACCAAAGTACAGTAAAGTTGACTCCCATCAACCACCCCACACTTACCCTTTGCTCGTCCTCGAGTAAATTAGGCGCTTTAAAACAGACCAAGGGATCAACTTTACGAAATATGCACAGGACTCACGACATCAAGGTGAACAAAAAGTAGACACTGAATGTAAACCACTGGACTCTATATTACCATGAAAATGAAGTTTGTGTGATAAAAACCGAGGGCTACACTCAAAATGATTACCGGCTTCGAATACCGGCCAAATGACTACACACATCTCGTACCGGGCTAGAATCTCCACTAATCGAGGAAACCGAGGCTAAATACGGTCAAGTAGGACTTGAAGAGTATAATGTTAAGCTCGGGACGGGGTTAACCGAAAGGAAAATTTTGGGACTGGAGAAAAGAAAATACGAGTGAACCTAATCTTCTCATGCGTATCTCCTCCTCAAAAACATACCAAACCACACCAAACTCCTTCAATTTCTATACTCATTGGTAAACAACTCCAATCTTAACATCATACTTTTATTTGCTCAAACATCCTTCTTTGACTTTTTTTCTCAAACTTTATTCAAACTTTCTTTTGTTTTATTTTCAATCTTTTTTTTTCTTTCTTTTTCTTTTTTCTTTCTTTTCATCTCTTTTCCAAAAAAATTTCGAACCAACAAGCCTCACAATAGATTTCTCGAGCCCCTCCCCTTCGTTCTACTAGCTTATACTAACCAACCCCTCTGGAAATGTGCACCATCTCCCACCCCACACTTGATTCAGCGAGTGTGTCTAAAGTAACAACCAAGTCCACTCGTAGGGTGATCAAAAGGAACGTGACCAATAATATAGCTCAGGGTTAGGGTAATACAGGCTAAGTAACCAAAACGGCTTATTTTCGGACGGTGGTCAGACCGTCCTATCAAGGCTTAGAGGGGGTACGAGGGTAAAATGTCGGGATTTTGTCTTATTTGGCTCTGGTCGGGTCAAAGAAGCACTAGGACTCTCATCCCGTATCAGGCTTAGGTAAAGTATAAGTGTGTATAGCAACCAAACTAAGTATAACCATGGTTCTATGTGCACTAAAAGGGTTCGTATCGTGATAAAATAAAATCGCCCTACACACATTACTCGACTACTAAGACATTTACCAACTCCATCGTGAGAAATATGCATATAACGCGGTGTGAAACCGTGAAAAGTTTTATAATTTTAAGCCACGAATTGACTCGAAACCGAACATTAACTAAGCATATCACAATTACTGGCACATTTATCCAACGAAACAATATAAATCTAAGCGTATCCACCCCCACTTCGAATGAAGCAATGTCCTCAGTGCGTGAATGAGATAGAAAAGAAGACTTAGCTTGTGAACCCGGCAGAAAGGCGCTATCGAATCCCGTAATAGCCTCGTGTAAGCGTGACCCGAATCCTTATATCAACGTAGACAAAACAACACAAAGCATGCACGGGACATGGTCCTCGTGCCAAAATAGATAATAGGGGTATGGGGGTATAACAGTAATAAGGCCCTATCACGTCAGAAAACTCGACACGCTATATGGAACGCACAAAATAGAGTGCTATAGACGGATAAATAACCCCTACGGGGAAGCACAGAACATCTATGCATAATAGAAAGGCCACATAGGCACAAAATCAGAAAACATCCACAGTGCGTAGGCATACATCATCAAAGGCGAGTACAAGTAGCGCATACTCGAAAACCCCTAGATCACCTTTTATTCTAAACAGTCTTATTATGGCGGGGTTGTCCCCCCCCAAGCGCCTTTGTTTTACGTCGTTGGCTCGACCGGATGACTCCAAACGGACTCAAACCACAAACGACTCAAAGCAACAATTCAAGCCTTTCCATTCAGACAAGTAGTATCAAGAATCATCAACCAAAATCCAAGCTCAAGAAGACCAATAGTTTACGAAAAGAGAACAATGCGAGAACCATAGAAATTGAATTCACTAGAAACTTACCTCTCTTGGCTCTCGATGCTACCTCCTCCCAAGCAGTGAATCTTCTTTTGTTTGCCTTTCGATCCTTCTTCTTTTTAAAAACCGCATCAGGCGGATGTGGTCTCTTTCTCACACCTCTTTGAGCCACATGCACCAGTGGTGGTAAAAACTTGATATCATAGAGCTTATCATCACAAGGTGGACGAGTGAAGTAATCCGGGACGGACGTATCAGGGATCACTAGGCCATCCGGTGGCTTAAATATAGGTGGCTGATCAACTTGCTCTTGATCCATAGGTTAGCTTGACGGTAGAGGGAGTGATCCCAACTTCTCTTTAGTCTCGATCTCCACATGATCGACGACCACAATCGAATCCACCGCACACTCTTTCAAGCCATCGTTTTGTACATCCTCGGACGGCGGTGTACTTGATAAAAGTTGCACCTCTTCCATCTCCAAATGTTGTAGTTCCTCTTCATCCCAAATAGTTTCAATACCAAAGAATTCGTGCTCACTCATAACGATGGTCGGTACCACCGCACATCTCACCACGGTATTGTCATTTTTCATCTCAGGGGGTGGATGTGTAGTAGGTAGAAAGTGAAACATGCCATCCTCAAATTTCGCAATAGGAGTAGACGGTAATATGGGTGATCCCAACTCAATATCTTGCTCTGGCACCTCATCATAGTAAACTAGATCCTCAATCTCACTCCCCACTTCAACTTCTTCAGTGCTAACCTCGGCAGCCCTAACCACCTCTATTGCACATGCCTGCTCTTTCTGCTTGGGCCTCATCATGTCAATCAACTTCCCCGCCCAGTCTTGAAGGTTACTTAAGGTGTAGTCAGTACTTATCTTGAACTCCTGCATGTCCCGCAGTTGCTCTTGCATGCTCTTGTTTATTCCCTCTAGTAGCTCCATTTGACTGTCGGTGAAGCCCTTTTGTGGCACGGGAGCAAACTGATCATTCTGACTTTGATTCATCGGAGGTGGGTAGCAGGCTTCTTGCCAAGATGGATACTTATCAAACGGCTGAATCGGTGCAAAGTTGTCAACATGCCAAGTGTGAGAACCAAAATCATGATACGCACAGGGGTTCCGATAACCCTCATAATGTTGTGGCTCATTACTCGAATAACCATAATTCTGATCCTGGTATGCACTAGGGCATTAATAAGCCCAAGAACCCTGGTTACTCTGTTGTTGATACTGAGGCTGAGGCACATACTGTTGTTGATAATATTGTTCAGCTGCTTGTGGTTGGTAGGGTAATTGTTGTTCAGGTGAGTAGTATTGATTGGAAAATCCATCCATTTAGGCTCAAACCGTAAGATCTTAGAAAACACCAGCAACACATTCACGGTATCTCGTCACCACCACCACAACAATAGGTAGTGTGACTCTTCAGCTGTAAAAGAGGAAACAACAAGAAAAAAAATAAAAACGACCTAATCCCAAGCTTTCGGTCAACTTAAAAGATATTAAACGCTACTCCCCGGCAACGGCGCCAAAATTCTTGATAGCAAAATACTTAACCGCTAACTTTCACCGACAGAGTATCGGGTCAACGGGAGTATAGTGGTCACAAGGTCGAATCCACAGGGAGTAATGTCTAAGTACCAAAGCTGACGTCGAACTTAGTTCAAGCCAAAAGAACGGTGGAAGATATTATACTAATGCAAAAATAAAGATGAAACTACCGGTTTTACTTCTAAGTATTAAAAGTTATAGCCGAACTATGATCCCATGAGCTACTTTTACCCCTTAGGAAGGACTTGACAGGGAGCGTGTCTTAACCGACCTACCTATCCTATGTAGTTTAACGACATCCACGGGTGCCAACTCCTAATTCTAGTGATTAGACTGAACAACTCGATCTAATCACCCTATGTGAAGCTAACCTACTATCCCTCTAGAAAACCGATTATCCTTACATGATTAACCTACTGAACAACTCGATCTAATTGCTCGAACAACGATGACAAACCTCTGTATTGGAAACGGTCCTAACAACTAGGCCGAATCTACGCAACGATCCTAAAACCCCTTTTCCTACATCTCACCGCAAAATACATCTATAAGTTCGATGTGTGTGACAGTGAACTAGGTGATCACACTTATTCAAAGATGTTATAATCTGTTTTAGGACATGGATTAATCATTTAAACATGATAATACGCACTACACAATTCCCAATCTCATCCCCCCTAAGGGTTTTCGCTCGCTTTCACATAATTCGACTACACATGGATTTAGATACTCATGATTATGCTGATAAACGAAAAAGAATTGAAATCATGCTAGAAATAAAAGAGAAAATATTCATTACTATATAATTGAGGCAAAATATGATCTGAAAAAGTATGAAGAAATAATCCACCAAAAGTTGAATCTTTGGAACTTGAAATGTAAATCTAAGCTATAAAAAATGTTTAGAATCAAAGGATGTTATCTATGGAATCAAAGGATCAAAGGATGATCAACCTACATTAAAACCGCACCAAAATTGCCCTAAATATGTCTAAAGTCGGCAGAATCTGTCAAGGGGCTGAACGAGCTACGTATTTATAGTGTAGGTCTGATTATTTCTGCTGTCGGTTGCAAATGCCCGTTTGCCTCATGTCAAACGCCCGTTTGCCTGGAAATCTGATTCTTGATTAGGGTTTATCCTTCCATGAACGAGCGTCTGGCCTGCCTTGAACGTTAGTTTGCCTTATACGAGCTTTCTTGATTCGGGCTGAACCCATCCAAACGCTAGTTTGGGGGTAATTTGAACTCTCGTCCGTCTGAAAATCTAACTTTCAGTAACAAGTGCTGATTCTGTGAACGCCCGTTTGAACTCTCCAAATGCCAGTCTGGCATGAGCTTGATTCAAACGCCAGTTTGGGAAGAGCAAACGCCAGTTTGCCTTGATTTCACTCCAATTTTCCTTCACTTTTATGCCACTTTTGTGCCACGACCATGTTTCTCAGTCCAAAACATTGCCTTCCTGGTCCTCGAGTCACCTAAGTCCTGCAATAATATGTACGAACAACCACCACGCTTATTTCCGCAAGACAAAAGCGCTCGGAACAGAGATAAATATCGCTAAAAAGGCGGAGTGTACTATCGATGTGACAGTTTAACTCCCCGTGCGTATAACTCTTGATATTACTCTTAAACAGGTCTAGAACTACCCAAAACATGCCAATAGAGTAATAAACGGGGGTTAAACCGCACACCAAAATACATTAAAGTTGACTCCCAACAATAACCCGTATCTATCCTTGGTATACGAAAGCCACAAGGTATGCTCAGAACCTTGCTAATTTCATGTTTCGAATATTCTATATAGAATACTCACGGAAAGCTTAAAAACTAAATATAAATTTCACTCAATAATGTTTGAACTATTTGTTAGAATTACTCTATTTGCCTTTATATAGGCTACAGACTTCAAGACCAATTGTTAATTTAGCAATGTTGGACAAAATCACAAAATTAAAAATAATAACAAAAATAAAAGACTATGTTTAAAAAAATATTTAATTAATAGTAGAAATTGTTTTTCCATAAGCAAAATTATATTAAAAAAATATTAACACGACACCGCCGTCGCATTAAATTAACATGTTTATTAATTATCAAAATTATTTTATCAGAAATCAGCGTTATATAAAAAAAGAAAATTTAACAGCCAAAATGATATATTATCAGCAAGATGCTAAAAATGGTTTACAAGATGTTCCAGGAATTCAATAATAACCGAAATACAACAGCTTTAACCAAAATATTACAACGCAGATCATGCAACCAAGCGAGCCCATGAAATTTTATAAAATTAACCATTCCGAAGCAGCTGCCAAAACCGACGATAAACAAGGAGAAGATAAACCTGCACACCTACTTTATATTCTAACAAATTTTGCTGCCACAGCAATATCATTGACCAAAACAAAAGCCAAAATCTCACACTTGTCCCATTTGTTCTGAAGCAATTGTTCACCCGTTAAAGAATCACCTTGACTGACTTTTAATGAATTTGTATCCAAATAAGAGGGAATTGTAGTAGCCAAAGTGCAAAGCTAGCATGATCTAGTTCTGGAGGATTTGAAGCCACCACATTTCCAGCTGCTATTACCCTCATTAGAGGTTCCAATGACAACCTACTTCAATGATCAAGAAGCCGCATTCATCTAATTCGCCTTCCATTCTTCCCAATCGAGTTTCTTGAGACATTTAGGCATTTACCATTTGAAAGCCAAGTAAAAGAAAGTCTCTGCACATCTCTAAACATTGTATTCCAAATCACCCAAGAAGTAATTCCAACTATTGCCGACCAAAGACGGGAAGCCAAACTCGAAAAGGCTACCCCAACGTACATGTTATTGAGGATACTATTAGTGATAAATGATTGTCGTATTTAATTAACAATATTTTGTAATTATTATTTACTTCCACCCTAAGATATAGAGTCCTATATAAACATATTGTACTAAATCAATTATAATCAATGAGAAATATCAATTATGTTTGTCGATATGGTATCAGAGCTTGGCGTTGATCTCGTCTCCTCATCATGACATTCCCTCCTTCTTCTTCCTCTCCACAAAACCCTAAACAAACAAACAAAAAAAACTTCAGCCGCACCATGGCAGAAGACTCAATTCTCTCTGAAACTTCTTCTCCGGCCACCCCTACTCCAACTTCGGCCAAATCCTCTCTTCTCTCTTTTCATCCCTCTTCCCAAATTCATATCATTAAACTCAATTGTCAAAACTACCATCTTTGGAGAGCACAAATCCTACATTATTTACGTTGTCAAGGAGTGTTTGGCTACATTAATGGAACCATTAAAGCACCAGCAAGGACCATCGTTGATGATAAAGGAGCAGTAGTACCAAATCCGGCCTATGATACATGGCTACAACAAGAAAGCTTGATTCTTAGTACTATCACCTCTTCTCTCTCTGAGGAAGTATTAATGTAGGTCTACCATGCTACTACCTCAGCCGAAATACGGCCAGCCATCGAAACATGTTTTGCGTGTCAATCTCTTGCAAAACTTATGCAAATTCGCACCCAATTGACTTCAACACGCAAAGCTACAATGACAACCATAGAATATTATGTTGCTATCAAACATTTGACAGATGATTTGTCCATGGCCGGCATCTGTTATCCACCGATGATATTGATGTGTATCTTGTCGCCGATCTCAGACATGAATATCATGCCCTGGTCACTATGCTCTCTGCTCATGATTTAGTCTATCTCGAAGAAGCATATTCGCTCCTCTTAACCGCTGAATCCAGACTTCAAAATCATGCTCTTGTTCAGCAGGCGTCTACTATGTCTTCTACGACCAACCCGCAAGCAAATCTGAAAACCGGACCTCCTCACAATTCTGTTCGTGGTTGCGGTTATGGCCCCTCCAGACAAAATCGAGGCCTAGGGCATTCAAGCTCTTCTCGGGGATGCGGTGCAGGCCGTAATTCAGGCCCTCCGGTCACCTGTCAAATCTGCTCCAACCAAGGTCATTGATTGAGGTCAAGTTAAATTATTAACTCGATGCCTAACTAACACACTAGCAAGAGAACTAGGTTCAATCGTAGTATAGCTAGATAGATTCGAGGTCGATCCCACAGTGACTCGGCACAAACAAAACACAACTTTATTCATTAAGAACTAAATCGAAAGGGCGGTCTACGACCAACTAAACGCCGTAAATAAAATAGTGACAACCACAAGACAAAGGATACCACAAAGACAAACTAACAAATACTAAACAAGAGCAAAATTATTAATACTATCTTAACAAAGAATATTAAGAATATTGATTACGCTAGTAGCTAATGACTCCCCCATGTGAACTAGATTGACAACGAGACAAAACAAACGTTAAAGATTAATTATTATGACTACGGGAGTCACCCCCTAAGGTAGATTTAGCTCAAATTAGGCCATCTAAATCTTTGTGCCTCCATTACGTGACTTCGCCTTTTAATGCCTCCATCTCATATAACTTCTGACACAATTACGAAACTAGGGATGCCGGTATAAACCGTAACCTCATCTAAGCAACATTCCTAGGGTAAGGCGTACTTCTTAGATGCCGATTCAATCTAGATCCTAAGTAACAATCACTTTTTAGGTTTCATGTTAAATTATGATGACAAATAATTAAGTTGATCAGGTTTAATTACTCGTTTTAATTCCAAATCAGAGAATCTGACGTAGTCGAAGCCGGTCATAATTATGCCCTAAACTTCGCCACACTCGGTCGACCGAATGACATGTCTCGGTTGACCGAGTGACATGTCTCGGCTGACCGAGTGAAGGTCTGCGTAGGTACAAATTATGATTACTTCTTAACGTTTCTAATCTAAACACATGGGTTCGTAAATAGTCTACATCGCGAAATCTATACGAGAAAACTACTCCATAATAAAATAAATCAGATTTATGAATAAAGATTGCATAATTGAAAAGTCATACCCTCAAAGATGAGAATGACTCCCACTCTTTAATGCGCTCCCTAACCGGAGAATCCGATGAATCCACAGTGAGCAAACATAAAGAAAAGAAAACTAAAACTAAAAACTCAAATTGTATAAATTGTCTTGTGTTGTAAAGGTGTGTCTTCTCAATTTCGTAGCTGCTGCTTATATAGAGGATTCTGCCGACATAGGATGAATCTAGAAGATATGCACGCGTTTTAGGTCTGAGCAGCTTCGGGTGACCGAACCACATGCCTCGGTCGACCGAATGAAGTGGCTCGGTCGACCGAGCCTCTTTATTTTTGCACATGTTAAATGCGTTTCTTGTCTAACTTGTTCCCCACTGCATTCTTTCGTGCTGATCTGATTTCTCTAACTTATCCCTTGATTAATGCTTCGATTTTCTTCCTTATTATCTTGAGATTTTCGGATTGAATGACATTTATCCTCCGCTTTGTCATGATCTACAAAATCAGCATTTATCGCACAACAAATAGGTCTTTTATAATAAAAACAGCTAAATACCAAAAATCATATTAATAGTCACTTAACATTAAATAATAAATATTAACAAGTGATTTAATATGAAATATATATAATTAACTCCGATTTAAGGTTAGAATTGATGACATAAATAGGTATATTTTAACCGTCATCAAAATGCCCCCCACTTAAACTTTGCTTCATCCCGAACAAAGCATCAATAAGTTATTCCCCAAGACACATTTTCCTTGGTCAACTCATACTTACACAAGAAACTCGAGTCAACTCATACCAGTCATGCTCATAAGATAAGCATTATTCACTACTCGCTATGAATCGAAGTGATTGTGTGCATGTGCATTGGTTTTATATAAATGTAGCAAGATTAGAGTTTATGCAGACTTCATATCAAAATTCACCAACATCAGCATTCATACTTCTTTTGCCTCGCAAAGGTTAAAGCACTAGAACAATAAGCAAGAGCGTATCTATAGGGATTTTGGACTTGGAGACCGAGTACTACTCAAAGCCTCTAAAAACTTGAACTTTTTCAATTCTTCATATTTTTCAGATACTACCAATCTCAAGGAAGAAAACTTTTTTCGATTATCCCCCCTATCTTAGATCATGCATAGTATCGAATATTACCACAAGCGCGGGGCTACTTTGGTATTGTTACTACAAGCCCAGTGTTTTAACGCATTGTCAAAACACAGGTACGTCTCAAGCTTATTACTCCGCTTTGATGGCTAGAAGATCAGAATACATCAGTCGATAAATAACGACACTAGGTAAGCATAACCAATCATCTATGCAATGTACACATACCTCTTTCAATTATCATAATTCATGCGGTACTAAGCGATTCACATGTTGAGTAGTTGAACAATGCCTAACTACTTGCAATTGTTGGCATGAATATCCTTAAGTTTACTAACAATTTATCGCACAAGTATAATATGACCACGTACTTACGCAACTTGGTTCCTTTCCTATCAATTCTACGTACAAGAACTTCACAAGTTTAAGGGTACGAGTTAAACAACTTGGCATTTATCCATGAAATTTTTTTAAATTCGGCTCAATATTCCGTTGCCCTTTACATTTTTAACATATAGATAAACTAAGTCCCTTTGCCCCCCACTTAAACATGACATTGTCCTCAATGACAAAAATAAATGAGAGTTCAAGAAGAAAGACTTAGCTCTGGAAGCGGCTCCCAAGTAAAGGAACAATATCGGAGTAAACATCAGCACGTCGTGGAGAAACAGACACATCCTGTATAAGCAAACAAGCTCCACGAAATCGTCAAATACCATGTCTATGGAAGTTATAAAATAATGTGGCAGTAATTAGATATAAATATCTAAAAACAGTTTAAGCCACTTTACTTTATACTGCCATGGACAGACCAAAAGGGATTTAACCCTAAATAAAAAATCACATGACGGCTATCAAGGAAAAAACCTCGTTTATTCTGAACTTAGACTCGGAACATGGCGAGATGAAAAAAACCGTGATAGGCGCATGCTACTTTATTATTAAAAATAAAAACCAAAAAGATAGTTATAAGGAAATAGTTCTAAATTTATAGTCGCTAGCTCGACTCATTTCAAGATGGTTCATTCATAGATAGGGTCGTCGAGGTACAAAACCTCCTCCTCAGTACCAGGCGGAAGCCCTTGATAATGCTTCACACGATGTCCATTGACCACAAACCTGGACTCGTCTTTGAAATTGAATAGCTCCACGGCCTCGGAAGGAAAGACTTGTTGTACTCGAAATGGGCCATACCATCTTGATTTTAACTTGCCCGGGAAGAGTCTTAAGCGCGAGTTGTACAAGAGAACCAGATCACCCTCTTGAAAGGTCCTCTCCAGGATATTTTTGTCATGAAACTTCTTCGTGCGCTCCTTGAAAATCTTTGCATTCTCATATGCCTCTAAACGAAACTCCTCCAGGCGAGTTAATTCTAACATCCTCTTCTCACCGGCCAACGTCTCATCAAAATTTAGCATCCTTGTTGCCCACATGGCCCGGTGCTCAAGTTCCACAGGAAGATGACATGCCTTTCCAAAAACAATCTTATATGGGGACATTCCAATCGAGGTTTTATATGCAGTCCTATAAGCCCATAAAGCGTAGTCTAAACGTAACGACCAATCCTTCCTAGTCGTATTGACAGTTTTCTCCAGGATACGCTTTATCTCTCGATTGGTGACTTCTACTTGCCCACTAGTCTGGGGGGTGATATGCGGTTGCTACTTATGTCGAACCCCATACTTAATCATCAGCCTTTCAAAAGGTTTATTGCAAAAATGACTACCATTGTCGCTTATAATCGCCCTAGGCGTCCCAAACCTTGTAAAAATATTCTTTTTCAAGAATCTAACTACAACCTTAGTCGTTAGTAGGGGAAGCAATGGCCTCAACCCATTTGGATAAATAATCAACAGCAACTAAGATGTATCGGTTAGATAGTGATGAAGTGAAGGGTCCAACGAAATCTATTCCCCAAACGTCAAAGAGTTATACTTCTAAGATGCTCTTAAGTGGCATCTCATTCCTCCGTGAAATATTTCCTGTCATTTGACAAGCATGACATGCTCGTGCATATTGGTGTGCATCCTTAAACAATGTCGGCCAATAAAAACCGCATTGGAGGACCTTGGCCGCAGTTTTTTCTCCCCCGTAGTGTCCAACTTCATAAGAATGACAATGCTTCAGGATATCATTATACTCTTTAAAGAATTTTTTTCCCCCGAGTAGGTACTTTGCGGATAGATAATTAACAAACAAACTAAACCATGGTTGTTTCTTCTCCTTCACAACCTCTATTCGCGAAGAAATTGCAACACAATCATCATGTCCCCCGATGGTGGTGATGGAGAAAAGTTGTTCATCAGGAAAAGATTCTCATATCTCAGGTAATTCCTCACCATCCTCTAATTGTAAGCGCGACAGATGATCGGCCACCACATTCTCACTTCCTTTCTTATCTCGGATTTCTACGTCAAATTCTTGTAACAGTAGAATCCATCTCAACAATCTAGGCTTTGAATCTTGCTTTGCTAAGAGATACTTAAGAGTTGCATGGTCAGTCCACACAGTGACTTTAGATCCCACTAAGTACGATCTAAACTTGTCAAAAGCAAAGATAACGGCCAAAAGCTCCTTCTCCGTTGTGGCGTAGTTTCTTTGGGCAGCATTCAAAGTCCGGCTTGCATAATAAATAGGTCTGAAGATCTTATCTTTTCTTTGACCCAAAGCGGTGCCAACAGCAGTATCACTTGCATCACACATCAGTTCAAACGGAAGTTCCCAATCTGGTGCGACCAGAACGGGTGCAGTAATCAACCTACTTTTTATTTCGTTGAAAGCTTTTATGCACTCATTAGAAAACACAAATTGCACATCCTTGGCCAATAATTCGGTAAGAGGTCTAGAGATTAAGGAAAAGTCCTTGATAAACCTACGATAAAATCCGGCGTGGCCTAAAAAACCTCGCAAAGTTTTAAGATTGGTAGGTGGAGGTAATTTCTCGATCACCTCAACTTTGGCTCTATCCACCTCTATTCCGCTCTTTGATATATGATGGCCTAGTACTATACCTTCCGTAACCATCAAATGACACTTATCCCAGTTAAGCACAAGATTCGTCTCCTCACATCTCTTCAACACTCGTGCTAGATGTGTGAGACATGAATCGAAATCGTCTCCAAATATGGAGAAATCATCCATAAAGATTTCCAAGAAATCTTCCACCATATCCACAAATAATGACATCATACATCGTTGAAATGTCGCGGGAGCGTTACACAATCCAAATGGCATTCGATTATACGCAAATGTCCCATATGGGCATGTAAATGTTGTTTTCTCACGATCTTCGGGCGAGATGTGGATTTTATAGTATCCCGAATACCCGTCATGAAAACAATAGAAAGCATGCCCGCTCAGTCTCTCGAGCATTTGATCGATAAAGGGAAGAGGAAAGTGGTCCTTACGAGTCGCATCATTTAGTTTCCTAAAGTCTATGCATACTCGATGACCGGTGATTAGCCTCACAGGAATTAACTCATTCAACTCATTGGCTTGCACCGTCAATCCTCCCTTCTTGGGAACTACATGGATAGGGCTTACTCATTCGCTATCAGCGATGGGAAATATAATTCCCATTTCTAGCATTTTTATAACTTCATCCCTAACCACGTCCTTTAATTGTGGGGTTAGACGCCTCTGAGGTTGTGCAACCGCTTTCTTTTCAGGGTCCACGGAGATTTTGTGCATACATACGCTAGGACTAATGCCCTTAATGTCAGCTATGGTCCATCCAAATGCTCCGCGGTACTCTCTCAAAACTCTCATTAGTTTCTCCTCTTGTAAATCCGTCAAGGAAGAAGATATAATTAGTGGCAAAGTCTCATCTTGAAGAAATACATACTTCAATTTGCAGGAAGAGGTTTTAAAGTCAAATTTGTGGGAGGTTCTTCCAAAGAGGTCTTCAACATTTGACCAGTGAGTTTATGTTCGAAGTACTTATGCCACGTTGGTCTATGATAGAATCTTTCAATCTCCGCAGCACTTACTTCCTCTATAGGCCTAGGGGTTCCTCTACTACATCCTGGCCATATCATCTTCTCCTCCTCACTACTTACGTACTTGACTTCATATTCTTCTTCCAAGACAGCATCCAAGAAATCCTTGATACTTTCATGTTGTTGGAATTCTTGAATGATCCTATCAATGGAATCCAACATGAAACATGCATCCTCTCCATCATCAGGTTGCTCCATAGTGTCTAAGACATTGAATGCAACTCTCTCTTCGTTCACTCTTAATACTAACTCGCCTTTGTAAACATCAATTAGCGTTCTACTAGTGGCCATGAAAGGTCTTCCTAATATCAAGGGCACTTCGTAGTTAGCTTCCATATCTAATACCACAAAGTCGACAGGGAATACAAACTTTTCAACTCTTACTAGCACATCCTCAACCACTTCACAAGGTTCATTGACAGAACGGCCAGCTAATTGCAGTGTGATTGAGGTTTTCTTAAGATCTTTCATGCCTAGTTTCCGAAAAATAGATAGTGGCATCAGGTTCACGCTTGCTCCTAGATCACACAAAGCTTTGTTTAAACATACGTTACTTATGGTGCAGGGAATGAGAAAGCTTCCCGGATCTTTGCATTTTGGGGGTAACTTATGTTGAAGAATGGCTGAGCACTCCTCATTAAGGCATATGGTCTCTAAATCTAGAAGTTTCCTTTTAGTTGAGACGGCGTCCTTTAAAAACTTGGTGTACTCAGGCATTTCAGCTAGTGCTTCAACTAGGGGTATATTGATTTGTAACTTACTGAATATATCCACGAACTTCTTATACCTCTTATTATCAAACTTAGGCTTCGGCTTTGGTGGAGGATAAGGTAGAGTTGAAGGATCGACTTCAGTGAAAATAGGATACTTGTTATTGTAAAGTTCAACTCTAGGGCCAGCAGGTTCTTTATACGTTCTTTGCTCAGGCAAAGTCTCGGAAGTATTAGTCTCATTGCTCGGCTCACCATCCTTATTCTTTGTGACTTTCTCTTTCTCTTGCAGGGATGGTGGAGTTACTTCTTTTCCACTTCTTGTCATGATCGCATTCAAATCCTTAGGGTTCTTCTCAGTGTTGCATGGCAACCCCCCAGGAGGTCTAGTTGAGACTTGCTCAGCTAGTTGACCTATCTGGTGCGTGAGATTTTGGACTAGAGCTTCTTGATTGGCCACCTTAGTATCGGTCTTCTGACAATATTGGCTAAAATTAGTGGCTAAATCAGCCATAGATTTTGAAAGTTGTCCCATATTGTCAGTAACGACATTACTCAGTTTTTCTATCGCAGCTTCCCAACCAAAAGTTTTAGTTTGCTGTGGTACATAAGTGTTAGGCGGTTTAGGCCTTTCTCCTGCATTAAGGTCACTATATCGGAATCCAGGATTATTATGATTAGGCTTATATCCTCCCCCGATATAATTGGCTTCTTCAGTACCAGCATTCTCACTTTGAGGTGTTACCTCGACTCCAGCCCCTTTCTCTACTTTTTCCATCCTCTCTTGCATTCCATCTACCTTATTGTTGATAACAGAAAGTTTTTCTAAGATTCTGGTAGATGCACTATCCTCGAATATATCAGCGGCCATCTTCACAGTAGCTATGTCATTGCCTCCCCATTGACTATTCATCGCTATTTGCTCCATCTTTCCTTGTGCCTCCTCAGGAGATAAAAGAACAAACGCTCCATTGCTAGAGGCGTCTACTCTAATTTTCTCAGTCTCTCTCAATCCATGGTAAAAGGTTTGCATTAAAAGCCAAAGAGAGATGTCATGATGAGGACACTTCCTCATAGCTTCCTTAAAACACTCCCAAGCTTGATCAAAACTCTCCCCAGGTTGTTGCTTAAATCCTAGGATGTCTTGGGGTAACTTAAAGGTTTTTTCCCAAGGGAAAATACTTATTCATGAATTTTTGCAACAACTGTTCCCAAGTAGTGATAGATCCAGCCTCTAAAGAGAGAAGCCATTACTTAGCTTTATCTTTCAAAGTGAAAGGGAAAAGCTTAAGACGAATGTTCCCCTCCGGAATTAATTTTGGTTTCACAGTGCTAACGATTTCCAAGAAATTTGTCACGAGAACACCAGGATCCTCGTTTTGGACTCCATGAAAAGTGGAATAGTTGGTCACCATTTGAATTACATTAGGCCTAGGGTGATAGACTTCCGCAGCATCTTGCGGTGCTACGATAGCGGGAATGAATTGCTCAATAGTGGGCGTTGCATAACTTTGCAAAGTGCGCCTCGCTCCTTGAGCTAGGGCTTGGTTTCTATTATTAGCATTAAGATTGTTCGCATTATTAACATTATTGGCATTATTAACAACTTCAGGATTAAGTACCTGGTTTGGATTGACCGGAATGCCTTCCATTTCTGTTTCAGATTCAGAATGCTCAGAATGATCGGTTGTATGTCCTTCTTCCAATTCATGCTCGCTTTCCTCAAGATTTGGATCCTCTTCTCCTTGCTTAGCTAGTTCTTTAGCTAACTTCCTATTTCTCCTTGCAAATTTCTCTATTTCAGGATTATATGGCTCAAGCGGTTCCTTTGATTTCCGAGTAGCGTACTATAAAATAACAAAAACAATAAAACAGAAAAAACTTAAAGGCTAATCCTTTAACTAGACTAAATAATAAAAACGAAACTAAAACAGACTCGAAACAAGCTTGAGATAAAACAGAAGCGGAATACCGTAAAACTAATACCGAATAAAAACAGAAAAAAATAACTCTCGGTCGACCAAGAACTGTGGTTCGGTCGACCGAACTCTTTCTTTTTTTTTTAATAACGACACTGTTTAATATACAGACTTTTATTCACAGAATGTCCACGAATCCAGTCCTAACAAAATAAACTGTATTTTAATTTAATGACTCGAGTCCCCGGCAACGGCGCCAAAAACTTGATTGAGGTCAAGTTAAATTATTAACTCGATGCCTAACTAACACACTAGCAAGAGAACTAGGTTCAATCGTAGTATAGCTAGATAGAGTCGAGGTCGATCCCACAGAGACTCGGCACAAACAAAACACAACTTTATTCATTAAGAACTAAATCGAAAGGGCGGTCTACGACCAACTAAACGCCGTAAATAAAATAGTGACAACCACAAGACAAAGGATACCACAAAGACAAACTAACAAATACTAAACAAGAACAAAATTATTAATACTATCTTAACAAAGAATATTAAGAATATTGATTACGCTATTAGCTAATGACTCCCCCATGTGAACTAGATTGACAACGAGATAAAACAAACGTTAAAGATTAATTATTATGACTACGGGAGTCATCCCCTAAGGTAGATTTAGCTCCAATTAGGCCATCTAAATCTTTGTGCCTCCATTACGTGACTTCGCCTTTTAATGCCTCCATCTCATATAACTTCTGACACAATTACGAAACTAGGGATGCCGGTATAAACCGTAACCTCATCTAAGCAACATTCCTAGGGTAAGGCGTACTTCTTAGATGCCGATTCAATCTAGATCCTAAGTAACAATCACTTTTTAGGTTTCATGTTAAATTATGATGACAAATAATTAAGTTGATCAGGTTTAATTACTCGTTTTAATTCCAAATCAGAGAATCTGCATAGTCGAAGCCGGTCATAATTATGCCCTAAACTTCGCCACACTCGGTCGACCGAATGACATATCTCGGTTGACCGAGTGACATGTCTCGGCTGACCGAGTGAAGGTCTGCGTAGGTACAAATTATGATTACTTCTTAACGTTTCTAATCTAAACACATGGGTTCGTAAATAGTCTACATCGCGAAATCAATACGAGAAAACTACTCCATAATAAAATAAATCAGATTTACGAATAAAGATTGCATAATTGAAAAGTCATACCCTTGAAGATGAGAATGACTCCCACTCTTTAATGCGCTCCCTAACCGGAGAATCCGATGAATCCACAGTGAACAAACATAAAGAAAAGAAAACTAAAACTAAAAACTCAAATTGTATAAATTGTCTTGTGTTGTAAAGGTGTGTCTTCTCAATTTCGTAGCTGCTGCTTATATAGAGGATTCTGCCGACATAGGATGGATCTAGAAGATATGCACGCGTTTTAGGTCTGAGCAGCTTCGGGTGACCGAACCACATGCCTCGGTCGACCGAATGAAGTGGCTCGGTCGACCGAGCCTCTTTATTTTTGCACATGTTAAATGTGTTTCTTGTCTAACTTGTTCCCCACTGCATTCTTTCGTGCTGATCTGATTTCTCTAACTTATCCCTTGATTAATGCTTCGATTTTCTTCCTTATTATCTTGAGATTTTCGGATTGAATGACATTTATCCTCCACTTTGTCATGATCAAAATCAGCATTTATCGCACAATAAATAGGTCTTTAATAATAAAAACAGCTAAATACCAAAAATCATATTAATAGTCACTTAACATTAAATAATAAATATTAACAAGTGATTTAATATGAAATATATATAATTAACTCCGATTTAAGGTTAGAATTGATGACATAAATAGGTATATTTTAACCGTCATCAGTCATGACGCAAATACTTGCCATTACCGCTTTGATGATGGCTCGTCCATCCCACCTCCCCATCAACCACCTTGGCAACAACCACATCCGGCCCAAGCCTATCAAGCTCAATACCAGCCTGCACCTTCTCCACCGCATGAGTGGATTATCATGCCCTGGTCACTATGCTCTCTGCTCGTGATTTAGTCTATCTTGAAGAAGCATATTCGCTCCTCTTAACCGCTGAATCCTGACTTCAAAATCATGCTCTTGTTCAGTAGGCGTCTACTATGTCTTCTACGACCAACCCGCAAGCAAATCTGAAAACCGGACCTCCTCACAATTTTGTTCGTGGTTGCGGTTATGGCTCCTCCAGACAAAATCGAGGCCGAGGGCATTCAGGCTCTTCTCGGGGATGCGGTTCAGGCCGTAATTCAGGCCCTCCGGTCACCTGTCAAATCTGCTCCAACCAAGGTCATGACGCAAATACTTGCTATTACCGCTTTGATGATGGCTCGTCCATCTCACCTCCCCATCAACCACCTTGGCAACAACCACATCCGGCCCAAGCCTATCAAGCTCAATACCAGCCTGCACCTTCTCCACCGCATGAGTGGATTCCCAACACGGGGGGCACCCACCATATGACGAACAATTTCAGAAACCACAACTTGCAGTCCGAACCCTATGATGGCCCTGACCGTATTAAGATTGGTGATGGTACAGGTTTGCCTATCTCTCATATTGGCTCTTCTCATGTTGGTTCTTCATATTTGCTTACAAATATTCTTGTCTGCCCCTCCCTTCATACCAATTAACTTTATGTACAGCGGTTTGCTTCAAATAATTCTGTTTATTTCGAGTTTCATGACACCTACTTTCTTGTGAAGGACTACTCGGGCCACGTCCATCATAGAGGTTAGGTAAATGATGGTCTTTATCATTTTTCTAGTCTATTCAATCGTCCCGTTTCTCGTGCGTTCCTTTCCAGCCGTGAGTCACCCCAACTTTGACATCAACGGCTTGGTCACTGCTCTCACCAAGCCCTCTCTCAAGTCCTACGCATTTTAAATATTACTGTGTCCAATAAAGCACCAGCTTCCATTTGCGCTGCGTGCCAGTTAGCTAAAAGTCATCGTCATCTCCTTCTCGTTTCACTTTTACTTCTGCTGAACCTTTTGACATGCTTTATTCTGGTGTTTGGGATCCATTTTTGAACCCTCGATTCATGGAAATCGTTATTATATAAGTTTTGTGGATGATTATTCTAAGTTTATTTGGATATACCCTATTCGTGTAAAATCTGATGTGAGAGTGTTTTAATTAACTTTTTTGCAACCTTGTTGAACATCAGTTTAATCACAAAATTAAAGCTATGAAAACTGATTGGGGTGGTGAATTTCAACCCCTGTCTCGTCACCTCACCACCTTAGGCATTGATCATTTTGTTTTGTGCCCTCACACCCACGAGCAAATGGGGGCCGTTGAGCGACGTCACCTCCATATCATCGAAACTGACTTATCCTTTCTTGATCAGTCCAACCTCCCTCTCCCATTTAGGGAAGACACATTTACCTCACCTTTACCTCCGCTGTCTACCTCATTAATCGCCTCTCTACTCGCCTTCTCCATAATAAATCACCTTATGAACTCCTTTACCATCGGTCTCATGATTACAACTTCTTTTGCAGTTTTGGTTGTGCGTGTTGGCCCTACCTCCGCCCTTATAACCACCATAAAATGGACATCTGCTCCAAAACATGTATATTCTTAGGCAACAATACTTCCCATCACGGATATAAGTGTATTGACATCCAAACTGGCAAAATCAATATTTCTCACCACGTTGTCTTCGACGAAACCACGTTTCCTTACACCTCTTCTTCCTCTCCCCTCACGGCTAAGTCTATTACTGTTCCTCTTCCCTCCAATATTTCCCCCATTCATTTCCATCCCCCTGCTCCCATCATTGATGCATCTGAAGCAATACCGATGTCTCTTACTCCATCCTCGGTCCTTCCCGTGGCTTCTCCTACCCCCACGCAATCCTCCTCCTTGAATACCGAACCATCTCTCTCCACCACCGAGCCCTCTCCCTTGGGTCATCCTACACCAACTCGCACCATGGTTACACACTCTCAAACAAACAATCTGAAGCCCAAATCACTTGACCCTAATTTTGTTCGGTACCTTTTACCTAAGGCTCTCCTCTCCTCGGCCACCATATCTGAACCCACCTCTTATACTGAAGCCAATAAACACCGGGTTTGGCGTGATTCTATGCATGATGAGATCAACGTGTTATTTCATAATGATACTTGGGAACTCGTTCCCTACTCTCCTGGTATGAATGTCATTGGAAATAAGTGGGTCTATCGTATTAAACAGCATGCAGATGGTCGTGTCGAGCACTATAAATCTCATCTTGTGGCCAAAGGCTTTCATCAGACTGAAGGCAGTGACTTTCATGATACCTTCAGTCCGGTGGTCAAGCCCACTACTATTCATCTTTTATTATCTTTGGCTACTACTAACAACTGGTCTCTTAAGCAGGTGGATATTCAGAATGCATTTTTTCAAGGCCATTTAACTGACCAAGTTTTTAAGTAGCAACCACATAGCTTTCATCATCCAGATTATCCAGACTACTTATATCGCCTCAAGCGTAGTCTCTATGGTTTAAAATAGGCTCATCGGGCCTGGTACACTCGGTTCACTTCGGCTCTTATCTTCTTTGGCTTTGTTGCATCTTAGGCGGATACTTCCCTTAATATCTATCGGCGTGGCACATTTACTGTTTATATCTTGATCTATGTTGATGATGTTATTTTCACAGGTTCCTCATCTGATGCGGTTGATCATGTCATTCAATACTTGTGCTCTTATTTCCTTGTCAAAGATCTTGGCCACCTATCGTACTTCCTTGGCATAGAGGTCTTATGCATTTCAGATGGTCTTCACCTCACCCAGTGGAAATATATTCTTCAGCTATTTCAGCACGCATGTATGGATATGGCCAAACCGTGTGTTCCGCCTATGACTCCCAAATTCCGTCTGACTCGTGATGATGAGCCACCCTTCTTTGACCCATCTCTCTATCGTACTATTGTCGGTAGCTTGCAATATCTTCAATTTACTCGCCCCGACATTGCCTTTGTTGTTCACAAGGTGAACAAATTCATGCACTCTCCCACTGATTGTCATTGGGTGGCAGTTAAATGGATTCTTCGCTACTTGAAGCACACTATTTCGGATGCTCTCTTTATCTCTCGTCGATCAACTACCATTCTCCATGCCTATTCAGATGCCGATTGGGCTACTTATTCTGATGATCGATGCTCCATTGGCGCTCATTGTATTTTTTAGGTACTAATTTAATTAGCTGGCGTTGCAAACAACAATTTACGGTAGTGAAAAGTAGTACCGAGGCTGAATATAAATCTCTCTCTAATGCTGTGGCTGAATTACAGTGGCTTACTCAGTTGCTCCGTGAAATGAAGCTTCCTCCTTCCACGCCTCCGGTTCTCTGGTGTGACAATATCGGTGGCACAAACATTGCTGCCAATCCAGTCTTCCATGCGCGCACCAAGGACATTGATTTGGATTTTCATCATGTTCGTGAACTTGTTGCGGCTAAGCTCATCTCCGTTGCCTTTGTTTCCTCCGAAGATCAACTTGCAGATGCTCTTACCAAGCCACTCAGCAATCCGTATTTTTTCTCTCTCAAGACCAATCTCCACGTTCTACCTCTTCCCGTGGGATTGCGGGGGTGTATTGAGGATACTATTAATGATAAATGATTGTCGTATTTAATTCACAATATGCTGTAATTATTATTTACTTCCTCCCTAAGATATAGAGTCCTATATAAACATATTATACTAAATCAGTTATAATCAATGAGAAACATCAATTATGTTTGTCAATACATGTGACATAAATCATTAAAAGAGAAAGTATTTAGCCCTGTGATCATGCACCAATTTAAGGTATGAGTCCATATTAATAAAGCCACATCACAAGCGTATAAAAGAAGATCAACCATCTCTTCAAATTTGTAACAAAGTGAACACAAAGAGTCTTGAACCGCAACACAACGACGAATGAGATTTGGTTTTGTTGGTAACTGATGTAAGTCAACTAGCTGATACATTTCACGTGTCTTATCCCCATTTCTCATGCGTTTATTGATGTTTTTGTATCAATTCAAGTCATTATTTTCTTAGTTTCATTCAAATGTGTAGATAGTATTTATTATATAAAACATCATATTTCGATAGGTTTTGTGTCGATTATAGTAACAGGAGCGTCGTTTCGGGTTTACGCTTGGTATTTTAGTGATTTATTGCATAATTATAGGATGACCAAGACCCTGAGTGAAGACACGTGTTGATCATAAACACGTCTTTTGAGGGCTAGAAGAGTGTGCCGGAAGCTTACGAATTAAAACGGATCATTTGTCTTTAGTGCTTCTACCATAGCCTATTTGACCCCTCCCCTTAGAGGCATTCTCTAGAGAAGACTTCTTCATGAGAGTTGTAGATCGGGAAACAAGATTTCCAATGCATCTTGAATTAAATCAATCGGAGGAC
Source organism: Gentiana straminea (assembly GCA_036785695.1). NCBI lineage: Eukaryota > Viridiplantae > Streptophyta > Magnoliopsida > Gentianales > Gentianaceae > Gentiana > Gentiana straminea. The sequence continues at coordinate 629,259 of JAVUPR010000352.1, forward strand.
CACAAGTCAAGTTATAGCCATTTTACCGAGTTGTTGTGACAGTTGGCGGCCACCAACTTATCATTGGTGGCTGGCCACGTTGGCAGAAGCTGTCAGAGATATTTTATTGACATTTGGCGGGCATCAACACCACCTTGGCAGCCGCCAAGAGTCGCAGACAGCGAATTTTCAGCATTTAAACTCCCTTTTGGGCATTTTTACCACATCTCTTCCATTCCACCTTCTTCCCCAAGTCTCCAAGCTTGAAGACAACTTCCCCAAAGGCTCTTTTAGTCCAACCTTTGCAAGATTTTAGTCATTAATTCTACTTGTAATCTTAGAAGAATTTCTACTTGAAGCTTTTGGAGTTGATTTTGTGAAGGAAACACATATCTTTTGATGTAATTTTTTCTTCATGGATGAACCTTGAATAGTCAATGCAACTATTCTCTTTTGAAGTTGTTGCAATCTTGTGGATAAATTCTTCTATTATTATTTCTAGTTTTATGTTCATAGTTATGGAGTTCTTAAGTGACAATTTGAACTTCATAGCCATGGAAGGCTAAGCTTTTGCTATCCAAGATGATGTATTTGTGATAGCTATTAATCTCTATTGGTTGATTGGGACTGTTAGTTCTTATTTCCTAACTTCATTTGTTGTTGCTATCTTTTCCTATCTATTGTATTGCTTGTTTGTGTTGGATTTATCACCTAGCACTTGCACTTGCACACACACACACACACACACACACACACACACACACACACACACACACACACACACACACACACACTCACACTCTTAGTTGAGACCAAAAGGAGATGCTTGGTGTGGGAGAAGGGATAGGAGAACCGGAAGGTAAAATCGACCTTAAGTGGAACTCGATTTCTTATCCGGGGGTTGTTGTTCATTCATTGCACTCAAGAACAATATCATGTTGAATCATTAGGTCTAGAGTTCTTAGAACAAGGAGGATGCATAGAGTAGTTCCGTACACTCGTATGAGGGGGAATTGCTAGCTTAGGAGTGCACCGATAACACACACTTGAACACTATTAAAAGGTTGGTAGGTAGTTCATTTCCATGATACTAGTAGAGATTGGCTCGATCATTGCATTGTCTTGTCTAGGCTTTTTATCATTTTATCATCCTTTGTATAATAGATTCTTAGATACATTTACCTTCTTGTATTGTTGCGACTTAGATCAAGATAATACTAGCTTTTCGGTGTTTGACCTCACAGTCCCTGTGGGATATGACCTTGACCACTTACTAGACTACAATTAACCCCGTACCCTTCCGGTGAGATTGGACACCTAGAAAAGTTTGATCAGTAACCTTTTAAGGCTTGCTTTCCACATAAACAAATTCACCTTTGAGGGGATCAATTTATTCCACATGACGGGCTGCACATTAGACTCGAAGACAATTTTAAAAAAATCAACTCTAGTTTTTTCGCAGTAGAGCCACAGAAAAGATGTCATTCGAACTAAGTTTCCATCTCAATTTATCCGTAGAACCTGCATTAACACAAGCAGAGTTAATTAACACCTCCATCTCACCGACTTCTTCCTCCTCAAAACCCCTCAAACTTCTCCTCCACTCCCAACGAAAAGAGCATATATTACCCTCCTTTGTCACTACCCTTGCAACGGATACTTGACTGATCCTAAAATCCTTGGAAAAAAGCCTTTAAAGGAACATAACCCGCCCATTGTCCTCCCAAAATCTCACCCTACTTCCTTTCGCCCACCACCCAGATTTCCGACCCCAACAAATCAATACCGGCCCTCTTAATTTTACCAATAGCACCAACAATTCATTTCCAACCCCCCCCCCCCCCCCGGCCCACTACCCAACTGTCTGCTATCTAAACACCAAGCACCCTCAACACCGTAAATCGACACTATCACTTTCCTCCACAACGCACCTGGTTCTGAAAGGAACCTCCACCACCGTTTTTCAAGCTACGACCAATTCTGCAACCTTAAATTACCCCCCCCCCCCAATGCCACCCAATGCCTTTGGAGCTTGAATATTTTTCCAATCAACCCAAGCAATTTTATGTTTATTATTCCCATCCCCGCCCCAAAAAAAAGAAGATCTCACACTTTCTAAAATTTTCAACACACATTCAGGAGGCTTGTAGACGGTGAAAAAGATGAGCGGAAGAGCACTAAGAATCGCTTTTAAGAGAACCAATCTACCTCCCTCTAATAAATACGACCATTTCAAGCAGATATCTTTGCCTAGCATTTCTTGATGATTTATTGCCAAGCCTTTACTTTTTCATATTTTGTCCCACCCAAAGCCCCGAATATTTAAAAGGTAATTTACTTTTCTTACACCTGAAGAACTGTGATAAAAAAAAATATTTATTGCGACGACTCAAGTCATCCAATAAAATCAACCAGTCCACGTGGCAAGCTGTCGTCGCAAAATATATCTTGGTCGTCGCATTAAATCCAAAATAAATGCTGCTAAAATTTCCTCCCAAAACTTGTTGTCGTCGCATAAAATAGAAAGTAGTCACAAAAAAACCATCCCCCGTTATTTTCCTACTGAAATTTTCATCAAAATTTGACTTTTAAAAAAAAATTTGTTTAAAGCAACGGCCAGAACAATAGATTTTGAGCGACGACAAAGAGTCGTCGCTTTAAATCTGGTCGGGAATTAATAAATTTCTTGTAGAGTGACAGTGATTCTCAAGATCTCCAATCCATACACGATCAATCAAAGGCTTCGAGGGATCCACTTATTTCAACAAACACCCGAGCAACCGACTGTCTTCGCAAAATCAATGGCCTGCTCAAAAGCGAAGCATTCATCAATAACTTTATTGTTTATTATTATTATACTCTGTTATAGAATATATATTATTGAAGTAAAAGATACACACTACAAGAAAACTGGTTTAAAGGGACGACATTTTGTCGTCCCTTTAAAGCCATTGTCGTCCCATAAAATGTTTAAAGGGACGACACGTCGTCCCTCTAAAGTTGTCCCTTCTGCTTTGTCCCTTTAAACAACGGACTCATTTAAAGGGATGCAAAAATCGTCCCTTTAAATGTATGCCGACGTGGCACGAACTTTATTAAGAAATTTCAACGTGCTGACATGGCATTCTTTGAAGAGACGACAATATCGTCTCTATAAACATGATGCATTTTATTTTATTAAAAAATTTATTAAGGGGAAAAAAATTTATATTTTTTTATAAAATTGTTTGTGGGGACGACAATGTCGTCCCTTAAAAGAATTTGCATTTAGTTTTTATAATAAAATTCAATACGAAAAAATAATATTTTTTTATATAAAAACATTTAACGGGACGACTAATGTCGTCCCTTAAAATATATTTCTGAAAAAAATAATTGTATAAAAATAATTTAGGAAAAAATAATTTTCATAGGGTATTTGTTGGGACGACATGTCGTCCCTTTAAATAAGTTTTTTTTTAATAATTTTTTTGTTTTCGCATGGCCTCCCATGCTATTTACATCATACCAATCCTGTTTTTTCCAAAATCAATAACAATGTTTATAAGAGGGGATTCATAACAAAACAAAATGCATAAACAAAAAATGTTACGCAAAAAACAAAGTTGTGCAATGTTTCCAAAAGTAAGAATAGTCTCATCTAGAATGTCTACGCATCATCGTAAAGATCAACTTTAGAATCATCTTCAGAATCGTCTTCGTCTTCGTCGGAAGATGATGAGCTAACCTCTATTTGCATATCCGATTGCTTATCCTTAAGATTATTCAGCAACAATTTGAGAAGAGCCCCTTGTTTTTTGTTTCTCTTCTCTTGTTTTTTGGTTAACTTCGCCAACCGATCATGAGACTTTCTAAGTTGTTCAATCTGCATATTGCATTCTTGGTGGTAAGAAGATGACGATGCCGAAGACTGGGATGATTGTGATGAATTGGATACGGAAGATTGCGTTGGGCCAAGGCGAATCAAATAATCTCGCCTAGTTCCGAAGGCGCCCTGAAAGACGGCCTCCTCTTCTTCAAAGTCATCGGTCGGCCTGGTGCAATCATAGCACGCCATTCCTCCAGCCTTATCTAAACACAACATATATCATTGGCAGTTAGGATAAGGAAAAGGAAAATGTGAACGTATTGAATTGAAATATATATAACATATATCACTTACGTAAGCAGCCTCCGCATCACTGTTGAGAAACGAGCCATCAACATTCTTATGCTTGCTCGCCCATACATGGATAGGATCTTGCCCTGGAGGATCTTTACTCAGACTCACATTACCCTTGAAAAAAAAGTATTAGTTATGAAAATTCAAAAAAATGAAGTGATAGGGATTTTTTTCCAAATACTTACCCTTCTTAACCTATCCCATCGAACTACGGCCATAGGCGTTCGTCCTTGGCGGCCTTCATATTTACTCCCGGCGCGATTCTTCTTATTTTGATCCGATATTTTTTGCAAAAAAAATGGTACTTTTGTATTATATATAAGCAGTAACAAGTAATAATAATCGAATCTACGTAACACATTTAATGGAATAAAAGCTTTACCTTAAAAGCATCGCTACTAAGGTAGCGGAGATACGCTTCCTATTGTTGTGGTGAAAACACATCCTTGGGTCGGGGACAAGGCCCTGGCAACCCCTTGTTTTTGTGTTCATCTACCTCCTCCCTTAGTCTAGCCTTCAATTTTCTGAATAAAGTACCGGCATTTTTCAGCACGGCATCGCGGTGAATAGGCTCAAGGAGTTCGAACGATGCCTGAAAACACAAGAAATGAAATGATTGGTATCTAAATTAGTATAATGAAACTTACAATTTGAAAATGTTAACAATTTGATTAGCTAAGTACCCGAAGTTCTTCCCAAATTATCTGTTTAAGTCGGTCACCCACCTTTCGCCAGGCCTGGACGCAACAGGGAACATGGGACATCACGACTTTCCCTGTCTCAGACTCAAAATCCTTCGCGTGTTTTCCCAATACCTTCTGAACTTTGGGAAATCTAGGATCCCATATAAGAGGAATCAAGCCCCCTAACTTTCTCTTGAGGGCTTGGACACTGAAACCTTTTACAGGTCCACGTTCACCCTGCTTCTTTTTCGGGGATGGAGGTGGTGGTATCCATTCCTCATTATCTGTATATGATCTGTTGAGAACCACCTGCCGATCCCGCGCAAGCCATTCACCTATATGATCAAGATTTGAATATAATAAAAAAATTTATATAAAGAACACATATATGTTGATGTAGTATAAGTAAAGCACTACTATGATATAATTTTTAAATTCAAGTATATTTGAATGAACTTACTATTATATAATTTTCAAACAGATTGCCTTATTGGATTCCTAAAAAACTCAAGTACAATCTAGATGTTATGCATATGCGAAGGGAACATGTTTGTTACCATTCCAGTGGGCAAAAATGCAAAGATGCCAGCGGCTGAACCTTCTCCTTGAAGTCTCTCATCAAAAGGGAAAGCTAAACATATCATCAACTCCTTTACATTCTTCCTTTCCTCCACAATAATGCTAGTTTTGATGGGGAAAATTTGTCTATATATAGTACCTGCATGTTTCCAAAGACTTGTGTTCACTTCCTTGTTGAGCAGAGAGCTTAAATACTCGGGAAGTTGTGGATTCCCGAGTAGTTAAGCTCTCTGCTCAACAAGGAAGCGAACACAAGTCTTTGGAAACATGCAGGTACTATATACATAAACAAATTTCCAGTGATTTCAAAACTAGCATTATTGTGGAGGAAAGAAAGAAAGTAAAGGAGTTGATGATATGTTTAGCTTTCCCTTTTGATGATATGTTTAGCTTCATTGTAAAGAAATTTCCTTGCGTATTTAATGAATTCACTCAACCCGTTATCAAACTCGGGTTTCATTCTATCAATATACAACCATGACTTGTCTTGTTCCATTTGAAATCCTTGATACACAATAACTTGACAAACCACAATAACTTAAGTTAGTATCTCACTTAAGGCACAAGAAAAAGTTAATAGCATTATATAATTAAAGCACTACTATTATATAATTTTTAAATTCAAGTATATTTGAATGAACTTACTAAAAGAATATTAAATTTATAGCATCATTCATTATCACTTGCATAGTTTGGTGGGATCGAGTCGTATATGTCATCATCTACACAGTTATTGTCATTATCGCAATCCGTTGAAGCATACTCATAACTGCCATCCTTTTCATTTTGATCGAGATCGTTTTCATCGTTTTCATCTGTTGAAGCGAGATCGTTTTGATCAATATGTGTTTCTACATCATTTACTCATGTATTACGGTTCCATCGGTGGCAGTTCAACAACAAGTTGGAAATTTCCATGGGTTGTTTCGTCAATTACCAAATCATCAACAACCACATCAGCATTAATATTTGGTGCGTCTACGATATGACGGTGTTGAAAATGCTCAACAACTTTCTAGTCACATCCGTTATACAAATCATCTATGTAGAACACTTGTTCTGCTTATGAAGCAAGAATGAATGGCTCCTCTTTGTACCAGGTGTTTGCAGTGCGTATACTTGTTGTATTCTTATATACACAGACACCCTTCTTAGCTGCACTAGTATCGAACCATGTATATATGAAAAGAACAACAGTGTTATGATTTGGATAGCTTACGACATATATGTCTTCTAAGACTCCTTACCATGTAGTGCCTTCGGTCCCTTTGACAGCAACCCCACTGTTTTGAGTTGTGCATGTGCGATCCCATTTTTGTGCATTGAATCTGACACCGTTCATCACACAACTCTGATAGGATTCGACCATTGAAAAAGATCCGGTGGAAAGTGCTAACAATTGGTCATTCAAGTCTGATGGGTTCTGTTTACTCAATACAATCATCTGCATAATGTACCATACATAAGTATTTATTTAACGCTCATAAAAGTGCACAATAAGTGTATCAAGCTTTATTTTGTACCTTCGAATTAAACCAATCAGGAAATTCCTGACGGTGCAATTTTTCCAGGTTCTGTTTCGTGCAATAACTTAACAGTTTTGTACGATGTTCACTGCTCCATGTGTATAAGACTAGTTAGCTCTAATGGAATTATAAAAAACAAAAGAATTAAGTTTGGATTGCTCACTTACATGAGGTATTCATCGATCTCCTGGCAGTTTTGCAAGACATACCACTGAACCTTCTCCCTCAAAGTAGTATTGAATGTCAAGTATTTCATCGATCCCATTGATCGAAAAGGAGTCTTGAATACTGATATACGGTTCTTGATTGTATCTTCGTTCTCAACCCAGTTCCTTTCGGGCCTATTGAACTTTGTCTCATTTCCCGAAAAATACAACAAGCAAAACATCAAGGTCTCGTTAGCCAAGTATGCCTCGGCGATGGATCCTTCCGGTCTGGCCCAATTTCTAATATACCTCTTTAACTTACCTAAAAAATGTTCAATCGGAAGTGCATTATCACATGTATCAAAATATCAAAGAATGCCGGTGGGAATATCGTTTCTAGTTTACACAAGATTTCCAAAACCTTCTCTTTTGCATTCTCTAAATCACTAACCCTCAACGTGCGCGCGCAAATCAATCTGAAAAAATCGCTTAAATCAATGATAGTATCAGAAATTTCCTTTTTCAAGAATTTTCGTACCCCAATTGGTAAAAGTCTCTGGAGTATGATATGAAAATCATGAGATTTTAGCCCGCTAAATTTGTCTTTACCAGTCAAATTCTTTCTTAGATTTCTTGCAAAACCATCAGGAAACCGAACATTTGTTAAGAAATCATAGAATTTTGTCCAATCTTCTAGTGCCAACATGAACAAAGCACGCGGTTTTAAGGTCGTATTGCCTTGTTTAATCACATGTAGTTCCTTTCTCACTTTCATGTTTTCTAGATCCTTACGTGCCTTGATAGTGTCTTTGGTCTTACCATCAATATTCAATACCGTAGACAATAAGCTATCACACACCTTCTTGTCAATGTGCATAACATCTAGATTGTACTTGAGTTTTTTCGGCATCCAATAAGGCAATCTGTTTAGTATGGTGTTTTTATTCCAACTCAAACAAGATTCTGGACGCTTATGAGTTTTACCACCGTACTCTTTGTGTTTCCCCGGCAAATATTCGGGTAGGTTACTAATTTGTTGAAGAATTTCTTCCATGGTTTTCTCAACTGGAGGGCTTAATGTTTCGATTTTACCGTTAAACCCCTTATTCTTTCGCATCGGGTGGTCCGCCCACAGCCATCTACGATGCCCAACGTATACAGTCTTACTCTCTAACCGTAACGAAGATGTATCGTCGTTGCAAGTTAGACATGCTTTATATCCTTGACCAATCCAACCTGAGAGATAACTACGAGCGGGAAAATCGTTCACTGTAAACATAACTGCCACTCGCATTCTGAAGGTAGTATTTGTAGCAGCATCAAGCACAACTACCCCTTGTGACCACAATTCTTCCAACTCATCAATCAATGGCCTCAAATAGACGTCCAAGTCCTTGCATGGGGATTCTGGTCCAGGGATAAGTAAACACATGTGTTTATACAGTTCATTGTTGCAAACCCATGGTGCTGGATTCAACACTTGTGTTAGAATAGGCCACATGCTGTATGTTTGACTCATAGTACCAAACGGGCAAAAACCATCTGTAGCCAGACTGAGACGTACATTTCTAGGTTCGATAGCGAAGTCCGGGTGTTGCTCGTCGAATCCTTTCCATTCTTTACCATCGGTTGGATGCCTCATCACATCCTCATCCGTAGAACACCCCGTCTTATGCCATGTCATTGCCCGAGCTGTGTGACGGGAAGCATACAAACGTCTCAAACGATGCTTTAACGGAAAATAATGTAGCACTTTCTGAGCTACCTTTTTTCCTTTAGACTCCTTATAACGGCTCGTTTTGCACACTGGACATGATTGTAAGTCAGCAGTCTCCTTATAGTAAATGCAATAGTTGTACAAGCAAGCATCGATCTTTTCATACCCCACTTGTACAACACTTTTATATGCATTAAATCCGCTAAGAACTTCAAGGCGGATGAGCTTTTGCATCCCAGATAAACATGTTCATGTAATTTGGAGAGGAGTTCATCAATGTTGTCATCCTCCTCTGTCTGTAAAACTTCTTCTTCTGAGGCTCTACCAAGAAAATCATTTATAACTGGAGCCATTTCGTCTCCGGATTCAACTACCAATTGATTTGTTCATGCACGTTTACGGGATACACCGTCTTCACCGTGGTGAAACCATGTTGTATACCCAGCTGCCCATCCCCAAATGAAACAGTGATCATACACGTCCTCCAAAGTTTCGAAACCAATGTTGAAACACTTTTTGCATGGGCAACGAATCTTACCTTCATCGTTAAGAAATTGCCGTGCGTATTTAATGAATTCACTCAACCCTTTATCAAACTCGGGTTTCATTCTATCAATATACAACCATGACTTTTCGAGTTCCATTTGAAATCACTAATACATAATAACTTGACATACCACAATAACTTAAGTTAGTATCTCACTTAAGGCACAAGACACAGTTAATGCCATATGTGTTAGGTGTTAATACCACATGCTGGGGACATGAAAAGATGCTCTATTAAGCAGACCTAATGAAATTTTCTACTAATATAGTATACTTAGTTTCATTAGTATACTTTTTTTCATTAAGGCACGAGAAAAAATTAGTATCTCACTTAAGGCACAAGAAAAAGTTAGTACTTACTTTCATTAGTATACTTTTTTTCATCTTGAGTATACTTCTTTTATTATTCGCTTAATATAGTATACTTTTTTTCATTTAAAACTAATACTATTTCATTGAACACATTGATTTACCCTTTCACACGAAGACATAAAACTAAGTCTTTAACACTTACCACTCCTAGTTCTTCAATGTTAGTTCATTTTCTAATTTTGATTTATAACAAATTAGCACAAGAACACCTTCAATGCTAGACTTTCTTCATCATGTTCGAAGATGACATGATAGATTGCTAAAGCTTCCCAATACCACATATTAGATATCAAGACAGACTCTTGGACACCAAAAAGAAAATAGAGTGGGAAACAAGGAAGAAAATTGCATGGCAATTACCTATATTATGACACAAACTACACATTGAACAAGACCTTAAATGTGGGAATCAAAGAAGAAATAACAGAGCTACCAATACCTAAATTAATTTGGATGTATTTATGGCATCATGATATTTTCCCATGCAACAAGGAAACAAAGACTATTTTCCCCTTTTAAGATGTTTCAAACAAGGAAACAGACTTTTAACACTTAAAACACTTTCACTCTAAGTGTAAGTGTGATCAATATTTCCAATAACAATGGTCTCTGAAACAGAGCCATTTTTAGTACCATTTTGGGTAGGAACAGCACCCTTATGCACGATCAAACCATCAATATGGACAATGTCATTACTACCAACAACAAATTTCCCAACTTCTCAAAACTACTTTACAAAATCAACAATACCAAAGTTTACTACAATCGAACAATACCAAATCTATAACCAAGTCCTTCTACTCCAATAAATCTCACCATAAGCATCAATCTCACTATCAAGCCTCAATCAATCTCAACATGAACATATACATGAAAAAATGCTTACCTACACCATACTCATACACTATCAACTTCCATGTCCCAATGTAAACTTACCTAGGCCAAATCCAAACAACACCAAACAACTTAGCATCAAACCAAACTCACCACACTACACTCACTACACACTGTACTAGTTAATTATCAAAAAAAATTATCACTACTAGTTAATAAAAAAAATTATCACTACTAGTTAATTATCAAAATTATCACTACTAGTTAACTATCAAAATTATCACTACTAATTACCTATCAAAAAAAAATTTAAACTACGTACCTGGAGCTGTGGCGGAGGAGACGGGCGGCGGAGAGGGGAGGCGGAGAGGTGATGTTGCAGCGGCTGCCGGAGGAAGAGTGGGCTTTGTTGCTTTGTTGCTGCTGCTGCTTGCCGGAGGAACAGTGGAGGGGCGGTGACCGGAGGAGGGGAGGAGGGGAGGAGGGGATGGGCGGGTGGTGACCGGAGGAGGGGAGGGGCGGGTGGTTGATCAATTGAAAAAATCGCAGAAAGGGGGCGTGGAGGTGAAGAAATTGTGAAATGAAGAAGGAGAAGGAGTCTGCCCGATTTAAGTTTACCTGGAACATTTAATGGGACGACAATCTTTTTTGGGACGACAATGTCGTCCCATTAAAGTACTAATAATATTAATATTATTAACATTATTAATATTATTTATCGGGACGACAGTAGTTTTTAGGGATGACAATGTCGTCCCTTTAAAGCCAAAAAAAAATATTTGGCGGCCAAATTTTCCCCACAAAATTTCATAAAAAATTTGACTCTTTTCGTTTAAAGGGACGATAATGTCGTCCCTTTAAATAAAATTTTATAAAAATTTAATTTTATTAACTCTAATATTACATTTAACTCGGCTTCAAAAAAAAAAAATTACATTTAACTCATAACGAACCCCGAGATTCAAATCGATCTCTTCTTACCGATAACGATCTAACTCCTTCGCTCGATAACGATCGAGCAAGCCATAGTAGATAGTACTATCACAATGATCGATAACGATCTAACTCATTCGCTCAATAACGAACCCCGAGATTCAAATCGATCTCTTAATAACGATCCCTGACTCTTAACTCCTTCGCTCGATAACGATCGATCGAGCCATTGTAGATAGTACTATCACAATGATCGATAACGATCTAACTCATTCGCTCGATAACAAACCCTGAGATTCAAATCGATCTCTTAATAACGATCCCCGACTCTTAACTCATTCGCTCAATAACGATCCATCGAGCCATAGTAGATAGTATTATCACAATGATCGATAACGATCTAACTCATTCGCTCGATAATGAACCCCGAGATTCAAATCGATCTCTTAATCGATAACGGATCTCGGCATTGAGATCAATCGTTCGGTGACAAACCCCGAGATTCAAGTCAATCGCTCGCTAACGAACTGACGATATACTAGAGAGTACTATCACATTGATTTACAAAGAAAGATATCAGCTTGAAATCGCTTAATCGATGTCGGATCTCAAGATTGATATCAATCGCTTATTAACGAACCCCGAGATTCAAATCAATCCCTCGATAACGAACTGACAATCTATAGTAGAGAGTATTATGAGAATCACTTGTATTATCGTTCGAAAAAGGAATTTTTATAAAAAAATAATGATTTTCATAATTTAACGCAATGTTTATTAGAATATGTACATTAGAATTTTATAAAAAAATTGAATCTTATTTATTAATACAACGTTTTATATTAAAAAAAACTTAATTTACTATAAAGGGACGACAATTGTCGTCTCTATAAACCTAAATTTTATAATTTCTTATACATAACATATTATTTTCTTAAAAATGTTTAATGGGACGACAATGTCGTTCCTTTAGATTTGAATTTTATAAAAAAACTAAATCTTATTTATTAACTCAACGTTTTATATTGGAAAAAAATTAATTTTCTTTAAAGGGACGACAATTGGCGTCCCTAAAAACCCAAATTTAATAATTTCTTGTACATAACATATAATTTTCTGAAAAAATGTTTAATGGGACGCCATTGTCGTCCCTTTAAATATTCCCGTCCACGTGGAAATCCAAGCTGGCACGGTGGGGTTAATATTTTATTTGTTGGGACGACATTGTCGTCCCTTTAAAGTTTTCCTCTGAAAAATCCTCCCAAAACTTTGACTATGTTTGAATTCATTTCAAGGGACGACAATGTCGTCCCAATAAAGATATTTAAAGGGACGACTTTGTCGTCCCTTTAAACCAGTTTTCTTGTAGTAACACAGTATTGTTCGTACTTTGTTGAAAGAAAAGAAGCAAAATATGACTCTGTAACTTATGTAAATATATTTCAAAGTTGTGATCTGATACTTCTTTCTTACTCCACCTACTAATATATATATATATATATATATATATATATATATATATATATATATATATATATATATATATATATATATATATATATATATATATATATAGTATGGGAATTGGCCAAATCCTCATCACTACATATGATAGTTATAAGGTGAACCATGTGTTACCACGTGAAAATGACGGCCGGGTAATTATTCCGGATAATTACCTAACGTGGTACCATTAAGAAAAGACACGATGTATTACACGTGGCTTTATGGTGTAACAACATCCGTCGATCATATCTTATAATCAGGGTGTATTTTATCTAATGGACATCCACGCATTATATTTATAACATAAGTTATAACACGTAATATTTATAACACTCCCCCTTGAATGTCCATTCCACAAAAAATCCGTCTCGTTAAAACGTTCATTATGAAAAAATCCCGTGGGAAAAAAATCATAATGAAGGAAAAAGAGTACAGCCTTCATTTGTGTTTTACTCCCCCTGATTTGAACAACTCTTCAAATCTTTAAGTCGGCGCATTCCGATCTTCTTTAATAATTTCTCAAATGTGGCAGTAGGCAGTGCATTAGTGAACAAATCTGCCGGATTGTCACACGATCGGATTTGTTGAACATCGATATCACCTTTTTTCTGAAGCGTAAAGAAGAATTTTGGTGATATATGCTTTGTTCGGTTACCTTTTATATAGCCTCCTTTTAATTGAGTTATACACGCTGCATTGTCTTCATACAATGTGGTTGGTTTATCTTTGTCAACGGGTAAACCATAATTCTCCCGGATGTAATGTGTCAATGACCGCAACCAAAAACATTCTCGATTGGCTTCATGAATAGCTATTATCTCGGCATGATTTGATGATGTCGCCTTCAAAGATTGTTTAGTTGAACGCCTTGAGATTGCCGTACCACCACTAAGGAACAAGTAGCCCGTTTGTGACTTTGCTTTGTGAGGATCTGAGTTGATTTGTTTGAGTAGAACAATCTGAGATCTATTGTCCCTTGCAAATACCAGAACATTTGTTTGACTCCGTTCCAATGTCGTTTTGTTGGAGCCGAGCTAAACCTAGCCAAAAAATTCACAGAGAAAGAGATATCCGGTCTAGTATTATTGGCTAGGTACATTAATGCACCAATAGCACTAGGGTATGGTACTTCAGGACCAAGCACCTCTTCGTTCTCTTCACATGGTCGAAATGGATCTTTATTGACATCAAGAAATTTAACAACCATTGGGGTACTCAATGGATATGATTTGTCCATATAGAATCGTTTCAGGATTTTCTCTGTATAAGTCGATTGATGCACAAAGACACCATCTTCTAGATGCTCAATTTGTAAACCAAGACAAAACCTAGTTTGACCAAAATCTTTAACCTCAAATTCTTTCTTGAGATAATCAACTGATTTTGAAACTTCTTCAGGAGTTCCAACTATATTTAAGTCATCAACATATACAGAGATTATTACAAATTGTGATTCACATTTCTGGATAAAAACACATAGACAAATCAGATCATTTTTGTAACCCTCTTTAATCAAGCTTTCACTGAGACGATTATACCCTATTCGTCCAAATTGTTTTAATCCATACAAGGACTTTTGTAAATTGTCAGAATAAATCTCTCGAGGCTCATGACCAAAAGCTAATTGATAAGGTGAAAATTTATTATAGCTTGACGGTCTGATTAGCAAAAGTGCTGCCCCGTGCAATATAGCGTGCCCCCATGCAGACACATGTAGTTTTGTTCTCATTAACATTGGTCTAGCAATCAACTACAATCTTTTAATCCAAGATTCAGCTAGAACATTTTGCGTGTGAACATGAGCTACTGGATGTTCCACGGTAATTCCAACAGACATACAATAATCATTAAACACATGTGATGAATTTTCTCCAGCATTATCCAGACGAATACTTTTAATCGGAAAGTCTGGAAATTATGCTTGTAGGCGGATTATCTGTGCAGGCAACTTTGCAAATGCCATATTACGAGTCGATAGAAGTGATACATTCGACAATCTACTGAATGCGTCGATTAGGACCATAAAATATATAAATTGACCACTTGGTGGATGAATAGGTCCACATATATCACCTTGAATTCTTTCTAAGAATGCTGGTGATTCTGTTGTCACCTTCATAAAAGATGGTTTCATAATCATTTTTCCTTGAGAACAAGCAACACAAGAGAATTCGCCTGCACTTAAAATCTTCCGGTTTTTCAGCGCGTGGCCATGTGAATTCTCAATTATATTTCTCATCATATTCGATCCATGATGTCCCAGACGATCATGCCATATTTTTTAAACATTAGAATCATTAAACTTCTAGTTTATTTATTATATGGTATGTTTCAATCGCACTGATTTTAGTATAATATAGCCCAGGAGAGAGAGATGGAAGTTTCTCTAGTACATGTTTTATTCCGGAAACATTTATCATTATACACAGATATTCAGTATCTGTATCATTCTTAGTTTCGGCGGATATCCTTAAAACTCAATAGATTTCTTCGGGCTTTTGAAGAAAACAATGCATGATTGATATTAAGTTTTGTTCCTTCAGGAAGAAATATAAGAGGTCTTCCAGAGCCTTCTATCATTTTTGAATTGCCACAGATTGTGTTAACATTTACTCCCTCCGTCTCAAAATGTTTGGGACGTTTGACTTTTCAACCGCTTACGAAAAATCTAATTAATCCTTCGAATTTCATCAAATGATCTAATACTTTTTACATTTATGTACTTTAAGTTTCACTTTATCATAACCCTAATAATATTACATCAATTAACGAAATTCCAACGATTAATTAGACTTTTCGTAAGCGGCTAAAAAATGAAATGTCCCAAACATTTTGAGACGGAGGGAGTATCTTTTCTTTCTTCAGGGAAGAAAATTATTTTTCATGTATAAATATGGTATGTGTTGTGGCACTGTCAATCAAAAAAACATCTTTATTGATATACAACCGACCATCTGTATACATATCTTCTTGAAGAAGATAACAAAAGTACAACATTCAGAAAAGCACACCAACAAAAGGAAACTACTATATTACAAGGAAACGAAAAGAAACTACTATATTACAGGAAAGCATTAAACTAATCTAAATATTTTCTTGATCATTTGATCCTTCGGGAATCATCAAGAAACTATCCATATCCAAGTTCATCATATCATCATCAGAAGCAACATCAGCATTAGCATCAACATAAGTATCATCATCTTCAGGATGATCACGGTATACAAGATTCGCCTCACGATCTTCAACTGGTTTTTTCAATGATGTTTGATAGAGTCGGACTAGATGTTCCGCCGTACGACAGGTACGGGACCAATGACCTTCCATTCCACAACGGAAGCATTTATCATCATTAACTTTCTTTTCATTGCGTTTCCTATGATCCGTCTTTTGGGGACCATTTTGTTTCCTACCATGATCGACATCATTATGATATGGCATATACCTTCCACGACCGCGTCCACGGCCTCTTCCACGGCCACGACCACGTCCACAACCACGATCAAAATTGACTGAGCCACATTCACTTTAGGAATGGGCTAAAACCAGTCGGTTGGGACTCGTGATTTTTCAACAAAAGCTTATTATTCTACTCTGCCACAAGGAGGCATGCTATAAGCTCAAAATATTTTTTGAACCCTTTTTCTCGATATTGCTGTTGCATGAGCATATTTGAGATATGAAATGTGGAAAATGTCTTTTCTAACATATCATCATCAGTTACTTTATCGCCACATAATTTTAAGTGAGAGGTGATTTTAAACATGGTTGAATTAAACTCGGTCACGGTTTTAAAATCTTGCAGCCGCAGACTAAGCCAATCAAATCTGGCTCCAGGATGAACCGACAACTTCAGGTGATCGAATTTGTCCTTTAAATTATGCCACAGTTCAGAAGAATCTTTTACCGTAAGATATTAATTTTTCAACCCATCTCCAAGATGATGTCGAAGGAAAATCATGGCTTTGACACGGCTTTGGCTGGACTCATCATTGTCCTTAATAATAGTATTGCCAAACCCCATAGATTCCAGATGGATCTCAACGTCCATCGTCCACGATAGATAATTTCTTCCGGAAAAATCTAGTGGTACAAATTCTTGCCTCGATATGTTAGCCATAACATAAACAAACGAAAATAGATTGACTGAGATTACCTCCACGCTCTGTCAACGTTTTCTGAGTAATTTTCTAGATGCTTCACTCAGTACCGGTAGAGACTCGTATTGATAACGTGTTATAGAATATATATTAATGAGGTAAAAGATACACAGTACTGTACGTACTCAGTTGAAAGAAAAGAAGCAAAATATGACTCTGTAACTCATGTAAGTATATTTCAAAGTTGTGATCTGATACTTCTTTCTTACTCCACCTACTAATATATATATATATATATATTATTAGTGTGGGAATTGGCTAAATCCTCATCACTACACATGATAGTTATAAGGTGAACCATGTGTTACCACGTGAAAATGACGGCCGGGTAATTATTCGGATAATAACCTATACCGTTAATAAAAAGATACGATATATTACACGTGGTTTTATGGTTTAATAACATCCGTCGATCATATCTTATAATCTGGCATAACATAAGTTATAACACTTTAATATTTATAACATATTATTATTATTATTATATTACAATGGATTTCGATTATTAAAGCAATGAATTCGTAATGATAGATATAAACGCATTTATGTGTCCATTTTACGTTCACAATTTGTTAGGTTTTGCATGGGACCAGAATCAGGTGATAAGTTTATATGGTTAGGAAAATGTTGAACCGACCTGGTAATGTTTCCGTGTTGTATCCAACTAACAAAAAAAAAAAGTGGCCCCAATTTCAAGAATTGCTTCCATGAAGATGGCCGCCCACCTTTGCTAATTCAACATATTAATGAATGTTGATCAACTTCCTCTCCTCCTAAAAGAAAAACACTAAACTTTGGACTTAGCTACGTACATTAATTAATTCCGTGTGCAACTAGGTACACAGCCCATGTGATTCATCTTTTTGGTCTTAATCAAAATATTTTTCTTCTCCTTCTCAAAAAAAAAAATTAATAAATAAATAAATAAATAAATAAATAAATATATATATATATATATATATATATATATATATATATATATTTATTAACAAAATCAAACAAGATCTTTTTTTTTTTCTTCTGAAAAATCTACATACTCAAATTACTAGGATATTTGGCTGGCGAGAATGATTAAAGGCAATAGTTTCTTCGGATATGATAGGTTGGGGTTGTGGGTAAGGTAAGGTATGGTGGTGTGATGGTTAAGATAGGTATAGTGGAAATGGTGGATAGGGTAGGTTTGGTGGTGGGTAAAGGTAGGTGGTGAAGTGGTGGGTAAGGTAGGGTTAGGGAGGGTTTGAGTAGGGTAGGATATATATATATATATATATATATATATATATATATATATATATATATTTTTTTTCTTCTGAAAAATCTACATACTCAAATTACTAGGATGGACGAGAATGATTAAAGGTCAAATAACACACAAGGTCAAATCTTCTTCTTTAAAAAGACAAACAATAAAATACATAGATAAATGTGAAAAATGATAAAATATGGATAGTAACTACTCCCTCCGTCCCGTAATATAAGTTTTTATTTTTTGACAATTTCACACAGTTTAAGAAAAAAACCTAACAAATGAGGTATTTTTTTATATTTTCATTCAAAATATTGTATTGTTTTCTGGGACTGACTAATAATATTACATTGTTTAGTTTGAAAGTGAAAGCAATGTATTTAGTAATGTATTGTTTTGTGAGAAAGAGTTATATTTTGGAACACCACTAAAAAACTTAAAAGACTTATAGTACAGGATGGAGGGAGTACTTTATACTAGTGGGAATAACTTAAGACCATAAAAAACCATAAAACCATTCAAAAAAAAAAAAAAATAGTGAATTTCCTTTTTATCATATTCTGTAACTATGTTTTGTACTGCATCCCAACACCCTTAAAATATAAGACAAAAGTACTTTTACACACATCTTTATCTTTTCTTATATTTTGGTCACGTTATGATTAACAATATGTATATGTTTGAGATTACTAATAAATTACAGAGAAATAAACTTAAATTCAATGCCATTGAAACATATTGCAAAAAGATCCAAAAATAACAGAAGCATTAAATGGTAAAATCAAACAAGGAACAAAGAATCAAGAATAACACCGGATTTAACGCGGTATCCGACAATGTGTCGACTAATCCACGAACAAAAGAGGAGTATCTACTATGCACAGAAAGTTACACATATTGTCATATTAAGCTGGTATTTATAGCTTTGGGAATCAAACACTAGCCGACATAATAACCAACTAAGTATTTTAATTAAATACGTACCCCCAGACGTAGTTTTCAAGATCTAGATGAGGACTACTATTCGTGAAAATCACAACTACACTAGCAAGCGTACGAGGTCAGCCGTAGTATAGCTCAATTCGTGATCAAGGTCGATCCCACAGGAACTTGTCCGATAATTATGCAAACTTAATTACGAAAATCCGAGATTGTGAAGGTTGGTGGTCTTTGACCAAAATGCGGAAAATAAAGTAAAGATTAAGGATTATCAATTCAAGACAAGTTTTAACCACGTTTAAGAAAGTAGATCGAACCGACTAGTTAATTATTCCCTAATCGTTTTCTATATTGATTCATACACCTTTGTCATTAAAGTTCAACGAATCGAGTCAATTACTTGTGTATTTCCCTAAAGTGGTTTATAGATCGTGCGCGGACTCTAGAACCCTATGAATAGCTAAACATCTATCGTGCGCGGGCTAGAACAATATTAACTAAACAAAAATTAAGAACTAGGAAATACCGCTAATAATTACCGTAAACCTCGCTACGTAACTACCGTGCACGGGCTAGTTAACTAATAACAAACTAATTGTTTCTTGTCCAATTACTCTCTTCAACCTTAGTTCCTTTGAAAGTAATTTACAAAAACATGCAAAGAAGTGGCCAATTTCTAAACACGTAAATTAAAGCGAAACAATAGAAATAATCGAAACAATTCGTTCGCGGAAACTAAATCTTTAAGGCTTTTCCCCAATATCGACCGTTGGGTACTTTTCCAAAGCAAAGTCTTTTCCCCGAGACCAGGCATTTCTCGTGTATGCATCAATATTGAGAAAAATGAGTAACGCAGGAAGCAAATGAAACTGAGAAACAAACGTAGCAAGAACATGGGTATGAGAAGCAATTTTATTGATCGAATTTTTGTAAAAAAAGACTATATATTACACTTGTCTTCGTCTTCAATTTATATAGGATGATCCTGTGAATCCTAGTATCTTGCTAATCAATTTGAAAGATTTTGAGGATAATCCGGCCGACTTTTATTGAGAATGATTTGAGACAATCCACATTATTTCTGACTGATTTGGGATAATCCACATTTATTTGGATTGAAGAGACCACTTCATATTAAACTCATGTCCCTTAGCTTGCATTGTCACTACACACACCACAATTTATTTGAAATTTAACAACCTTATCTCTCCAATTCCATCCTTATTACTCCTCATCTTCAGTAGGCCGTTGACTTGTTGTTGTCAGAGTGTCTGAACTCGTAATTGTTAGGAAATCTACGCGGGAACACAACAGAATTCAAAATTTTGATTTCCTTTTACCCAAGATCGACTTCGTTTAAGCAACAAGCATAAAAGAAGTAGACAAAAGAATACCTTGGTTGATCCAATTGGATCGAAACTTTGTCTACGGTTGTAGTTTCTGCACGAAGCCGTCCAAGCGGTCGGCCTCTACCGGTGATCCACACGAACACCTTGCCGGAATCCCATCATGGATTGCTACCAGAAAAACTCAGCTGCTAGACCGACTTTTTCTCTCTCTAAAATCTCTCTCTATGAAGCTCTCTATTTTTTCACAAGAACTATTAGCTCTTGGAATTGTGTTGTTCAAAAGAGCTAGCCAACCCTTCTCTTATATAGAGGGTGGGGCGCCCCATGCACTTCCCAATCTGATTGGGATTAGCTTCTAGTAGATTGATGAGAGATAATTCCTAATAAAATAAGGAAAATCCTTTTGATTGATTTATCTCATTAATATTCAATATCTTATATTAACTATTTTCCTAAGATATATATTGACAATATCTTATATTGAATATATCTTTATCTTATTACCATAAATCTATTTGCCAAAAATCAATTAATATCTAATATTAATATTAATGGTAATCTTATTAATTAAATTCCACAACTCAAATGTATCATATACACAATGAACATGCGCCCCTTTTGCCAATATTTTGGCATCCGGAATATTATTTAATTAATATAATACTATGATTAATTAATTTGAAAAATACATGTATATCATATATACACATTTCGAAATTATATGTATCAATATACATATTTAATTAATCACCATAATTAATATCTTGTATTATATTTATTCATTATAAATAAATACCACCATATTAATTACCACTATAACATTTATAGTCGTGAGATAAATTCCTTTCTTATTTGGTTATTTACTATAACCACATTTTAATCCGGCTAGATGTTCATATGTGTGTGACCCGATAGGCTTCCGAATATGTTGGCCGTAGGCACAAAGTGCAAATTACGAAAATGTCCTTCATACCTAACGATCACGGGATAGCGTCTAGCAACACACCGTGACCCCAATCATCGGAAGAGTCAAATGCAATGACTACTACCTTTCATGTGAAACAGTTACCGTGTAACTTACAATCCTATCGCTGTAATAATATCCATACGGTCGTACGGCGAATGTCAAACATTAACGACCGTATCTTATAATCTGGATATCATTCTCTCTCGAAGTAACTCATTTACTCCCACTTTGCAAAGATACCGAGAGTAAGACATTCCTTATAAGAAGGCCCATTCGGATATTCACCCCTACTGCAGGTACGCGATTTCCGGATGACCAAACATGTATACTCCGCATACTTTAGTATCACACTCAATCACTACCGTATGATCTCCCCATGGCTAGGGGAAACCTCAATAGTGTCAAAGCATGACAATCCACTCCGTGATGCCATGAAGACTCCGGTCCTAAGGAATTACACAACTGCCACATAGTGTGACACTTAACGGTGTAAGTTGGTCAGTCTAACGTACGCATTCTCTAATACACGTCCACGTATAGTTCAAGTGTCACTACACTTCGATAGACGAGATCTCTCTTTGCCCTTAAAGACAGAAGACATCTAATACGTGCTAGCCTGTTTATACTATTAATGCCTTGTTTAATAGTACATCAGCTTAGAGACATTTAAGTATCAAACTTATTAAAGTGATTAGAGATCTCATCAACCATAATCCCCTATCATGGTTTCTCTATCACAGTTTAATATTAAGGACGTTATGATATAACAATTCATAATTGGTTCTTTAAAAGAACAAGTATATGACAACAGAAAAGCCATTTAATATATGTAAAAACATAAGGAAATAGTAGAAATGATCCGACCTGGTCGGATCTGGTCCAACCCGATTGGGTTTAGGACACTATTTCAAAAATCTACCACTTGGCCTAAAACCAATCACTCGCACACACAAGACCAAGTTGAAACACAAGAATCTCATGCAATACTCGCAACCAGCCTTAGCTGTGAACGGGTCGCTATCCGTGGGGACTCAGACTATCTTCATATCATGTTCCAAATGACCAAGTCAAAGGAACCGCCTCAACACACACACGAATCTCTGACGAGACCCTGGTCCTTGCTTCAAGCAATGAATCCACTTACTATATCAGCTATATAGAAAAGGTGGAAGAACCATACAAGGTTCAGGAATGAACCTCATAGACTCATATACTGCTCCCACTGTGCCTCCAAGGCACTACTGTGTTTTGGCCTAGCTGTAGAAATTTACAGTGACCCATAGCTAAGAACATTTCCAACTCACTGTATCACTTAATCAAAGCGACTGCAAACCCAGACTGCACTCCCACTCACCTTCATAAGACTTAGGATATACGTCTGTATATCTACATTTATTTAATTCCAAGTTTCAATAAGCTAGGAAACCACCCTTAACTCGTTTAAGGATATTCTCGACATTCACCAGATTTGCTTTCATACTTGCTCATAACTATTCATGGACTATGAACATCCGGCTTTTCTTTTATGATGGTTCCTATCACAGTAGCAAAGGAAACCTTCCATAAGCATCATCTTTCACCTTATCTTTAGGACTAATGTCGTAAAATAGATAGATCTTGAGAACTCCGGCTAGCAATATCCTCTGTCGCGACCTATGCTAAACTCTTTTAGCATCACATCTATATAGGTAAACTATAATCTAACAGCAGTTAAATCTATCATTATAGATTCTTATTCCAAGAATAAGAACTGCTAATCCAAGTGCTTTCGTAAAGACCTTGAACTACCAAAAATTAATTGACTGTGACAAGGGGTGACAATTCCCGAGAGAGATATCCAATACCTTACTCAAAAAATTATAACATACTCCTACTATCCCTTTTACACATTGGGCATATCCCTTGTTTTGACTAAATCCAACCCCTGTGATTATCAAACAAAGAAATCGCCTAGAGAAACTTGTTTGAATCCATAAATGGATCCCATGGGCTTACATATCATGTTATCGTCTATGAACATTGAGTTGTCTTCCCAACGTCTTCAACAGTATCATATAGCCATGATACGAAGTTACAACAAGCATATTCTTAATAGAACTGGGCTCAGCTGGCGGCATAAAGATAACTACAAGGTTTACACCATGTACCCTTCAGCCGTCACTATAGCTTTATGGTAATCATATTACTAGCCATCTTAGCCTTTTAGGAACATTCCCTTTAGGTTAGATAGACTAGGTTCACAACCTGGTTGTCACTGTTGGAATCTAAATCATATATTACGGCTCCAGGCCATATCTCTCAATCTTGCCACTCAAACATTCCTTCATAAGTCGTGAGATATTCATTCTTCATGATGAACATACCAGCAGCCTTTTCAAGCTGGAGGTTATCCACAGACTTATAGAACTTTTGTGTGCTCTGAGCAGTGTTCTACACCTCATCACTATGTGGCGTCTGGTCACGTTCCAACGGTTGAGTATAACTTTGTGGTTCTCAAACTCTTTTGAGATCTTATTTACTTCCACTGTATCTTTTTAAAAAGACACTTCCTATAGAAGATAGCATGTTTGGAGACAAACACCTTTTGCTCCGCGGGCAAGTAAACATTATCTAGAATACTTGCTAAGATATTCCACAAAGTTGCATATGTCGTACTAGGCTTCAAATCTTTCTGACTTTGCTTGTGACAACTTCAAATCATCGGTTAAGATAGATTCGACATTCCGCCTTCCATATTAAATATGGTATTTATTCAACCTTTATTCTTTGGAACTCGGTTAAGTGTAAGGGCACTATCCCGAAACGGGTAAGGGATACCTCGCATGGCTTGCGTCACACCTTTATCATATAAAGTGTTGTTTCCATTTTAGGAACACAATCTAATTGTGTATCCCAAAGATGGTATCCTTCAAGGGAGAATCTGATTCTATTTCAGACGACTTCTAAAACGCCCTCCAGTTATTAATTGCTTCAATCCAATTGAATAATCCCTAAGTAGCTCATCAATCTCATATTCGTACTAGCTCAAACTTTTCGGGCTTTCCGAATTATCGTACTTTAATAAGTACATTCAACTATTTCTAAAAATAGTCCAAGAGAGAGATAAACAATTGTTTATGGTATAAATTGTCATAAGCCAACAAACATCAATATGTTAAGGCTTTAGTCAATCTTCTAGGTTTCATAACCTTTTCTTAAAAGGGTATTTTAGTCCTCTTTGGATAAGATACGTATAACTCACATGATTCAT
The DNA here is from genome assembly GCA_036785695.1 of Gentiana straminea. Lineage (NCBI taxonomy): Eukaryota > Viridiplantae > Streptophyta > Magnoliopsida > Gentianales > Gentianaceae > Gentiana > Gentiana straminea. The sequence goes on from JAVUPR010000352.1 coordinate 654,153, forward strand.
AATCATATGGTTCAGCATCATATGAATGACGTTTGGTTACACACTTCCCTTCCATAGAGATTGTGCCTAGAACAGCCATATATCAAGGATAACAGCCATACAAATATTTAGTTGAGATTTTTCACATATATCAACTATATAGTGACATCAATCTAGTATGTTAGATTCAATGACCTTTCAACTTTATCGGAATAACATTTATTCCTTACAATTGAATATGTCTGATAAATCCTAACAAATAATTGAACTTGTGTTCTTCATAAGAACCAGAACATAATAACATTTATTTAGTTCCCTTATCAGTTTACTAGACTCAGAACACAAAACCGAAAAAGTTGCAACGTTTGCTTCACTTTCCGTATTTAAGTGTATTCTGTATCTAATCTTTCTAATTTAATGACACTCGTAGGATATCATATATCCGAGAGTTGACTTGAGTTTAGATAGATTTGTGTTAAGGGAGAATTTATACGATTTATAACGCTATATTCTATGATATTTTTCCCCGTATTTGTACTAAGTTGCATAAGAAACGAGTGTTTAACGGAAATATTGAGTAAATGAGGTTTTAAATAAGTTGTTCGCAAAATTGGTTGATTTTGGTGCTTTTAATATGATTTTATGATTATTTGGACATTATTACATTTTGTGATGTTTTTATGTGTTATAGATACATGTTTGAGGCTCAGGAGATGATCAAAAGTTGATTAAGTTCGAGTTAATTGATGATAAAAGAGATAATGAAGGAATGACTTAGAGAAAAAAAGAGATCAAGATCAAGAAATCAAAATTCGATCAAGTTGGACGAGCGTCCAGGTCCCGTCCAGAGTGGACGGGCGTTTGATAAAGCAAACGGGCGTCCTGAGGAGCGATTTAGATACAGAGAGTTTGGACGCCGTCTGAACGGGCGTTTGAAGCAGTCTAGGGTTATCTGGACGGGCGTTCACGAGAGCGGACGAGCGTCCGTCGGCCGACTTAGTGAAACCGACTTCAAAATCTATATATAGCGGTTGTTTTCTCCACCTATGAGATACCATATACACATTATTCGAAACCCTAAACCTAGGGGCGGCTTTAGGCTGCGTTTTTCTTCTTTTTATTCCAGTTTCATGCACTTTAGATCTAGATCAAATTAGTTACTTTTTTATGCACTGTTTCTGCAAATTTGAATTGCTGAGGATGTTCAGAAGCTAAAAGCTTCATCAAACGAGTATTGTGAAGCCATCCAACGATTGTTGATTTCGTTTTCATCGATTATACTGTGAGTTTTTATTAAAGGTTGTTTCTTTATTCATGTTTATTATATGTAATTGCTTTTATATCGGAAGATTTGCATGTGTTGATTGTTTATTGTTGATGGAAATCTCTATAAACCTTAGATCACCATGAATAGAATAGTATTTGAATCTATCCTAACGGAAGTTAATAGGTTTAATTGCTAGATTATAAACATAAAGTTTACACCTTTGGTTAGAAAACGCGTTAATCTTGCATTGGAAGATAATAAATTAATAGATGAACTTTCTAAGGAATTCGGGTTCATGTTTAGATAAGGTGAATCACAACCTAGATAAAAACCACAATATAATCGAGATAGGGAATCAATGCTTGTTGGATAGGTGGATCAATCCTCGTTTGGCTCGTTAAAATATTAGATTTAAATCCTTAGAACTTGAATTTGTTTAGTTAGTTTCCTTTTATTTGCACCTTAGATTAGTTTAGTTAAAGGTTCGGAACCCGTATTCCTCCTAGCTTTGGATTATATCCTCTGTCTATTGTTACTTCCAGTTTTGTTCTATTTTATTTGCTGTTTAGTTTAATTTCGTGACATAGTTTAGGTTAGACAAAAACTAGGGTTAGCAATCGCCAGTTCCCCGTAAGATCGACCCGGCATTAACCACTCTTACTACGATCCTTATACTTGAGGTTAACCGGATTATTACTTGTTTGTTTTTGTGTTAATAAAATCCGTGACAAGTTTCTGGCGCCGTTGCCGGGGAACCGGACGGTTGTCTAGTTTTTGTTTTTCGTTTTTCTGTTTGTTTTTGTTTTTTTTTCCTGTTTTTATTTCGTTTTAAATTCCTGTTTTTAGTTGATAAACGTTTAGGTAATTAGTTAATTAGGGTTTTAGCTTAGGGTTTAAGGTTCTCTTGTGATTAGTTCTCTGCTCTTGTCTTCTGTCTTTCTGTCTTACCTTCTCTTCTTTTCTGCAATTTTTCTGATTCTGTTCTGATTTTCCCGCTACCAAACGGGCGTCTGGGAAATTGGACGCCCGTACGCTGGAAAATTATCAATTCTGTTCTGTTTTTGTTCACTTAGACGAGCGTCCATAAAATTTGGACGCCCGTTCAAGTATTTTTCCTTTCAGACGAGCGTTTGGACCACTAAACGCCCGTCCAGTCCAAATTCCACCCGGACGCCCGTCCAAAACCCTTGGACGTCCGTCTGGTCCCATTTTCTTCAATAATTTTGTTTTCTTTTCTTCTTTCCTTTTCTTTTCTTTAGGTTTTTAATTTTTAGTTTAGGCTTTTAATTTCTTAGTTTTTAGGCTTTGTTTCACTTGTTTTTGGTCCGGTTTATGCAAACTCGGAGTCAAAAGGGACCGTTATTATACACCCCTGACCCCGAGCGAACCGTAGTCCGGCCAAACAGGCGGATTTTCCGTTCTGCGGTTCTGGCAGACAGAGCCGAGCAAGATCTTGAAGATCAACTAGCCAAGGAAATCACTGATTTTGTGATAATGGCCGCTAATAATAGACGTATGTTGGCAGACTACGCCAGGCCAGGCGAAGTCAAAGTCAACCCGGCTATTGTTATCCCAGCCATTACTGCACAAACCTTTGAGCTAAAGCCAGGACTTATCCAGATGATGCAGCATGCATCAATCTTTCATGGCTATCAATCAGAGAATCCGCATACCCACTTACATACATTCTTAGAGATATGCGGTACTACACGCATCCAAGGAGTAAATGAGGATGCGATCAAGCTTAAACTCTGTTTCCTTTTTCTTTGAAAGGAGAGGCTAAAGAGTGGTACACCTCTCTCCCCTCCGAATCTATCACCACCCGGGCCGAACTCGAGAGAGAGTTCTTGAGTCAATATTTTCCACCTTCAAAGACGGCCCAAGTGTTTAAATGAAATATTCACTTTCTATCGAAAGAGAATGAATCCTTCTTCGAATGTTGGAAGAGATTCAAGTCTCTTCTTAGAAAGTGTCCCCACCATGGCTTGCCACCTTTGGAAAGGCAAGTCAATACTTTCTTCAAGTGGATTGACCGAGCTCACCAAAGGCATGGTCAATAGTTCTTCTGGTGGGGCATTTCGAAGAAAACACCGAAGAGGGATGGGCATTGTTTGAGGACATTGCAAAGTATAACTATGCCCCCTCTTATCAAGCAATCCAAGCACCTCCTCCTCCCAAGGTTGAGGAAGTCAATTTGCAAAGTTTGATCGCCATGCTGCAGAAGCAAATGGCAACACCTCAAGTTTCAAATCCGATAAATCAAACTTCTTCTTTTCCACAGAACCCTCAGGTTCTGTACTGCGAAAACTGCTGTCAGACGGGCCATATGAATGGCCAGTGTCAATTTAATCCCCCTGCACCTTATCAAGTGAATGCTGTTCATGATTATGGACAGTACAATCAAGTCACATGTCAAAATTGTGACGAGGTGGGGCACACTTCTAGATTCTGTCCTATGAACGGGCAGAATGCTGAAGTGAATGCATTCTATGGCTAGAACAATCAAAGGTTCAATCGAGCTTTTTTACGGCGAATAATTTTCAAAACCAAGGGTTTAGTCAACCTTCAAGTTTTAATCCTAATTCGAATTTTAATTCGAATCAAAATTTCAATAGAAACCCTGGTTTTAATCAGAACCAAAATTCAAATTTTTCCAATCCTACTCAAAGGTTCAATCAGAATTGGCCCGCCAATTCTAATTCTGCAGTCCAAAGTCGGCCCAGCCAGCCCTATTCTCCAAATTTCCAAAACTCTCAAGGCCCCTCCCAATCTACTAATCTTGAAGCTAAATTGGAGGAGCAAAGTAGATCAATGAAGAATCTTGAGAGACAAATTGGGCAACTGGCTGAACAGTTAGCTTCTAGACCCCCAGGGCAGCTGCCCAGTTTCACCGAGAAGAATCCGAAAGGTGGTCAAGTTGCTCAGGCTGACTTGAACAAAGGCCCATGTACTGACCTCGTGCCATCAATTCAATACGGTAAAGAGGAGACCAGTGCAATGAATCTGAGAAGCGGTACTCAAGTTAGTGGTCCTTCCCAACAGGGAAACCACTAGCCCCTCCTGCAATTGATAAGGCAGGAAGGGAAGCTGAGCACCTACACTCCCCTCAACTGCAAGAGAAAACTCAGGTGGCTGATCCCCCGAGAGGTGAAGAAGTTGGTGATCCTCAAGTGGCGATCCCCGAGGACCGAAAAAGCAAGCGAAAGTCGGAGGCTGACCCCCTGACTACAAAAAAATCTGAAAAAGTTGTTCGATGGAAAGATCTGGAAGACAAAGCTGTAAATGCATCCTCAAAGAAAGTCTTTTCTGAGAGTGACCTTAAGAAGCTTCCATTTCCACCGAGAAAGAGCAACATTCCCTTGAGTGAGGACAAAAAGTACGAAAAGGTGCTGAACCTTTTGAAAAATACTCAGGTAAATCTTTCATTATCAGAAGTCTTGGTCGAGATACTAAGTATACAAAATTCATCAAGGATGTTGTGTCTTCGAAAAAGAAGTTAGCAGCATGGAAAGGCAAATTGGTGAGGATTGCTCCATGATTAATTATGAAGACTTACCAATTAAAAGAGGTGACCCCGGCAAGTTCGTACTTACGGTATTAATGGGAGGTCTAGTCTTCCCTAATTCTTTGTGTGATCTAGGTGCCTCTATAAGTCTTATGCCAATGTCCGTATGCAAACAAACTCGGTTTACAAAGCCTTCTAGAACCCACTACTATGAGTCTACAATTCGCCGATAGATCTTCTAAAAAGCTTCGGGGATCCCGAAAGACGTTTTGGTTCGATTGATAGATTTACCTTTCCGGTTGATTGGTATGTTTTAGATATGGAGAAAGATGAAAACGTCCCCCGATTCTTGGAAGACCTTTCTTATCTACGGCTAGAGCCCTCATCGATTGCGATAGTGGGCAAGTGACTATCCGAGTTGGTGATCAAGAGGTGAGTTACAATGTCTTAAAGTCCATGCAAGTACCCTCTGGCCCTCCAACCGGCTTTTCCATTGATTATATGACGGATGATTTCACCGATTATATGGATAAGCAAGTCATGGTCAGAGAAGTTTGAATATGAGCGATTGGTTGACAATCTAAATACCCATGGTGTGGTCAATCTAGATCAATTAGCAAACTGATTTTGAGGAAGAATTGTTGGAAGGAGAAGCTTTGGCGGTGGGACCACGAGTAAACTCGGTGATATTGAGTTGAAAAGTGGAGATCTCAAGTCGAGTTTAGAAGACCCCCTACGATTTGGTGTTGAAGCCGTTGCCTAAACATCTTAAGTATGTGTTTTTAAGAGAAGGTGACAAGCTTCCATTGATTATATCTCGCCAAGCTTTCTCGTTTAGAGGAAATGAAACTAATCAACGTCTTGAAGAAAAATGAAAAAGCCTTTGGTTGGCGGGTAGGAGATATCAGAGGGATATCTCCGGACATCCGTATGCACAAGATCAAGACGAATGAGGGTGCAAGATGTGTTAGACAGCCCCAGAGGAGGCTCAACCCTTATATGCAAGAAGTCGTTAAAAAGGAAATCATCAAACTTCTGGACATGGGAATCATTTATGCCATCGCGGATAGTGAATGGGTTTCCCCGACTCAAGTAGTTTCCAAGAAAGGAGGAATTACGATTGAGAAGAATGAGAAGGGAGAGGAAATAGCATTGAGACTTGTCACTGGTTACAGAGTCTGCATCGATTATAGAAAGCTCAATGAGGTAACCATGAAAGATCACTTTCCCCTTCCATTCATTGATCGATGCTTGAGCGTACGGCGGGACACGCATTCTATCGTTTCCTAGATAGATATTCGGGATACTTCCGGATACCCATTGATCCCGGTCGACCAAGAAAAGACCACCTTCACCGCCCATATGGTACATTCGCTTACGGGCGAATGCCATTTGGTCTCGCAATGCCCTGCCTACATTTCGGCGATGTATGCTAGCTATCTTTGACGGGCTTGTAGAAAAGTGTATGGAGATTTTTATGGACGATTTTTCGGTTTTTGGTCAGTCTTTTGATGATTGCCTTGACAATCTTGATCAAGTGTTATCCAGATGTGTAGAAAAGAACTTAGTACTTAATTGGGAAAAATGCCATTTCATGGTAGATGAGGGAATAGTTTTTGGCCACAAAATCTCCGCCCAAGGTATAGAAGTTGACAGGGCAAAAGTAGAAGCTATCGAAAAGATGAGCTATCCTAAGAATGTGCGTGAAGTGAGAGGCTTTCTTGGACATGTCGGTTTCTACAGAAGATTCATTCAAGACTTCTCCAAGATAGCCAAGCCCCTATCCACTTTACTAAAGGAAGACGTTGAGTTCAATTTTGATGAGAGCTGCAAGCAAGCGTTTGAGGAGCTTAAGGATCGTTTAGTATCTGCTCCAATTCTTATATCGCCCGACTGGAACCTACCTTTTGAGCTTATGTGCGACGCATCAAACTATGCTGTTGGTGCTGTTCTAGGACAAAAGATCAAGGGAAGTTCCAGCCTATCTATTACGCCAGTCACACATTGAACCCCTCTCAAGTTAACTATACCACTACTGAAAAGGAACTTTTGGCCGTAGTTTTTGCTATGGACAAGTTTCGTAGTTACTTGTTAGGAGCTCAAGTGATTGTGTGGACTGATCACGCTGCTTTGCGGTATCTGATGACTAAGAAAGAGGCCAAACCGCGCCTACTACGTTGGATACTGACCCTACAAGAGTTTGACGTTCAAATAAAGGACAAAAAGGGCAGTGAAAACGTAGTGGCTGATCACGTTTCAAGGATGCTAAGTGAGGAAAAGGATGATCCAGAGGATATAGACCTGTACTTTCCTCTAGAGAACATTATGTTGATAGACGGTTGTCCTCCTGATGTTCCATGGTATTCTTCCATTGTAAATTACCTTCATGCCCGATATCTTGATCCAGAATTGTCTTATCAGGAGAAGAAAAAGTTCTTCTCTGATTTGAAATCTTTCGTTTGGGATGAACCTTATCTTTTTAAGATCTGTAAAGATGGTTTGCTTAGGAGATGTGTTCTTGAATCTGAGCAACGGGATATTATTGAGCAATGCCACAGTGGACCCACTGGAGGTCACTTTGGTCCGTGGAAAACCGTTGCTAAGATCTTCCAATCCGGTTTCTATTGGCCCACGATCTTTAAAGACACAGAAGCTTTCTGTAAAGCTTGCGATAGATGCCAAAGAACCGGTACTCTGACAAGGCGTTTTGACACGCCTTTGAAACCCATCCTAGAATGCGAGGTCTTTGATGTATGGGGTATCGATTTTATGGGACCATTCCCATCATCTTGCGGTAACAAATACATTTTAGTATGCGTAGACTACGTGTCTAAATGGGTGGAGGCTCAAGCCACTCCTCACAATGATCATAAGACGGTCATGAAATTTCTAAAGAAAAATATCTTTGTGAGGTTTGGATGTCCACGTGCCTTGATCAGTGATGAAGGGACGCATTTCTGCAACCGACCCCTAGAGAAAGTTCTCGAAAAGTATGGTGTTCGTCATAAGACAGGAACACCATATCATCCGATGACTAGTGGTCAGGTTGAGAGAAGCAACCAAAGTATCAAGAAAATCCTGGAGAAAACAGTCAACAGTCATAGAAAAGACTGGAGTTTGAAATTGGATGATGTACTTTGGGCATACAGAACTGCCTATAAAACCCCTATGGGTACATCTCCATATCAAATGGTTTACGGTAAGCCATGTCATCTGCCTGTCGAGTTAGAGCATAGAGCTTATTGGGCTACAAAGTTTCTGAACTTTGATTCCCAATCTTATGGGAAACATCGACTGCAGAAGTTACATGAGTTAGACGAATTCAGACTCCAGGCCTATGAAAGTGCCAGGATTAGTAAAGATAAGATGAAGCTACAGCACGATGCTAAGATTAAGAAAAGAGAATTCCACATCGGCGAACAAGTTCTTCTATACAACTCTAGGTTACATTTGTTTCCTGGAAAGTTGAGGACACGTTGGTCCGGCCCCTTCGAGATTCTCCAAATCATTCCTGGTGGCGTTCTAGAACTTCACGGTTATAGCGGTAAACCGTTTCGAATGAATGGTCAAAGGTGCAAGCACTACATTGGTGAGACCAAGGAAAAGCCTTTGATTGTTCGTTTCCTCGATATCCTCGGGTGGTGTGGTGCTACAGAAGTCGAAGAATTTGATGTGTTTTCACCCGACCTATTTTCATAGGATGACGGTAATGGTAAATCTGAAGAAGTTCTAGCTGGTAGTTGGGATATGGAAGAGTATTGGAAGGAGCGTCAACTTAAACATCATCAGAAGACTCAGCAGGAGAAGAAGTCAACCATGGGGAAGTTTAAACGTGTTTGGAAAGCTATCAAAGATCTTACCCCATGTGTGAGATGTCGTTTTCGCAGACCACACTACTAATCGAGCTTACACGATGTAGTGGCTGGCAGAAAAGTCAAATGGCCTGATCCAGGCTGAGCTTTAAACGGTGTCGAGCTAACGACATTAACCAAAAGCGCCACTAGGGGGCAACCTAGATATCGTTCTTTTAGTTGTTTTTGTTTTATGTTTTGGTAGTGTTAGTATTTAAGTTTAGTTTATTCAGTTTTAGCCTTATTAAGTTTTTCTTTTTATCTGTCAGTTAGTTGTGCTTTCTAGATATGGATTTCGGTGTTCAGCCAGAGGAGTTACCTTTCCTTAGGAGGATTCCACTCATTACTGTAGATGACGGACCGGGAGGAACCATCGTTTTGCACGTAGATTTTGACATTAGTACCCGCGTCAAGACGGTCACCTATGTTCTCATTGTTCCCCGTTGTTCGGGAGGTGGAGACTTTACTACTGAGGAGTTACAGGCAGCTCTAGGACGTCCATACACAATCCTGAATGATCCGATGCTGACGGATTTAGCGCTAGTGCTGCAAGCTGGACATTTTCGAGGTGTTAATGTAGCTGGTGAGGATTGGGGTTTGCAAGATGAATATGATTTCCCTCCGGCGATTGACATGCTCCTCCGTCTTATCCGAGTTGTGGATTGGTCGGAAATTTATGAGGACTAGCGTGGTTAGGTTGTTTCGTCGAGCAAACGACGCAAAACAAAAGCGCTTGGTGGGAGGCAACCCACTGTTTTCTATTTGTTTTTATTTATTCTCTAGTAATTTTATGTACTTCGTTTGATTTTTATTTGTATTTTTGAAGTTTTATTTAAGTTTAATAAGAAAGTGCAATTTTGAATTTGATTTGTATGGAAATTTTATAATTTTTGCACTTATACTACTTGGACGCCCGTCCAGAACTCTGGACGCCCGTCCGCCATGACCAATTTTTGGACGAACGTCCACTAAGCCTGGACGCCCGTCTGATATTTTCTCTCCAATCCTATATGTGATTTGAACTCATGGACGAGCGTCTGAATAACTGGACGCCCGTCCAGTTCATCTAATTTCCCAGTGGACGCCCGTCCGGTGTCTTGGACGCCCGTCCAACCTCTGCCTATATATACTCCCTCAACGCATGAACCTTCATTTTTTTCAGGATTTCAAACCGCAAAACCGTTTCCTCTCCCTCTTTTGACCTAAAATCTTCGATTCTACACCATTTCGAGCGATTCAAAGTGCTATAGGCCACTTTTGATCCCCTCTCTTCGATTTTCAAGGCCAAATTCCTCAACACACCATCTTTTTGGAGAATCAGGAGCCTTTTCAGTCCAACTTTTTGATAGAAAAATCCGGTTTTGGGAGCCAATTTGGTGTTGTTTGGAGTAATCTTCATCTCGATCAGCATCTACTCACCTTACTCGGTAAGTTAGTAACAACTTTTATGGATTTTATTCACGTTTTTGTGAGTTCGATCTTTGGGTCGGCTCGTTCGCTTGAATAATACCTTAATGCGTTTTTTTTTTCTGGTTTTGTGTTTCTTTCTGCTCTGTTTTGGTGATACGGTATTGTGCTGGGTGGTGAATGGGGTTGTTTGGTGATGATTATGGTTGTGGATGTGGTTTGGATGCCTTGAAATCCCGCTTTGGATGTTAAACGGGTAAATTGTGGTGAATTGGGATTGTTTTCGTGTAGTTTATGCTAAAATATGGTTCATAAGAAGGGAGTTGTGAAGAGACACGGTAAGGAAGTGGCTAGGGAGGCCGGGAAGAAACGCAAGGAGTTTGATCCCACCTTAGTTGATCCTAACCGGGGTGTGAGTATCCGGGAACAACCTCACAGGGCCACCCAAACTAGGACTACTTTGAGGGATGAACCAACCTCGGAGTCTGAGACGGATGATGATATTCCCTTGGTGCGGATGCCGAGAGCTCAGAAAGGTGGAGCATCATCCAGGGTCGAGGAGGTTGTAGGTGCTACCCGGGAAGAGGAACCGGTTGAAGCTAGGGCTTCTCTACCTAGGAAGAAAGCCAAAACCGTACCCCCTATGCCTCTGCCTCGTAGATTCGTGAACCCTAGGGCCCACGAAGCGTATACCAAGCACTATTTCTCGAGAACTATGTTGATAGAAAGGGCTACATTGGAAGCTAAGGTAGATCCAGGGTTTGTCAAGTTGCTAAGATACCGGAAATGGGATGCCTTGATGACGATCCCGACTACCCCGGTCAATGGTTCCTTGGTTCGGGAATTTTACGCCAATTGTTCAGAAACTGACTTGGAGACGAAGGTAGTTGTGGTTCGAGGGGTACAAGTTCCGTTTACACCAGATGTGATCAATAAGAAGTATGGGTTGGTAGCTTTTGAGGGTCGATACTACAAGGAGGAGATTGTACATAGACAGAGTTTGGGGCAGGATCCTTTGGAGGAGTTAAGGTTGAGAGTTTGCCCGGATGTGGCCTGGACGTTAAGGCCGGGAGGAGACCGGAAGGAGTTGGTTACCACGACTTGGACGGAGGATTGGAAAGTCCAGTGTCAATTTATTCAGAGTCGGTTGTTGCCTAAGAACAACTTGACACACTTTCATATTGGTGACCTAGGCATGCTGTATGCGTTGACATTTGGCCTGAATGTGGATGTGGGACAGGCATTATACGATGAGGTGGCTATTAATCAAAAGATCTATACTCGTTGCTTGATTATCCCTCACCTGATCCACAGTCTCTGTATTGATGCCGGTGTGCCTGAGTATGGAGCTGATCACAAACCGAAGAACCCGAGGCCTATACAGAGAGAGAAGGGTAAGCCTTCGGGTCAGACTGAGACTGAGGCTGAGGTAGCACGTGAGCATGGTTCATCATCCGCACCGCCTCGAGCGATCTCACTTCCTACTTTATCTCCCTCGGTCAGGATGAGGTTACGTATGGGCGACAGTGTCAGGACTTGGCTGGAGGACATCCGGACTTCTCAGAACAACATCTTGACTATTCTGAAGTGTATGAGTGAGCGCCAGCCTATCCGAGACGACAGAATCTTCAATCCGAGCGTCATTGATTTCCATTATTCAGAAGAGATTGAGCAGGCCATTACGGACGTCCTGGATGGGTCTGAGTCATCTTCAGATGAGGAGCAGCCTGACTCGGCGGAGAGGACTACGGCACCACCATCTGGACCCTCTTCTGATCCTCCGGCTGCTGATTCTCCGGCGCCGAGCCAGCCTTGATCTTGTTTTTCTGATTCTAGCTTTTATTTTTCTTTGATTCGATGGTTGTGTATTCTTGATACTTTCCCTTATATGCTTCGTTGTACTTTTGATTTTGCTATTGTTACTTTTTCCGTTGGATCATGTAAGCCATAAGGCATCCGTACTTTCGCTTCTACTTTGTTTCAACTTTTGGGATGTATTGAATGATTTATCTTTTGTTCATATTCGGTTTTGATATCTCTTTTCATTCTGGTATAATTCCCCGTTTTCCCCGAGATGTTTCCGTGTTTGTCGAGTAGTGCAGGTATCATTCTACGGTTTTGTCGAACTACATTGTAAGACTACGAGTTCTGAGTGTCACTATGTAGGCTCCGGCCTGACAGACGATTCGCATGACGATTTAACTCAGCTAAGTCTTTTCCCTTTTCTTTCGTTCAGCACAACATGAGGACATGTTGATTTTTAAGTGTGGGGGAGGGGAATGATTCGTTATGTATCTATACATTTGCTTAATTCGTAATGTTTCTATGCAACATGAGCTAAAATGAGCTAGTTTTTTTCAAAATTTCTCGACATTTTCTGTTTTTGTTTTGTCCCGAGTAGGCAATTCAGATCTATGTTCGTTATTTTCATAGTCATTTAAGATGTATATCATATGTTTGATAAGTTAGTTGTTTCACCTGATATATATATTTCACGAGCCATAGTGAATGATGAGCTAATTTATAAAGTTATACCCCGCTTGGATTAGTGATTTCTGATTTTCTTATAAGTCATGTGCTTAGTGCTACGTATATATCTTGAGATTTATGATAGTTTGTATTTAGATCCGGAGTATGTTATACTGTGAATATCTTAGGTTTGAATGTGATAAGTACCACGTAACTTATTGTCAAATGAGAAAGTTGAATAATATGAAGTGAAGTAATTGTGTGTGTCGGAAGCTGGTCGATGATTTGAGTGCGATACCACTATGATGACCAAAAGCTCACGACAGTCAGAAAAAGCTGCCTGATGATTGGAGTAAGGTAGGGTATATCTCGAATATCCTATTCTGCTATGACATGGCAACAGCTCATTCTGATGTGTGTTTAAAGTAAAAGTGATTAAATCAACTAAAGAATTGATATGAAATGAATATAAGACTAAGTTATCGTCTATCTTATCCCCAGTAGAAACTGATAGAAATGCTGTAGGGATTATCCTCTGAGTATTTCAGACAGGCCCTAGATATGCTTTATCATCTTTTTCGGGATATGTCACGTTTGTAGGGTACACCTTATGAGTGTCATTTATCGCTAGTCTACGAGGGGGTATTAGCTAGTTTTGCTTTGAGTTTCTCAAGTTTGGATCTAGTGGAAGTTTTCTATGGCTTTGCACACACACACTGGTGAACCTCTGATTTATTGATCTATGCTATATTGTCTTAGATGTCTGTTTTCGTTTCGAGCCTTAATTTTCGTTTTGTGTTGCTCGGGACGAGAAAAAGCTTAAGTGTGGGGGAGTTGTTAAGGGCGAATTTATACGATTTATAACTCTATATTCTATGATATTTTTCCCCGTATTTGTACTAAATTGCATAAGAAACGAGTGTTTAACGGAAATATTGAGTAAATGAGGTTTTAAATAAGTTGTTCGCAAAATTGGTTGATTTTGGTGCTTTTAATATGATTTTATGATTATTTGGACATTATTACATTTTGTGATGTTTTTATGTGTTATAGATACATGTTTGAGGCTCAGGAGATGATCAAAAGTTGATTAAGTTCGAGTTAATTGATGATAAAAGAGATAATGAAGGAATGACTTAGAGAAAAAAAAAAGAGATAAAGATCAAGAAATCAAAATTCGATCAAGTTGGACGAGCGTCCAGGTCCCGTCCAGAGTGGACGGGCGTTTGATAAAGCAGACGGGCGTCCTGAGGAGCGATTTAGATACAGAGAGTTTGGACGCCGTCTGAACGGGCGTCTGAAGCAGTCTAGGGTTATCTGGACGGGCGTTCACGAGAGCGGACGAGCGTCCGTCGGCCGACTTAGTGAAACCGACTTCAAAATCTATATATAGCGGCTATTTTCTCCACCTATGAGATACTATATACACATTATTCGAAACCCTAAACCTAGGGGCGGCTTTAGGCTGCGTTTTTCTTCTTTTTATTCCAGTTTCATGCACTTTAGATCTAGATCAAATTAGTTACTTTTTTATGCACTGTTTCTGCAAATTTGAATTGCTGAGGATGTTCAGAAGCTAAAAGCTTCATCAAACGAGTATTGTGAAGCCATCCAATGATTGTTGATTTCGTTTTCATCGATTATACTGTGAGTTTTTATTAAAGGTTGTTTCTTTATTCATGTTTATTATGTGTAATTGCTTTTATATCGGAAGATTTGCATGTGTTGATTGTTTATTGTTGATGGAAATCTCTATAAACCTTAGATCACCATGAATAGGAATAGTATTTGAATCTATCCTAACGGAAGTTAATAGGTTTAATTGCTAGATTATAAACATAAAGTTTACACCTTTGGTTAGAAAACGCGTTAATCTTGCATTGGAAGATAATAGATTAATAGATGAACTTTCTAAGGAATTAGGGTTCATGTTTAGATAAGGTGAATCACAACCTAGATAAAAACCACAATATAATCGAGATAGGGAATCAATGCTTGTTGGATAGGTGGATCAATCCTCGTTTGGCTCGTTAAAATATTAGATTTAAATCCTTAGAACTTGAATTTGTTTAGTTAGTTTCCTTTTATTTGCACCTTAGATTAGTTTAGTTAAAGGTTCGCAACCCGTATTCCTCCTAGCTTTGGATTATATCCTCTGTCTATTGTTACTTCCAGTTTTGTTCTATTTTATTTGCTGTTTAGTTTAATTTCGTGACATAGTTTAGGTTAGACAAAAACTAGGGTTAGCAATCGCCAGTTCCCCGTAAGATCGACCCGGCATTAACCACTATTACTACGATCCTTATACTTGAGGTTAACCGGATTATTACTTGTTTGTTTTTGTGTTAATAAAATCCGTGACAATTTGTCTCAACATGCTTGCTTACGATAGAGGCTTCAATAAGTCCTCTATTTAAGCACTTGCCCTAATTTTCCTTTTTAATCCTTTAAGCACTTGTAAATATTTCTTAGTGTAGTCTTCATAAGATCACAAGAGATTTGTCTTTAATTTCCTCTCATAAAGAAAATCTAAACTTTATCAAATAGTTCACTTAACCTTTTGAATCGTATTCAAAACATTGACTATTTAATTAATATTTAAGCAATAATTAAAGAATTAAGTCGATACTATATCTTACAATTTTGAAAACAACATTTTGAAAACAACCTTTCCAAAATTCGGTCTGGTCATTTTTATCCAACGTTTGAATTGATTGTCATCGTATGACTGAATGATCATATTTGACCGTATCCAATATCATGAGCTTCCGCTTTTCTTTAATAATTGAAGTTTTGGAGCACTGCATTGAATATGTAGTCTCCTTGTCTCTAACTACTATAACGGGGTTGCTCGCGTCATTGCTTATTTTAAAAGGATTAAAATTTACTTAACCATTTTGAGAACGTTTCTCAAACAGTCATAATTTGGTTTTATTAATTGAGAATAAAAACATAAACATAAAAGTTTGCTAAAAAACTAAAACAAAAAAATGAAGATAAAAGAGTGTTGTTGTTTATACACGCAAAATCAAAAATGGTATTTTGGTTTATGATTTAGCTCCCACTAGTCAACTACTCTCTTTTGTTTCTTTCCCTTTGATTCCTAATCAAAAGGGATGTCTTTGGTTTCCTAAACCAAAAGGCATCTCCCTTGGCCCTTTCCAAAATCAAAATTTTGAAAAGGGCCTAGGCCTAGGCCTAAGCCTTTTCTAAAATCAAATATTTTGAAAAGGGCCTAGGCCTATTTCAAACAAAATTTGGAAATGCCAATATTTTGGTTGATATGCCTTGCCATTTTCCAAAATCAAAATTTTGAAAGTGGCATAGGCCTAGGCCTTTTTCCCAAATCAAATATTTGGAAAGGGCCTAGGCCTAATCCAAACAAAGTTTTGAAAGGCTATTATTAATTTAATGTCATGTGGCATCCCAATGGCCCAAACTATTTGAACCATTAGTTAGCCATTTAACACCAACTAAACAATAAGAGATTTCAATCACAACTATGAACCATATTGAATCACAAAATACACAAAACAAAATTTGGAGATCCACCAGCTTTGACCGGAAAAACGACGCCGGCAGCAGGCTGCCCTGCCGCCGCCGCCGCCGCTAGTCGGCCGAGCACCACCAGATGTCGTTTTTTTTCGTGTATCGTTTTGCGAATCAAAAATCTTTCATCTTTTAACTACATGATTTAAACGATAAAATTAACTACGCAAAATAACATGCTTATTGCTTAAGCTGTCTTTGATACCACTGTTAGGAAATCTACGCGGGAACCCAGCGGAATTCAAAATTTTGATTTCCTTTTACCCAAGAGCGACTTCGTTTAAGCAACAAGCATAAAAGAAGTAGACAAAAGAATACTTTGGTTGATCCAATTGGATCGACGCTTTGTCTACGGTTGTAGTTTCTACACGAAGCCGCCCAAGCGATCGGCCTCTACCGGTGATCCACACGAACATCTTGCCGGAATCCCATCATGGATTGCTATCAGAAAAACTAGGCTACTAGACCGACTTTTTCTCTCTCTAAAATCGCTCTAAGAAGCTCTCTATTTTTTCACAATGACTATTAGCTCTTGGAATTGTGTTGTTCAAAAGTGCTAGCCAACCCTTTTATTATATAGAGGGTGGGGCGCCCCATGCACTTCCCAATATGATTGGGATTAGCTTCTAGTAGATTGATGAGAGAGAAAACATTTTCCTAATAAAATAAGGAAAATCCCTTTGATTGATTTATCTCATTAATATTCAATAACTTACATTAACTATGTTTCCTAAGATATATATTGACAATATCTTATATTGAATATATCTTTATCTTATTATCATAAATCTAATTTCCAAAAATCAATTAATATCTAATATTAATATTATAGTAATCTTATTAATTAAATTCCACAAATCAAATGTATCATATACACAATCAACATGCACCACTTTTGCCAATATTTTGGCATCCGGAATATTTTTTAATTAATATAATACTATGATTAATTAATTTGTAAAATACATGTATGTCATATATACACATTTCGAAATTATATGTATCAATATATATATTTAATTAATCAACATAATTAATATCTTGTATTATATTTATTCATAATAAATAAATACCACCATATTCATTTAGCACTATAACCTTTATAGTCGTGAGAAAAATTCCTTCCTTATTTGGTTATCGACTATAACCACATTTTAATCCGGCTAGATGTTCTTATGTGTGTGACCCAATAGGCTTCCGAATATGTTGGCCGTAGGCACAAAGTGCAAATTACGAAAATGCCCTTCATACCTAACGATCACGGGATAGCATCTAGCATCACACCATGACCCCCAATCATTGGAAGAGTCAAATGCAATAACTACTACCTTTCATGTGAAACAGTTACCGTGTAACTTACAATCCTATCGGTGTATAATATCCATACGGTCGTACGTCGAGTGTCAAACATTAACGACCGTATCTTATAATCTGGATATCATGCTCTCTCGAACTAACTCATTTACTCCCACTTTTCAAAGATTCACGAGAGTAAGACATTCCTTATAAGAAGGCCCTTTCGAAAATTCACCCTTACTGCTAGGGCACGCGATTTTCGGATGACCAAACATGTATACTCCGCATGCTTCAGTATCACACCCAATCACCACCGCATGATCACCCCATGGCTAGGGAAAACCTCAATAGTGTCAAATCATGACAATCCACACCGTGATGCCATGAAGACTCCGGTCCTAAGGATAATTACACAACTGCCACATAGTGTGACACTTAACGGTGCAAGTGGGTCAGTCTAACGTACACATTCTCTAATACACGTCCACGTACAGTCCAAGTGTCTCTACACTTCGATAGACGAGATCTATCCCTGCCCTTAAAGATAGAAGACATCTAATACGTGCTAGCATGTTTATACTATTAATTCCCTGTTTAATAGTACATTAGCCTAGAGACATTTAAGTATCAAACTTACTAAAGTGATTAGAGATCTCATCAACCATAATCGTCTATCATGGTTTCTCTATCACAGTATAATACTAATGACGTTATCATATAACAATTCAGAATTGGTTCTTTAAAAGAACAAGTATATGACAACAGAAAAGTCATTTAATATATGTAAAAACATAAAGAAATAGTAGAAATGATCCGACCTAGTCGGATCCTGTCCAACCCGATTGGGTTTAGGACACTATTTCAACAGTAATACCCTCCCTCAAACTATGACGGGGGTGGAGGCTTAGTTTGTTGAGGAATTGTTGAATAACATAGCAGGTAGTTGGTTTGGTGAAGAGATCACCTACTTGAAGATGTGTAGGGACATGTTTAGTGGCAAGCTTGCCATGGGCCACTTGTTCTCGAACGAAGTGAAAATCTAGCTCAATATGTTTAGAATGAGAATGGAACACTGGATTCACTGTAAGGTACAGAGCACTTAGGTTGTCACAGTAGATGGTTGGTGGTGAGTGTGCCTTGAGCTGCAAATCTGCACAAAGAAAGTCTAGCCAAACAAGTTATGCTGTTGTGTGTGCCATGGCACGGTATTCAGCTTCATTGCTGGATCTGGATATTGTGTGTTGCTTTTGGCACACCAGGAGATGAGATTAGGACCCATGAATTTGCAGTAGCCAGTGGTTGAACAACCTGCCCAGTCTGCATCGAATAGGCAGTGAGAGTGAGTGTTGGGGCAGCTGTAAGTTGTATTCCCATGTGTATAGTGCCTTTGACATAACGCAGTAATCTGTTAACCAATCTGAAATGTGCCTGAGATGGTGCTTCCAAGAACTGAGATGCATATTAACTACATTGCTGATATTTGGTCTTGTGAATGTTAGGTACTGTAGTGTGCCAATAAGTTGTCTGTAGTAGGTAAGATCAGCCATCAATGGTGAGTCAGGATCTGGACAGGGTTTGAGCTCCAATGGTGTGGCCACAGGCTTGTATTCTGTCATCTGAGCTCTTTCTAGAATTGTTGGGGCATAGTGTGTGTGGGACATATGTAGTGTTGAACCTGCATAAGATATCTCTATACCAAGAAAATGGTGAAGAGTACCTAAGTCCTTCATGGTAAACTCAGTATGAAGTAAGGTGACAAAAGAAGCCATTAGTCTATTATTTGACCATGTAAGTAACATATCATCAACATAAAGTAGCAAATATAAAGAGCCATGAACAGAATGATATACAAATAAGGAAGGAACTGCAAGGCTACAATAAAAACCATACTGAATGGGATATGTACCGAACCTATCAAACCAAGCCCTAGAGGCTTGTTTTAGACCATAGAGGGCTCTTTTTAGTTTGCACACATGTTTGGGGTATTTGGGGTCATGCATTCTTGGTGGCTTATCCATTTATATTTATTCCTGGACATATCCATGCAGGAATGCATTTTTAACATCTAGTTGCTTAATTTCCCAGTTTTTACTGAGAGCAGTAGCTAGGACAAGTCTAGTTGTGCTTGGTTTGATGACAGGGGAGAAGGTATCATTGTAGCCCACTCCATCCACTTGTTTGTAACCCTTAGCTACTAATCTAAACTTTAGTCTTTCTAGGGATCCATTTGGTTTTAACTTAGCTTTGAAAACCCATTTACAGCCAATGATGTGCATTTGAGGATTGTAGGGTACCAATTCCCAGGTATTTTTTTATTGGAGGGCTTCTAATTCCTCTTGCATTGCTGCTTTCCAACCATGGTGATTAAGGGCCTCACTCACAGTCCTTGGTTCTCTGGGAATGTCTGGAAAGGTAGAGACCAGTAGGGCATACTTAGGATTGGGTTTAAAGATACCATGTTGTGCCCTAGTGGTGATTTGATTTGTTGGTGGCAATTTAGGTGTATTTGGAGACTCTGGGTATTTGGGGTTATATGTTCTAGAGAGGAGGGAGAGTGAGTGTGAGATGAGGATGGAAAAGAAGATGTGGGTGAGTGTGGAGTACTTTCCATAGTGTCCTGGTCAATGTCATGGTTTGGATTAGGTTCTGGACAGAGGTTGGTTGGGAAGTCTGAATTGACTTCAGTCATACGATTAGGTATGATACACTTTAGATTGGATGTTGTTTGAGTGGTAGTGTCTATGGGTGCTGGGTCTAGTTCTGTGTGGTCATGGGCATGTGTTTCAGAGGTGGGATCAATCCAATCTGTCTACTCAGTTTAGGTTCTGAGATTAGGTTGATCCTAGCATGGTCAATGGGTTTATAGGGGAATATGGCTTCATCAAAGGCCACATGTCTAGAGATTATAACTTTCCTGGTACCTGGATGGTAGCATCTGTAGCCCTTGTGCTGCATGTTGTAACCTATGAACACATAGGGTACAGACTTGGGGTCAAACTTGTTAGCCTTAGTATCCTATGTATAAGGATAACACCTAGAACCAAAAACTCTAAGGTGAGAGTAAGTGGAGTCTCTTTGGTAAAGTCTGAAATAAGGAGAGTCATTGTTGATAGAGGATGAGGGGACTCGTTCATGAGGTAAATAGCTGTGGAAAAAGCTTCAGTCTAGACATATAGTAGGACATTACTATGAAAGAGCATGGTCATACCTAGCTCCCTAATGGTCCTATGCCTTCTATCCACTACTCCTGTTTGTTGAGGTGTATGAGGACATGACATTTGGTGTATAACTCCACTATTGTGGAAGTGATCTCTAAGTTTATGGTTTGTGAATTCAGTGCCACAATCAGAATGGAAAATCTTAACATCTTTATCAAACTGTCATTTAATCATATTTTCAAAGTGCAAGTATGCTGTAAAGAAATCAGACTTGTGCATTAATGGTATAAGCCAAGTAAACTTAGTAAAATCGTCAACAATACTTGCATAATAAGAGAGAGAACCAATGGATTTAATAGGAGCTGGACCATACAAATCCCACTGTATGAGTTCAAAAGGACTAGTACTGACATGTTCTGAATCAAAAAAAGGAAATTTACTAAGTTTCCCTAATTGACAGCTTTCACGAAGATGGTCTGTCTTTATTTGACCTAAAACATCAATGAAACCTTTGGCCGTCAACTGTTGGACAGTGCTCATTTGGGTATGGCCCAACCTTTGATGCCATAACTGGTATGAGCCAGACTTGAACCTACTAGAGAAGTACAGTTCAGGTTGACTTTTCAGCACATATAGATCACCCCTTCTTGTTCCTGTTATCAGTGTTTGTCATGTGCCCTGATCCTTAACATAGACATGATCATTAGTAAATTCACAAGTAACAGATTGATCATCAGTTAACTAGCTAACAGACTGGAGATTCTTTGTTAATTCAGGTACTAGTAACACATTTTTCAAGGGCATGGCATTAGGTTCTTGTTTTATATTTGCTTGTCCTATACCAGTGATTAGTAGTGTGGCTCCATTACCAATGATAATAGAGTTTAAGCCGGTTAAATTTTGAATTTTTTACAGTATACCTGGCTTGCCAGTCATGTGGTTGGAAGCTCCAGTGTCCACCGTCCAATATGTGTCAGAGATAGATGTGTCTAGGGTGAGTGCAGCTAAGGCTTGAGGAAGCTCCTGACTTGTTGATCTTTCTTGGGAACCCACCAGCAGATCTTGGCTATGTGCCCCATCACACCACAGTATTGGCATCTTTCATTCAAATACTTTTCCCTTTCTTCTATGGTCATCCTTCTTTCTTCAGGTGGTAGAGGCATTCTTTGATTTGTTTCAGTTGTGGTATTACCTTTAGATTGCTGAGCCTGAAATCCTCTTCCAGTGAAGGTGAACCTGCTATCATGTGGAGCCTGCTGTCTGACCAGTTATGATGTCCTAGGCTGGTTCTGACTGTAGTAGGCCACTAGAGGGGCTGCCTGTGCTTGATTCTAGTTGTAGTAATTCATTGGTGGGATTGGTTGTGCTTGATTCTGACTGTAGTATGCCATTTGGGGAATTGCCTGTGTCTGAGTCATAGTGTTTGAGAACCATGTTCTCCTTTGGTCCAGATTTTTCAAGTGTGATACTAATTCTGTGTATGTGGGCCTTGGGGGTTTAAGCATGGTTGTGGTAAATGTTTCATAGGATGTTCCTAAACTGGTTAGAAGAAAATATACCTTCTCTGAATTTTGGACTGGCTTCCCAATGGCTGTAAGACTGTCACACAAGCCTTTGAATATGCTGATGTGTTCTAAAATACTCTTGTCTTCATCCTTTTTTAGGTAGGTCAGTTGTTGCTTAAGAGTGAATTCTCTCTCTTAAGAATCTATCTTGTGCATAAGCATCCTTTAGTGCCTTCCATACTGCATAAGCTGTGTCCAATCCAATAACAATGCCAAGAGATTCCTCAGAGAGTGAGCCAATAATCAATCCTCTGAGCAATGTGTCTACTTTCTTCTATTTTTGATACTCAGGATTTTCACTGACGTTTTCTGATCCATTAGAGTCTGTGTTTTTTGAGTACTGTTCTGGTGCTAACTTTTCGTTTGTGATGTGATCCACCAGATCCTGGCTTTCTTCAAGTGCAAGGGCTTGTTCCCTCCACAAAGGGTAATTTCTTTGAGTGAGTTTGAGTGTCACAAAGCTGCCAACATTGAGAGAAAGAGTTGTCATTTCTGTAGTTTGGTTTTTGGTATGAAAGTAAAAGATTTGCAGGTGTGATGTTCAAGTTTGTATATCTGCTTGATGTGTGCTTTATGATTTGTATGATCTGTTTGTGTTTGTGAATTTGACTGGGATTTTTTGCTTGTTTTGTTCAAGGTTTTGTCCCCGATACCATGAGAAAAATGAGTAATGCAGGAAGCAAATGAAACAAAGAAACAAACGCAGCAAGAACACAGGTATGAGAAGCAATTTTATTGATCAATTTTTTGTAAAAAAAAACTATATATTACACTTGTGTTCGTCTTCAATTTATATAGGATGATCCTGTGAATCCTAGTATCTTGCTAATCAATTTGAAAGATTTTGAGGATAATCCGGCCGACTTTTATTGAGAATGATTTGAGACAATCCACATTTATTTCTGATTGATTTGGGATAATCCGCATTTATTTTGATTGATTCCTTTGTTCAAACTAGAATGAGATAGAGACCACTTCATCTTGAACTCATGCCCCTTAGCTTGCATTGTCACTACATACACCCCAATTTATTTGAAATTTAACAAGTTTATCTCTCCAATTCCATCCTTATTACTCCTCATCTTCAATAGGCCGTTGACTTGTTGTTGTCTGAGTGTCAGAACTCTTAATAAATATAAATCACTATTAGGTGCAAATTAACGTTATTCAATTCAATATACAAGTTATTTAACCTAACATGCTTGTACCAACGATAATCATCACAAATACATAAAACATAGAAGAAAGAATCGACATGATTACCTAGAAACATGAGACCAAACTTCTAGAAAACTCCTCCATAATGAATCACCAAGCATATAAGCAAGAAAGGGCTAAAAAAAACTATAAAACAATGGAGAAAACAAGAACTTTTATTGATAAACTTGCTACATAGTTTCTTGCTCTGAAAATCGTACATAGAATGCCGAAATATTTCTTATTTATAGTAAAAATAACCGACCTAACACCTAAAAGAGTCAATTTGTCAATTTTGGGACAAAGTCGGTGCGGCTTCCCGGGCAAGTGCTAGGGCTCCCGGCCTAGTGGACAACTCTGGACATGTCCAGAACGTGTCCTGGGGCAAGATTCTCGAATTTTCACCAAGCACTGACACGGTTTCCCGGCCATTCACTCGGGAAACCGGCATAAGTGCTAACGTCTGGACTTGTCTTGCTTCTGGACATGTCTAGGACATGTCCTGGGCTGATCCTTAGGCAACTGGTGCGCTTTCCCGGGTGCTCACTCGGTTAAACGGGTCAGGATTTTTCTGGGCTTGTCCCGGACTGATCGATCCTGGACTGATCTTGGACATGTCTCGGGTATCCTAGACTGATCCTTGGACATGTCTGGGCTTGTCCTGGGCATGTCCTCGGCTTGTCCTGGACTGACCTTAGACTTGTACAACAGCTCGACTTGGTTCTCCTCTGGTTCGATCTCGATCTTTCTACACGTTTCGGCTCAAATACCCTTCGGCTCGGATTATTCCTACAATGAACCATAAAACGTGTAGTAATATAATTCGATACAGAAATAATATGTAAGTACGAAATAATTACGATAAAAACTCATACATAACTAACAATAAAATTAAGCACTTCTACTTATGGTTTATCGTGAATTAATCATGTTTAAGTCCAATTTCGGGGGTAAATTGATATGGAAAATTTCATAAAGTTGATTCGCATCAACTACCAGTTGTAACCATATTCAGACTTAGAGCTGACTAGACGTGAGCACCCAGACTTCAGATGTGTTCACCAGATTTCAGTTGATAACATCTAAGCTGAATGTATCACTCAGTTGAACACACTCAGCCGAGCCTTCCAGACTCAGATTCAGTTCACAGCAGATTCTCATTTAGACGTAGAAATCAAGTCACATTTGACTAACATATGTTAAGATAACTATTGAAAAATTTTAATCCACAAAGAAGTTGTTGTTAAACAGGGAAACTCCACAGAAAAATCGTTGTTCCATCGAGAAACCCCTCGAACAAATCTCATGGTCCATATCCAAATTTCTTGGCGAAAAGGACAAACAACAAAATGTACGACAAATAACCCTTACACATCTTATTTCCACTTTGTTATATTTCAATCATGTTCGGTTTACCAATTTCTTAGAAAAAATAAGAAATACTTTTAAATTTGATGCTAAAAAGCTGTTGAAATTTTTCTAATTCACAAAGTAACCGTTGTTGAACAAAGAAATGCCACAGAGAAATTGTTATTACACATTGAAACCCATGAAACCCATCAGAGAAACATCAGTATACAGACCTAACTAATGGAATGTTTCCTTTCCGCAAAAGAAATTAGTCATTCTTGATTTGTCTTTGAAGCATCTATTATACATGTTTATATATGGGAGAGCCCACCCAAAAAATTTAAATCAAAAAACCTATTGACATGGGTATTACCAAATAAGTATACGTATCATTCACATTGGGCATCAAGCAGGCCAAGAGGGTCAATGAGACAAGTCAACATAAGCCCACGGATGGGCCCGAACAGGGCCGGCCTTAATGTGAGGCCAGAGAGACGCCCATCTTAAGGCCAACGGTGTCGGGAGGGCCAAACGGTACATATTTCGTAAAAAAAAAAAAAAAAATCGTGTAGATTCAAACCGATACAATCTAATATATTATGTTAAATTTTTTTTTTATAAAGGCCTAAATATTTTTTACTCTAATCGATAAAGGTGTTGGAAATTTTGATGAATAAGAATTTGACAGAAATTGTAGAAGACTCCAAGGCACGCAAAGCGTTATTTTTTAAGAGATGTTTCGTCCCACACGAATTGTCACTAAGGATCAAACGAAAATCTCTCTCAGGATACAACGGAGGTGTTTGATTCAAACAGTGACTTGTTTGAATCAAACCCAAAGACACTCAAAGTTTTTCTGATGATGCTGTCAGAACTTATGAATTTCCGTCTAAATACTTGTGCCTTTTATAGGCTGCAAGTACCCCATAAACGAATGGAGGTACTCCTAGCACGAAATGGTAGGGTTGTCACTGTTCACCGGATGAAAGCAAGCAACCCTCACACGAAAGGGTAAGTACATATCAGTTCGAAAATGCATGCATCTGAAAATCCGAAAATGCATATCCCTTCATGAACTGATGCATGTATCTGAAAATCCGAAAATGCATATCCCCGTTTCATTGCGATAACATTATTTCATTCAGCAACTCGTATGCAAGCGATTACAAAAAATATTTAGGAAAAAAATATCTAACAAAAGGTCCCAATAAAAAATTTTACTTGGCCCAAAAATATTAGACATACAAACAAGTTTTATTAATTTTTTGTTTGGAAAACTATAGAAATTAAAAATAATATATTATTTATATATCATTTTGGTTGTGTATACGTATGAATTTGGTTTTTGTTTCTAAATATGCTTGAAAAGACTAATTTGTAGGCATGTTTTGAGGCTACCAATAAAATAAATTTTGTATTTACGGATGTTAAAACGCGATAAGTATGTTTTTAAAAAAAAACTTCAACTAAAAGACCCAATTCGGGGACTTGGCCTTAATCCCAAAATATGCCAGGGCCGGCCCTGGGTCCGAAATCCACAGGAAACATTTGGGAAAAGAACCAACCTCATTCGGGTCGCTCTCAGAGTTCAACCGACCTCATATCAATATGAATTAGCCGACCAGGTACTTCAGGTTGATCCCTAAGCAGAACGGGTCGTCTCAGACCTTCAAAGATGGTTGCATCGCATTAATAAACATGATGCTGGAAGTAGCGCCCGAAAGACAATTTATGTAATTATTTTTAGAATTGATAAATGACAGATTTATTCTCATCTTATTACTTGCTTCGTGCTTGTAAGTAATACACTACTGAAAACCCCAAGTCGTATCATATATAGCCATATAACTTAGTGTGTGTCACACATGAGGATTAAGTTTATGGTGAAACACTTGAACTATTAGTCCATGGTGAAGTTAATCAAAGTATGGGGTCTATTGATTAAACCACCATTAATGCGCCCAGAACACTTTATAGTGTTACCGTCTTACCCGGACCGTCGACATTGGTTGTCTAAGTGGGGCATTTATATATGATGAGAGTCATATAGGACTGGACCGATTTAATCTGCGTTTCTCATATAATTCCGTGATTGAGAAATCTTATTAAATCACAAGATGATCATATACGGATTAACCTTAATCCTGAAGTGATTACAGACTCCTACTTGTTTCAGGATAGGGTTTGATGTGTTCATTAAAGATCGCTAAGAGGCGCAGTCCGAATCACTTTCACGTTGGCACTATTCTGGAATGAGTGAGAAGTGTGTGTTTCACAGATATGGAATCCATTCCTTCCTGCGGGAAGTAGAAAGACAATCCCCTTATTTGTTGATCCTAGAAACTGATCAATCCCAGGAGTTCGTATTGGTTATGAACTAATTGATCACTAATAGGTTAATGGTAAATAACGATAAGATGTATTGAAGAGGGTTTACGGAAATAATCCCGCCTCATTACGGATAGTCTATGGAGGGTTAGTTCATATGTAATGATTATATCAATGGACACTTATCGACTCGACTCGACGTTTTGAGAATAAGTTATATATATAAACGATATAGTTCAGTTTCGGATTTATGGTGACGTAATTCCGGAATTAATGAATTAAGTAGAAATATTATGTTCGATGAATATTTTATAATTTATTGTAGCTACTGGTTATAGATCCATGGTTCCCGGGTTTGCTCATAACACGCGAGTGTTTTTTTGTTTTATGGAACCTCGAGAATAAATTAAATAGTTGGTCTATTTAATGAATAAGCAATATTATTTATTTGGTAAATAATTTGTAAAATAGAAAAGACATTTTCTATTAAAAAATGGTGAAAATGGCACCAATAATATAGATAAATTGGGAGAAGAAATTTTCCAAGATTATATCTTATGTGTAATTAATTAATTATCTATTTGTTGGATAATTAATGAAAAAATTAAGAGATTGATTTTTTGGGAATTATCTCTTATTTTGTAGCAAAAATATCTTTTCTGTATGGGAATAGGTTTTTGTGGTGTGAAAATGATAACTCTCTTGACTAGTTATTTTCCTATATAAAGAGAGTTCCTCCCAACACAATAAACACTTGATTATTGGCGCCACTTATACATTAAAAGAAGAGAAAAATTAGTTTCTCGTTCTAGTCATTAAGAGAAGAAAAACTAGGTTTTTCTTGTGCATATTCGAGGAGGATCGTCGTCGCTAGGAGATACAATCCGGAAGACTACGGCTTCTCACTTGGTCGATTTTATCATCTCTCTCCGGTTTGCGTAAATCTACTAAACTTCTTGTAGAGATTAATTAGTTATGTTTCATATCGTAAATCGCATAAGCTTCCGCTGTGCTAAGAACGAGTGTCTCGATCGGTCCTATTACTCCTAGCATGTGGTATCGGAGCGAGATTAAATTTTACGATATCGTAAGCATAATTAATTAGGAGTGGAATTGAATAGAAATTGCATTTTTTTTGAATTTTATTTTATAAATGCGTGGATGAATGTTTTGGTTGACGAGATGGATTGGGGTTGGTTCTTGTTTACCGTTAGATCTATTCTAAACCCGTTTTTTCGGGTATAGGATTCATGTAATTTATTTTGCAACTTAAATTTTCTGTAATTTTATTTAATTCGGCCGCATGGTATTAAATTAAATCGGATCAAGATTTTGAAGAAAAAGAGCAACACCACAATGGTGAAGGCACAATACCAAGAAGCTCCTGACCGGAGTTTGAATCTCCTTGGCCGTATAATATTCTAAAGTTGTTTTTCTTCTATGCCGGGAATCGAGCTCGGAGTGGGGATGAAAGAAGAAGGAGCTTCAACCAACTCAGCTAGAAGGGGTTTTATTGAAGATTTGGAGCAGAAAATTCTTATACCCGTCGTCAGCGGTTGTAAATAATTTAGGGTTTCTTTGTTTATAGATTAGATACGGGGATACCAACGGTCCATCTCAGTGGTTTATTTTATGCATTTATTTTCATGTTCGATAATTTATGTGAGATAACCATGTCAAGACATGCATCATATTTATTAATTCCACTCCTACCATATGCATGCATGTAGATAATTAATATTGACATTAATTAGACATTTATGAACACGTAATTAATTTAGATTAATTTAGGTAATTAATTTAATTAATTAAGACGAACGAAATTTTATCGGGATATAAAATTCACATGATAAACTTAATTTGGGATAATAAATCCTACGGGGTTTAGGTTATGTAGTGCCTACATAAATTTTGAATTTTGATAATCAAAAATTGGAAAATCCGGAAAAGTTGGACACCAACTGAGCAAAAGATTCGAAAATTGGTTCGGGTAGTCAATAGGGCTTCGGCTCGACTCGACTTGTCCGGCCAAGTGCGACGTTAGCGTCGGGGGTCCGGCAAGGTCAAGCTATCCGGCGAGCTGAGGCTCAATGGGGCAACCTTAGCCCGATTCATCCAGAAGTCGTACATGAACCAACGAAGAGGACGGGTCGGCTTAGCCAATCCCGACAGCATTCGGTGAACTCGGTTAAAGCTCAGCCTAGGTTTAAAACCGATAAGTTGGTGGTTGATTTTCTTGATTTATTGTTTTTCCACTTATTCGAAAAATTCAACAATCCAAGAACTTTTTAGGATAATAAAATTCTTTTTATGTAGTGTCTACGTAAAAGGATTTTAATGATCGAGAAAATTGGAAAATCATGAAAAGATAGGACACTAACTAGACGGTATTTGGAACCGATAAGTTGGTGATTGCTTTTCAAGATTTATTATTTTCAAATTATTGAAATAAAATTCTAAGATCCTAAATTTTTATCATGACAATATTAGGACTATAAAATTCATTGGTGAATTTTTGTTGTGTAGTGTCTACACAAGAGATTTTCTAAATAATCGATAAATTGGAAAATCATGAATATAGCATCACTAGTTAGACGGTATTTGGAACCGATAAACTAGTGGGAGCTTTAAATTTGTGATTTATTGTTTTTTCGATTTAGTAGAAAATTCATAAAGTCCTAATGTATTGGGATTGAATTCTAATTGTGTAGTGTCTACACGAGGATTTAATCCATAAAATTGGAAAATCGTGAATAAGTGAAAGTAGTTAGACGGTATTTGGAACCGATGAACTAGTGGGAGGATTAACATAATTATTCATGATTTATTGTTTTTGGATTGTGAAGGAATTCTGAAAATCCTAAAAAGACTACCCAATTTTCAAAATAACGAGTGGGAGCGGGGAAGGTGACAACCGACCCCACGGCCTCTAATGTTGACACAAGCATGTGAGAGAATGGTACGCCTTGTGCCGCTTTGATTTCGGCCCCCTACGGATGGCCTTCACCGCTATCAAAATTCAAGGCTTGGTTTCCGAAAGGATAGGATTTTGAGTACTCGTCGGGTCACTAACCTACCCTACGGCGGCATACTCGGGGCGTACTTAAAAATCTGAAACAGTAGGTCACACTCACAAGGATATTTTAGAAAATATCTTGGCTGAAAAAGGAAGGTAATCAACAATTAAATAGGATATTTTCGATTCTTAAATGGTTTATTTGTTGAGAGAGATTGTCTCAATTTAATCGTCACCTCTTTGACCTACCTACTACGGCGGCGAGGTGTGAGATTAAATCCTTGGAATGGTAGGATAAGTTTGCATGCATGACATCACGTTTATTATTCCTAAAATTATTATATGTTGTAGTATATGATTTGATTTATATTTCTGTCATTATTTACTTTCTACAACTGCATATTATCTCATGGTATCTGAACTGCTAAACACGATAAATTGACTGATGATGATTTCGTAAAAGTGGAAACGTAACAAGAACGTTGAACTCAATAATCGAGAATGCAAATTAATTCTTCGGAAGATGATGTTCCTCTTGAGCCTACAAACTTAAGTGACATTCATGTCACTGTTGTCACTTGTGTTGAACGAGAGACAAAACAAAATTAGTTCAAAGATGACGATAATGATTTGGTATCAATCTCACTAGACATCGCACAGTTTACGAGTAGTGTCTACTCAAATGAACTGCTAGTTCACGGCCATTTCCTTTAATGAAAGCCAAGAATGGGAAGGTAAATGTCTACAAGTGTAAGTCATCTAAACTAAATAAGTTAGAGGCTAAACCGGAATATTAATAAAAGAAAGTATAGGATAAGGAAAGTGATTTCGGATCACTAGCCAGTGAATCCTTAGAGACTTTCTTAAGCGAGTGATTTGACTCAGAAGCTAAAGTTCTTTTGTTAGAACAATGTAGCTGGGCATTCATGATGAAGAATAGACAACGGGCAGTTATTTCAGCTGAGATAGTGGGAGTGATATATGGAAAGAAATTCGGATTTTAATCCTTGAATATCAAAGAAATATCATTTCTGTTTTCAGATTCGTTGGAACAAATGGATTCACTTTCACATCGATAGTATAGTTGCCTTAAAGAAAATGAATATGACATTTGTATACGATTCTGAGACTCGGACTTTTGTCTGATAAATTCAGAACCACTAAGTAATGCTGAAAATGTATATGTAACACATCATAAACTATTTAGACAAATGGTTTCCGTATTAAGATAAACGCTTCTTGACATCTATTAATTAGTGCATATATCCTAAAGATAAGATTTGAAAGGCGGCTAAGGGTGATTCCTATCTCACAGTCTAAGAACACTGTCTCAAAGGAAAAATGACTAAGTAAACTTTCAAGCTAGTGGGAGCTTTTGAGTAATAGAGCTAAAGAAGTATCATAGCTTGTTCATATTGACCTTCGGGGTCTTGTGAAGGATACAAGCTAGTGGGAGATTTTGAGTAATAGACCTTTTTGTCTAATGACTACTTGAAACGCCGATTAGTTTATCTAAATATTTGGAGGAATCTCTGATATTACACGAGAAACGAGTATTCCATGCTCAGATATAGGCTATAGCATAGTATTTGGAGCGATGCTCGGCCTACCTCCGAGTGAAATGATTTCTTTGAAAGGATAAACCATGTATTGTCTTGTATAGTTATTGATATGCTACATTACTTTGTTTAACTCAATTAAGATGTTGATTGCAAAATAACTGTATACATTATATAATGTAATACCGAGAAGTCTACCTAGAAGATGCTTATAAATTTATGGATAAGGAGTGAACCATGTTTACTCCACTTCCGTAAATAGAGGCATTGAGCACTTGGTGCTTAAAGATTGGATTTGGAGATTTTGCATACACGTTCGGATGGTATTTGTTCGTGAAACATCTTAATATAATGAGTAAAGGTTGGTTATAAGATTCTTAAGATCGGATAGTGACGGTTATCTTGCACTGACCTTTACGAAAGAATGTTTAAATAACAACCTTGGACCTTGAAGTACAGTTATTCAAGGAGTTACTATCTGATTTAATCAGACCACATCCAACATTGGTTGTTGGGCATTACGCTGATTAATACAACTAAACTATATCAGAATATCAATCCACCCAAATACAGTGGGAGTATGGTTTATCCATTGACTCGCTGTGATTATGCAGACTTTATAGTCTGCTAGCGTTGATTGATAACCTATGGTCTTTTGGAAGGACTGTATAGGGTTCTGTTAAAAAAAGGTTGGTTTAAAGCCATATTCCTAGAAACGGAGTTTTTGTACTCAAACTCTGTTCATACTCTTGTAGAACCACCTGAGTGTCTCAGGCCCAGTGGGAGTAATTGGATCAACATGAAAATAGTCGAATGAATGAGAAAGTTTATCTTTCTAAGCAAAGCCAAATGGTCTAGGAGTAATTCCCTAAGAAGCAGATAGTTCAATAGAGGTGATGCCCTGAAACTTTCTCACCACTCAGCTTTGCTTGACTCCATGCAAAGCAGAAAGATTACCAGGGGTGATGCCTTGAAACTTTCTTGCACAACAACGGAGATTGAATTCATTCGGAACATAAGGGGTTTTTATCTTAAATCCAATGGCAGATTGACTGCCTATGCTTAAATCCATCGGTGGATTAATTCAAACCTCTAGGTCAATAAAAGCCACATGTTTGAAATGTGTGGGCTTGACTATAATATTGATGAGTCTTTTGTAGACCAGAGAATCAATATTGGTAAAGTAGTAGACGTTAGTGTTAATAAAATATAACACTGCAACAGTTGGAAACAACATGGGTGTGTTATCTGAAGTCAAGAACTGACGAACCAAAGCTTCTCTGAATCAGAGAAGTGGACTATATTCTTAGAATTTGATTCGGTCGAATTCTTGAGAACAAGTTGTTGGCAATATCCCATCCATCTTTTTGGTTAAAGATGATAATGCATTTTCGAAAGCGAGAATTCAACGAGAGGTTTCCTACCCAACCCTCACGGAATAATTCTCTTAGGCTTCGGATATAGAGAAAATGGGAAAGATTCTCTTTTGGATAGAGAAATTCAGGTCATTAAATGTCAAGAAAAGTCGAGTCGTGGATTCGAACGTTGAAAGCAGTATAGTGCATCCTCAAGTATCTATAGAGAACGAGGAATCATATGCTTGTGCATTCGGGTGCGAACCTGAGTGTCATTGACTACACTGATTCTGAATTTTTTTGTCAGATTGAGGATGATCGTGAATCGATCTCAGACTCAGTGTTTACTCATTGTGATGGAGCTTCAGTCTGGAGCAATCCAACACTGCCAATTTTACTCTGTTAGTCGAATACATAGCAGCTTTCAGAGCAGCTAAAACAGCAGTGTGGCTTGAGAAGTTCTTTGTTGGATCGATAAGTAATTCCAGGTCTCGATGAGCCGATACCATTTTACTGTGTAAACAGTTCAGAGGTAGCTCATGCTAATGATCTTTGCAATCACAATAGGTCAAAAGTATATTTAGAGAAAGTACCAGCTGCTCAGACAGACCGCGCAAAGAGGCGACGTTTCGGTTCTAAAAATCGCCTTAAGCCGACAACCTAGCTGATCAGTTTACCAAGTTGCGTGACATCTAGTGTCACTGATAAGCGCTTGGGGGGTATGAGATTGGGAGATATGTCTCATTTGCTTTAGAGCAAGTGGGTGAATGTTGTGGATAGAAAGAATAAGGGTGTGGTGCTCTAAAAACAATCATTGCTTGTCTTTACAGGCAAGTGGGAGATTGTTAGATATAGTGTACCCGAAAGAGAATTGTTGATTGTCCTTACGGGCAAGTGGTAGATTGTTGGAAGTAGAGCCCGAAAGACAATTTATGTAATTGTTTTTAGAATTAATAAATGACATATTTATTCTCATCTTATTACTTGCTTCGTGCTTGTAAGTAATACACTACTGAAAACCCCAAGTCGTATCATATGTAGCCATATAACTTAGTGTGTGTCACACATGAGGATTAAGTTTATGGTGATACACTTGAACTATTAGTCCGTGGTGAAGTTAATCAAAGTATGGGGTCTATTGATTAAACCACCATTAATGCGCCCAGAACACTTTATAGTGTGACCGTCTTACCCGGACCGTCGACATTGGTTGTCTAAGTGGGGCATTTATATATGATGAGAGTCATATAGGACTGGACCGATTTAATCTGCGTTTCTCATATAATTCCGTGATTGAGAAATCTTATTAAATCACAAGATGATCATATACGGATTAACCTTAATCTGAAGTGATTACGGACTCTACTTGTTTCGGGATAGGGTTTGATGTGTTCGTTAAGGATCGCTAAGAGGCGCGGTCCGAATCACTTTCACGTTGGCACTATTCTGGAATGAGTGAGAAGCGTGTGTTTCACAAATATGGAATCCATTCCTTCCTACGGGAAGTAGAAAGACAATCCTCTTATTTGTTGATCCTAGAAACTAATCAATCCCGGGAGTTCGTATTGGTTATGAACTAATTGATCACTAGTGGGTTAATAGTAAATAAGGATAAGATGTATTGAAGAGGGTTTACGGAAATAATCCCGCCTCATTACGGATAGTCTATGGAGGGTTAGTTTATATGTAATGATTATATCAATAGACACTTATCGACTCGACTCAACGTTTTGAGAATAAGTTATATCTATAATCGATAGAGTTCAGTTTCGGATTTATGAAGGCGTAATTCCGGAATTAATGAATTAAGTAGAAATATTCTGTTCGATTAATATTTTATTTAATTTATTGTATCTTATAGGTCCATGGTCCCCGGGTTGGCTCCTAAAACGCGAGTGTTTTCTCGTTTTATGGAACCTCGAGAATAAATTAAATAGTTGGTCTATTTAATGAATATACAATATTATTTATTTGGTAATTAATATGTAAAATAGAAAAGACATTTTCTATTAAAAAAATTGTGAAAATGGCGCCAATAATATGGATAAATTGGGAGAAAAAATTTTCCTAGATTATCTCACATGTGTAATTAATTAATTATCTATTTGTTGGATAATTAATGGAAAAATTAAGAGATTGATTTTTTGGGAATTATCTCTTATTTTGTAGCAAAAATATCTTTTCCGTATGGGAATAGGTTTTTGTGGTGTGAAAAGGATAAATCTCTTGACTAGTTTTCCTATATAAAGGGAGTTCCTCCCAACACAATACACACTTGATTATTGGTGCCACTTATACATTAAAAGAAGAGAAAAATTAGTTTCTCGTTCTAGTCATTAAGATAATAAAAACTAGGGTTTTTCTTGTGCATATTCGAGGAGGTTCTACGGCGAGGATAGACGTCCACCAGTCGTCGCTAGGAGATACAATCCGGAAGACTACGGCTTCTCCCTTGGTCGATTTTATTATCTCTCTCCGGTTTGGGTAAATCTACTAACCTTCTTATAGAGATTAATTAGTTATGTTTCATATAGTAAATCGCATAAGTTTCTGATGTGCTAAGATCGAGTGTCTCGATCGGTGCTATTACTCCTAGCACATGATCCCACAATTGATCATTATTAACTGCCACAATCCATAATTGAATATATCCTATTATTTTAGCCTAATTGAGGCATGATTGACCATGATTGGCATCACATTGGCCTTTACTCACATTCCCTACGAATCAGGGATCTTTACATTAACTCCTCCCATGAGGAAGGCCTATAAAACGGTCATCAGTATCACAACTAAGAACTACGATTGACTTGATCCCTTACATATTCGGTACATAAGCAATTCCTAAGACACGCATAATTCATCAGCAATATCTCCACCTTCAAAAATTGGAATTCTCTTGTAAGGATCCAATTACCCGGCTAAATCACCCGACGATATTCCGGTATCGTCACCTATATAGTCGAGTTCAACCCATCAAATCTTTATGTCATAGTTCATCCTATCATCTGTACACAATTCATTAATCCACTCAAAACAAATTTATGGCTACAGTCGATTCGCCCATCCAAAATAAATCTGTCATTATTTTTGGATTCCACATCAACATGCCATTTATTGTCCCAAACGACTTGGTGTTCTCTAAGTCAAGACTATGAATGTATGAAATCTGTGACGCTCCGTATTTGGATATCGAGTGGTTATATATCCGAAAAAAATGTCCAACACGTATAACATTAATTAAATCTAATATTATACACAACATTGCCTTCACTCTTGCATTTTCTTCACAAGCTGATCTTTATCATGATTTTACATTGCTAAAGAAACATGATGTTGTAAAAATCAGAAAGCTTATTGAGCCTTATGAGCTTCATGATTTTGTTGCATGCAAATTTTTTATGGGATATGAACCTAGTATTCTGTTAAGAGTGCATTCATCCACCGGTGTATTTAGGATATCGTCAAGTTGATTTGCAGTACTGATCACAAATTTTAGAATAGTCATGCTATAAATCCTACTTGATGCACCATAACCTATATCAATTTTTGTAATTAAAATGGGCCCCTATCATGAAAAATAATCTACCAATCAATGATATTGAAATTGATGACTTTGTGGTCCAAAACTTGAACCTGAACCACCCTAAAATTAGTGAGTACTGATAAGCATAGATTTAAGAGCTCTGGACTGAAATTTCCTTGATTAAATGACAATCCATATTAACGTAGGGTATTGTTAATGGCGCAACACACCTAATATCTTTCGAAGCCATTGCGCGCTTTGTGTAAAATTCGATTTTTTAAGGTCGAAATAACACATTTCGACTTTACGGGGATTGAAATAACACATTTTGACCCCTAAAAAGTCGAATTTTGTACAAGTATGATGTCCAAATATATTTTGTGTGGTGCATTAACAATGCCCATTAATATATTTAGTCTTCTCGTTTTAGACATGATTTTCTGCAAAGTTTAAGGCGCTTAACTTTCAAAAAAGAAAAAAAGTGGAATGTGTCAGTATATTAAATAGGCAAATCCTGTGAAAGATTAATGATCCATTGGATTTCATAGGCCGTAAGAATCATAGTCTTGTACTCCATTTCACTTGTATTATTTTTAAATTGATGGATTTCCAAGAAATTAGGAAATCTCCAAGAAACCTCAGAAATTCAGTAACAGATCTTCTAGTTTTTGCAGAGTCTGTCCAATCAGAATCACCGAAGACTTTCAACTTAATTGTGCCTTTAGTTGGGAAGAAAGAACCTTACCAGGGGCACGATTTAAGTATGTAAGAATCCTATTGTAACGCCCCGTTTCCGGACACCGAGTCCATATCAGGAAATATAACGTTTGGCATGTATAATATAAAATAAATTCTACATTATACGTAAGCCTCTACTACGTCGTATCGAGTTTAGCACTAACGGAAGCTAAAAGACTTGGGTATATTTTTTTCAACAACAAGAATAGAAACAGACATTCTAAAGAAAGAAGGAAATTCTTATTACAACGGAATCCCAAACTTATAACGTACGAAGTATCCAAAGAAATAAACAAAGGAAATTACAAAGTCTCGGGGAAAATGCTTCGTATTCCAAAACCAAATGAAACAACTAGTCTAAAACATCAAATGAAAATTGAATAAAAGTAAAGCTCCAACGTCGTCCTCAAACGTCGTCTTCGAAATCCTCATCGAATTCCAGATCCACCTGCTCATCTTCTCATCCCCAAACACGCAACAAACATGCATTTGAGGCAAGTACAATGGTACTTAATAAAAGGTAGAAGCTAGCATTTAAATAAATATTATAACGTAAGATTCATAATTATTAAATTGTCTTTATACAACCTACTCAATCTAGGATTCACTTCATGCTCATCAACATGTCATGACTATACATTTCTAACTTAACTTATCTTTGTTACATCCGCATTCAAGGCACTACGCATGGTGTATATCCGTTGTTCGGTAAAAACTAGTTTTAAATTTATAAACCGAAACACCCCAAGTATAAGGTTCGTAGTAAAGGGTGTTAACGGGTCGTCCTAAGGGAATCGAACGTTT
The DNA here is from genome assembly GCA_036785695.1 of Gentiana straminea. Classification (NCBI taxonomy): domain Eukaryota; kingdom Viridiplantae; phylum Streptophyta; class Magnoliopsida; order Gentianales; family Gentianaceae; genus Gentiana; species Gentiana straminea. Next base: position 692,072 of record JAVUPR010000352.1, read on the forward strand.
ATCGGATTAGAGTACAGTTATTATATCGATTATGTCACAGATTACTACCTAAAACTAAGGTTTATGCTACTTGTAACCTAAAAACAATGGAAAGTGACTAAAATAACAGGAAATAGAAGAATTCGATGCTGGACGGCCGTTCACTTAAGGTGGACGGGCGTCCGATTACGATCTAAAAACAGAAATATGCAGAAAAAATAGCAGGTAACAACTAGGGTTTTTAAAATAACCAAACGTAGCAATCACAATAGATCGCTTAGGGAAGAGCTTCCTGCTGAGAATAGATCGCTCAGGTTCGGGATTAAAGGTAAGAGGTCCCTTCTTGCTCCTGGTTTGCATAAACCAGAAGAGCAGAACAGGAAGAAATTGTGATTGCTACGTTTGGTTATTTTAAAAACCCTAGTTGTTACCTGCTGTTTTTTCTGCATATTTATGTTTTTAGATCGTAATCGGACGCCCGTCCACCTTAAGTGAACGGCCGTCCAGCATCGAATTCTTCTATTGACTGTTATTTTAGTCACTTTCCATTGTTTTTAGGTTACAAGTAGCATAAACCTTAGTTTTAGGTAGTAATCGTGACATAATCGATATAATAAGCTTGTACTACAATCCGATAAACGTTCGATTCCCTTAGGACGACCCGTTAACACCCTTTACTACGAACCTTATACTTGGGGTGTTTCGGTTTATAAATTTAAAACTAGTTTTTACCGAACAAGTTTTTACGCCATGAGATATAACTTTGCATCCTATTAGTGGATCACACCAATAGCCACGGGCTAGTCCCGATAATGTACGGGTTTGGAGAAGTCCCTCCGTACTTAGGGTCTTAGTAACCTACGGAGTTATTCACTTTTATTGACCGCCCACACATCGCGATATGAACTTGTGCCTATCCAAGAGAGACATGACGTTTAGTCTTTTACAACACATTTATGTATTTTTATTAACCATTAACTAGCCGCCTAAGTGTTTTCAAGGCAAAGTTCACTTAACAGTTCTACTCCCTCGCTTAGACAGCTAGACATAAAATCCTATCACATACACAGACATTGATGAATACTAATTCATCAAAGCACAAGCCTATCATTCTCTTCCGACGGTCCCGCTTCAACTCTTAGGAAGAATCCATTCGGTGCCGGAACATAACGCATCAGAAACTCAATCAAGGCTTGTTCATGTTCATTTAGTGTTATTAAATCAAGAAATATCATTTAAAACTAGATTCGGGGCTTAAAAATGACCAATACACAAGACAGAGGCTTGGGCGCGCCTTGATCCTTTTGGCGCACGCTAAAGCCTTTATAGCATTCAAGATTTTTTGGTCCACATCTGGCGCGCACTGAAAGACTCGGTGTGCGCTAAAAGCTTCCAGTAAGATTTAGGATGCTTCCCGGAAATTTTGGCTCGCGCTGAAACCCTAAGCGTGCGCTAAAACTCTCTGTAAAATTTCAGGATGGTTTTGGTCCATTTTGGCGTGCGCTAAACACGTTTGGCGTGCGCCAAAACCCCTAAACTGGCCTAAACAGGTCTTCCTCTACATTGTACAAATTCTAACCAATTCCAAACATGTTCCACATCGGAAGTACTCAGGAAACATCAGAAAATCTCAACCTTTGCAAACCAAAACATCCCATACTCATCTAACAACAAGTAAGCATGATTTCTACCATCTAAAACACATCAAAACATAAATCTTCACCTTATATAACTTAATTAAATCGTAGGAAGAGCCTCTTACTTGATTGCAAGCAAAGCCAAATCCAAATCCAAGAAAATCTACAGCAAACTTGAACCTTTCCACAGAAGCCTATATGATCGAACCCAAACTTAGATCAAATTCGATCACACGCTTCTAAAACAACAATCCAACGAAATATATGAGTTTTAATCCATCCAACTCATTCAAACATGCAACTAGGGAGAAGAAGCATACCTTCAGAAAACTACAAACTTTTTGTATTGAAACGACACCCTCTTCACGGCGATTCGAATCTACTCGAATGCGGAAACGATCAAGAACTCCGTGAGTAATTGGAAGAACTCTCTTTGTACGCCTTTTTCTCTCAAGATTTCGTAGAGAACGTAAAAGACAAATTCGAATTCTAATAGGTTATAAGAGTAATGAAGATTTATTTTCCTTAAATACACACACACACACACACACACACACACACATATATATATATATATATATATATATATATATATATATATATATATATATTCAAAATATATATAAATATAAATTCTTAAATTCAAAATAATAATGAACATAATATTTCGTTTACGTAAAATGACACGTACGCACTTTCCCGAAAATCGGAATATTATATTCCTCCTCCTTAAGAGGAGTTTCGTCCTCAGCGAAACATACACGATAAATCTGAAATTATGGAAACTCACTGATCATATCGTCTTCAACTTCCCAAGTTACCTCGCTCGGTGAATGATAGCTCCATTGCACCAAAACTAAAGGGATCGTCCGTCTCTTGATCATATTTTCTTTCCGGTCTAGAATCTTGATCAGTTTCTTATCATGCGCAAGATTATCTTGTAGAACTTCCGGATCAACTCTTGCTTCAACATCTTTCTTCATCAAAATTTCTTCAACATTGACATATGGAATACGTTGGGTACTCTTGACATTGTTTCTGGTAACTTTAAATTGTACGCCAACGGACCAACCTTCTCAAGTATCTCAAAAGGTCCAACGTATCTCGGACTTAAGTTTCCTTTCTGTCCAAACCGTTTAACTCCCTTCATTGGTGAAGCTCGTAGGTAAACTCATTCGCCAACGTCAAACTCTAGTGGTCTTCTTCTAACATCAGCCCAAATTTTTTGTCTGCCTTGATCTGCCTTCATGTTCTTCTTCACAAACAAAACCCTTTCTTTAGCTTGTTCCACCATTTCCGGCCCGGTGACTTGTCTCTCCCCGACTTCATCCCAAAACATCGATGTTCGACATCTTCTTCCATACAAAGCTTCAAACGGTGGCATACCCAAACTTGCGCGATAGCTGTTGTTGTGGGCAAACTCATCTACGGGTAGGTAATCATCCTATGATCCGCCTAATTCCCACACACATGCTCTTAACATATCTTCAAGTGTTTGGATTTTCCTTTCGATTGTCCATCGTTTGAGAATGAAAGGCCGTACTCAAATCCAACTTCTTACAAAGCCTTTTGCAAACTTTTCCAAAACCGGCCCGACGAACCGGCTTGTCACGATCCGAGACTATTGAGATAGGTATTTCATGCAACTTCACTACATTATCCAAGTATAGTGTTGTCATCTTCATCAAAGACATGTCTACCTTAATAGGTAAAAAATAGGCGGATTTGATCAATCTATCCACAATCACCCAAATCGTGTCATGTCCACTCTTCGTTCTTGGTAAACCTGTGATGAAATCCATCGTGATCTTATCCGACTTCCACTCGGGGATATCCAAGGGCTTAACCATTCATCCTGGTCTTCTATGCTCGGCTTTAATTTTCTTACATACTTCACATTCCGCAACATACTTGGCTATCTCCAACTTCATGGAAGGCCATCAAAACCTTTCCCAAAAAATCCCTGTACATTTTAGTAGCTCCTGGGTGAACTGCAAAGGCAATCCTATGTGCCTCTTCCATAACTCTTTGCCTCAAATCACCAACATTAGGCACACATAAACGATCCTGGTACCAAAGGTTCCCGTTTTTGTCTAATACATAGCCCACTGTAGGTTTCTCTCTTGCAACACACTTCAAATCAACCAACACTGGATCATCACCTTGCTTTTCACGAATATCATCCATCAACTCAGATCTTGCCAACAATGGTGCCACTAACTATCGATTGTCAATCTGTTCAAGACCCCAGATTTTCAGCCCATCTAACTTTTCTATCACATCTTCAACCCTTGAAACTGCAAACACTGGTTTTCTACTCAAAGCATCAACAACCACGTTGGCTTTACCCGGATTGTATTGAATGTCCAAGTCATCATCCTTTACAAATTTTAACTATCTCCTCTGCCTTATATTCAGATTCTCTTGGGTGAAAAAATACTTTAAACTTTTGTGATCCGTAAAAATTCTAGCCTTAACTCCATACAAATAATGCCTCCAAGTCTTTAAGGCAAAAGCGTATTGCTAACTCCAAGTCGTGTGTCGGGTAATTCTTTTCATGTACCTTTAAGCTTGTTTAGATGCATAGGCGATCACCTTTCCCCCTTGCATCAACACACAACCCAAACCTTGTCCCGAAACATCGGTGTAGACGTCGTAGTTATCAAAGATCTCCGGAACTACCAACACCGAAGTTGTAGTCAACTTATCTTTATAAGTCGAAAGGTTTGCCTCACACTCACTAGTCCATTCAAACTTCACATTCTTTTGTGTAAGTTCGGTGAGTGGTGTATTTATCTTTGAAAATTCTTGCACGAGCGTCATGCATAGTAACCGGCCAAACCAAGAAAACTTATCACTTATGATACTGTAGTCGGTCTAGGACATTTCTCAACTGCTTGAATCTTTGCCGGATCAAATTGAATGCTATACCCAGAAATTACATGACCCAAGAAACTGACTTGATTCAACCAAAATTCGCACTTTGAAAACTTAGCATACAACTGTTTCTCTTTCAAGGTTTTCAACACTATCCTTAAGTGTTCCTCATGCTCCTTCTCATTCTTTGAGTAGACAAGGATGTCGTCTATGAACTTGTCACCAAATTATCCGGGTAGGGCATTAAAACACGTTGCATTAAATCCATAAATGCCGATGGAGCATTAGTGAGTCCAAAAGACATAACCAAGAACTCGTAATATATACCTTGTACTAAAGGCCATCTTAGGTATGTACGCCACCTTAATCTTCAGCGATGATAACCCGACCTAAGGTAAATCTTGGAATACTCTTGCCTTGAAACCGATTAAACAAATCATCAATCTTTGGTAGTGGATACTTATTCTTGATGGTGAGGTTATTCAAAGCTCTAAAGTCTATACACATTCTTATGCTACCATCTTTCTTCTTGACAAACAAAACACGGGCTCCTATGGTGATGAATTTGGCTGAATTATATTCCTTCGAGCATATCTTTAAGTTATGCCTTCAACTCTTTCAATTCATCCGGAGCCATCTATAGGGTGTCTTAGCTCGAGTCTTGCTCACTGGTACCAACTTGATCTCGAACTTGATTTCCCTATCTAGCATATTTTCCGGTAACTCGTCCGGAAATACCTCGGGATACTCTTTTCTTGTAAGGGTTTCCTATAACTTAGGCTTCACTTTTTCCATATCCATTGCATACAACAAGTAGCCTTCACAACCTTTCGACAAACTCTTATAGCCTTAGCTGCCGAAATTATCGGATGACACTTGCTTGTTAGGCTTGTGGGCATTACCTTGATAAGTCTTTGATGATTTTCCGGGTACTCTACAAGGTCACTCTCTTCTCTACGGTCAAGTGCACATAATTCTCAGATAGCCAATTTATTCCAAGAATTACATCAAAGTCTGATAAGTCCAAAACGGTGAAGTCCACTCTTGCACCAATACGCTTCTACTCGAACATCCACTTGAGGTATCATCCTAGTTACCTTAATTACTTTTCCTAACGGTGTAGTTATCTTCAAAGTGTTTCTTCAGGTTTCCGGAGGTAGATTCTTAGATATCTTAGTTGACACAAAGGTCTTAGACGTTCCCGTATCAAACAAGGCTTTATGCTTGCTAAGTTGTCTAATATTATCGTACCTAAGATGTAAATTCGTTTATTTAAATACAAGTACAACATGATTTAACGTGCTATAAAAGTACTAAATAAAATAGAAAAAACAAACTAAAGTACACGAAATAACATTGTCGGCGACTCGGCGATCTCGGCATCCACGGCAAAAACTCGGAAATGTCGACTCGAACCTCCGCTTTCCTTTCCGCTTGGCTCGGATTTCCTTTGTCTCCCCCGGTTGGACATGCTCTTGCATAATGTTACGGTTCTCCGCGATAGTAGCGACCACTTTCACATGTTCGGCATTCACTGTATGATTCCTCTTGCACTTTGCGCAAGGTGGGGTGCCGGTAGAAGGAGTAGGCGGCAAGGGTCTTGTTGTCTTCTTCAAGTTCGATGCGGTGCTCCCCGATCGTGGCCTTGACTAGTCCCAAAGTTCCTTTTATTCATGATACGTCTAGCTGGTTAATTGAAGAGTCATTCAATTTAATATTATCAAAGACGTATATTATCACTCTAAAAAAGATATTGGTGTGTGTATATGCACGTGCGTGCGTGTGCGTGCGCGTGTGGGTGTGGGTGTGTGCGCGTGTGTGGGTGGGTGAGTGCGCGTGCGCGCGCTCGCGCGTATTTGTGTGGCCGTGTGTGCATGCGTGTGTATGTGTGCACGCTAGCCACAAAAGTAACATTTGTTAAATAAGGGGAATGGTATAGGCCATTGCATTTTATGAGAACTAGTGTTTGATACAAAACCCTTCCCCGTTTAAAATCACTTTTTCCATTCCCCGTTTTTTTTTTTTTTACTTTTGGTTAAAAACGCATTCGTTAAATAGGGAAATGAAATGAAGAGTCCCAGAAATAATAAGCATAAGATTTGAAAATAACAAAGACGTGGACGTAAATACTGTGGTAAATGTATAGAATTAAAAAAAAACTCTCAAAAATACAAATTCTGATTCAACTGTATTTTAGGTGAATTTGGAGGTTTGGGTAAATAAAATACAAAATTATTGTCACTTATTAAGTTTAGGGATCGAACATGGTCTAGTTGTAAAAATCATTGCATTTTCTGGTAACCAATGTTCGAACCCCTATCCCTGCCTCCATTAAAAAATAAATCCCCTTCCCCCCCCAAAAATTCGAAAAAGATTTGGAAAAAAAATCTACTTTAAGCTCTTCAAGAGTCTATCCGAGCAAAATGGAAAGAAATAACCACATGCAATAAAAGAAAAATATCTTGAATTGATGGCAAATAAGTTGTACATTAATTTAGGGAGTATTTCGGAACACAATTAACATAACATTTAACCAATAAATATAGTGTTGGAAGTAATTAGGGATGTTAATAGAACACATGATAATTTCGTCACCAGCCCATGTCTATGAAAAGCTCACCTTTGAGGTCCAGAATAAATTGACAACATTGCTTTGGGTTTCGACTAATGTCTACTGCTAATGGGCCAGCTTAGGCCAGATAATGAAGCCGAAATTCTTGCTTGGGTTGCTTTTGTTAGAAAATACTCAACTTTAAATTTTTAGAAAGGAAAAAAAAGAACAAAAAAAACCACACATTAATTAGTATACATTCTTTTGTTTTATTGACATAATGACCCATGTGGATTGCATAAATGTAATGTAATGATTTTGATATAAAGGAATTAAAGAAATGTACTAATTCTTCTTTTATGGAATTGAATGATACCCTTTGATTATTGAATTTAACACGTGTAGAAGAGAATAGAATGACACGATTACATTCAGGTTATGAAACACGATGGACGAGAAATATTACACATGAGATGATAGCTGTCACGAAAGGCGATGTTAATCATCGCTTTTTTACGACGGATGTGGTAGGTGGTGGATAGGTGTTCATAGTATTGGGGTGGTGGTAGTGGGATAGGTGGTGGTATAGCTGGGGTGGGTAGTAATGCGATGAATTGCAGCAATGTGAGTGGTTGCGGGGTGAGGAGGTGGTGGTGATAGAATATATGGTGGCGGTGAGTGTGATTGATGATGGTAGTAGCAGTGATGACATGTTACGTGAAGGGGTATGTGGTGACATTCAATTCTTTCATTATTTTCAACAACAAAGAAAAATCCATCAATATCAAACATTTTCTGGCCGAAATAAAAAGACATTTATTTCATAGTGTTAGTGTCGTCATCATATCGTGATGACACTAACATATCATGATATTACATTTCTATATTAACTATAGATTCACATATTCAAAAGACAAAACATGACATTAATTGCAAAAGCTACAATTCTCGTTAAGTGTTCAAGTAATAGCACTATTGAAATGGACACCATCATAGTGCAACAAATCATACAATCAATGAACTTATATAAATCAAAGGATAAAATGGATGAAAATAAAACTTGAAGCACTAAATTAATTTAAGCCCATTGACAACAACAACAACAAAAAAATTTAAGCCCTTAGATAAAATAAAAGAAAAACAATGTTTTTTTTTTTTTGTTGAGAAAGAAGAAAAACAATGTTATGTTATGGATACGTTATTGTTCTCATTATTATAAATCTTAATTTTACTTCTTCATAAATCCAGATATTTATGTGCGGCGAAACAACGTACGTGAACCCACATGCTGATAAATGATTGGATTCGTTACAACATGCAAATACGTAGTACTCCATTAATTATAGATTGTCTTCTTACGACTTTTGTGTATACTACTTAGACTAATCAAGATTGATTTGTAGTGTTTCATAGTACAATAAATAGAAATATTGTCCTCGAAACGTGGTTTAGTGGTAAAGGGTTTGAATATTATAATAACGGTTGGCCGGGAGCGGGAGTGAAGAGGTTTGAATAAAGTAAAAAACGGACTTGCTTTCGAGTGAGGAGGTTTGAATCCCGTAAAAAAGGCGAGAAACTTTCGATATCTTGGTATAATGGCGGCCCTTGGCTACGAGCAGCTAGTTTTGCGATTAATATTTTTCATTCGTTACATGGAACGGTGGAGTGAAAAGCAATTTCGATTAGAGTTTAAGCAATTTTTTTAATAAATAGAAATATTGTTTGTGTAAAGCAAGATGATGTGTAAAGCTAGCTGTGTTTGTGTATTATTCCCTCAATAAAGAAATGAGTTTTGTCACGACTTTAGAGACATGCCAACTGTATTATTAATTCATAGAAACTGCATAGGGCGGTTCTAGTGTGTGTCTCACGCGCGGTGTGAGAACGCGTGTGTGGAAACAACGTGTATACTGATTTTATTTTATTTTTAAGCGTGTGGTTTTGATCGTTTCATCCGTCATTTCGCTCAAAATCGTTTCGCACACAAGTTTTTCCCAACTGAAGAATTATATTTTTATATCTTTGTTGTTACTGATAAATGACAAAGGAAAGGCAATGGAAGGAACAACATTCAAGGTAGTGATCATGAGCCCATGATTCCCACACGGATAATCTTTTACGCTCATGTCATTTAAAATCTCAACTATAGTTTTTTGGAAAATTAGGAATAAGGACGCGATTGTAATATTTCGATTTTCGGGAAAGGAGCGGACGTGTCGTTTTGCGAAAACGAAATATTGGGTTCGGTTCGCTTTTATTTGGAGTTTAAATAATTGGATATTTATATATATAATTATTAAGGTAATTATGTATATAATAAAAGAGATTTTTCGATTTTATAATAGAAAAGGGATTTAATTGGGATTAACTATATAAGGGATCTATTATACACATTAATCTCATAACCTAGATCTTTTTCACAAAAAGAGGGGCAGCCGCATATTCTTTTTATGCGTGTGTGAGAAAATTTGGGCTGAAGGATTTCTCATCGGTTCTGAGTCAATTCTCAACCGTTTTCAGATCAGAGTGGTGTGCCGGAATCGTCGTGAGGAGAACGTTGATTCAACACCAAAAGTTGAAGTTTTTGTAAGGTATGTTTATGTCCAAAAATCTGCTCTTTTGTCGAGTTTGATGGGTTCAAACTCATATCTCTTTCGTAGTTTATCGCTTAAGAAGCGTGTGATCGAATCTAATCAAGGTTTGGATTTATCGCACTTTGTTCCTTGCGAAAAAGGAGGCTTGTTTTTCTTCTTTGTTTTATTGAGCTTTTCTTTGTTGGTATTCTTTGTTAAACAAGTAAGAAGCTCTTCCTACAATCTAATTATGGTAGAGAGTAGTTAGATCAAGATGTAAGATGTCTTGGTGCAAGAAAGATGTATATTTTGATTGGTTAACGATCCCGGATGCTATGATATGCTTAGATATGCGTTTAGGCGTTTTTCGGTGTTATAGTTCTTTCTTGTTTGTGTTAGAAATGGATTAGAAATCGAGTTTGAAGATTTTAGGGTTTTGGGAGAAACGCGGGCGGACGGGCGTACGCATAGGCGGACGGGCGTGCGAAAGCTTAGAAACTCAAACGGGCGTTTGCCTTAGGCGGACGGGCGTTTGAGGAGTGATTTTACATACAGGTTGTAGCGTTTCTAGGTGGACGGGCGTCCAGTTATAGTGGACGGACGTCCAGTCCCAGACGGACGTCCATAGGGTTGGACGGGCGTCCAGTAGGGTTTAAACGAGCGTTTATGGTTCTAGACGGGCGTTTGATCAGTTTACTTTGTTTTGTTGATTTTAATCGATTTAGTTTAGTTCAGGCCTCAATGTTATGTTATTTATTGGATTGAGCTTTTAAGCATGATGTATTAAGATTAATTAAAAAGGAAACAAGCTTCGATTGAACTTCCGATTCGTTCAGTTAAAACACCGAATGTACTCTTAAAGGGAGTTGAAGTTCGGATCCGTCGGAAGGGCATGAAAGGGCTTGTGCTTTGGTGAACTAGAGTTCATCAATGTCTGTGTATTTGCTAGGACTTGTCCGTGTCTAGCGGTCTAAGTACGAGAGTAGGAGATGTGAGGGAGCTTACTTGAAAACACAAGGAATGGCTAGTTAATTCACATCAATACTACATATGTGTAGTAAAAGATAAAGCATCATCTATTCTCGGTTAGACCTTTATTCCATATCGGCGATGTGATACGTTCATAAGAGGTGGACAACAACGATGGCCTTAAACGGGCGAAGGGTAGTGGAGGAAATCCATCGGACGTATACGCATACCGGGGAGACCCCGGAGCTAATCGGTGCTAATCACCGTTGGTTAGCAAGTATATCTTCGGTCGATGAACGCCATGCGCGGTGTCCTTGAGTAGTGACGCAACAAAGATAAGTTAAGTAGAAACGTATAGTCATGACGTGTCGATGGGCATGGAATGAACCGTAAATTGAGTCGGTCTCACTAAGATGATTAATTAATAACGAACCTTAATTAAATTGTAGCTTCTACTTCTTACTATGTACATTGTACTTACCTCAAATGCATGTTTATTTATGTGTTTGGGGGAGAGAAGACGAACAGGTTGGTGATGATTTCGAGGAGGACTTCGATGATGACGTTTGAGGACGCCGGGGTTGAAGACCTTGTTTACTATTTATCATTTATTTCATTTATGCCTTAGACTTGGATTTTATTGGATTCTGTAGTTTACTTCTAGTACTTTTGGATTCGTTGGTTTCTTCTGAATGTAATAAGCATTACATTTTCTTTCTACCTTTAGTGATTCTTACTCTTTATTGTTTGGGAAAATTACCCGAGTCTTTTGCTTCCGTTTGCTTTTATTTGATACGACGTAATAGAGGCTTACGTGTAATGTTATTTATTTAATGTTATGCGTGCCGAACGTTTCGATTTCCGGATAAGGACTCGGTGTCCGGGAACGGGGCGTTACAACAATGCGAAATATTTTTAAGTAACGGGACAACTACATATTTTTTATAGGAAGAAGGACAAGTTTGCATAATTTTTATAGCGAGAAGGACAAACGGTGAATCCCGAAAATCGGTGAATCTCCCCGGTGAATCCCGAAATCGGTGAATTTCGACGGTGAATTTCGATAGTGAATCCCGAAAATCGGTGAATTTCGACAATGAATTTTGAAAATTAGTGAATTTCGACGGTGAATTTCGGCGGTGAATTTAAACGGTGAATTTCGAACACAAGTGAATTTCGACGGTGAATAAATAGTTTTGTTTATGCAAAAGTTTCAAAAAGCGTCCCACTCAATTGATGAAATATTTACGTCCTTCTCCCTCATTTCCTAGTTTTTTTTTTTTTTTTTTGAAACCAAACTATAGTTAATAACACGGGTTATTTTTACATTATTGAATATGATTGAATCATGATCAATAAATTCTATATATTATGATTAAAGATGTGAAAATAGGTTGTGGCTAAATGGTTGTTATCGTTGCATTACCCTTCACTCGGACGGCCATTCAAGAGCTATGGGCATGCAATAAATTCGGTTTATGTTTCGATACACACTTACGTTTCGAGGTATGCCTTCCATTTTTTTTTTTGAATCATGCTATTGTCACAAAAAAAATATCATAAAAACGAGTGACACAACTGTGTGTTGGGGGTATAGCAAACCATAACAAAACATTACTAACAACATGGGACACGACAAATCATAGCAACATGATTGCGTGTGAGGCGATATACTCGCAAGAGAACTAGTCGCAGTGTAGCATAGCGAGAAAAAGTCAATCCCATAGAGAACAAAGGTTTGCTTGACTATCTACCGAAACTAAGGTTTAAGGCCTAAAAAGGGTGGTCGTAGACCAACATGTCACATAAACTAGTGATGACGGTCAACTTGGTATCATATTTTACCATCAATTTACCCCGGATTCGTGTTCTCAATGGGTGTATTATGTATGAAATCATAGGTTAATTATCTAAATGTGATTGCGTCACGTCCGGGAGACTAAATTGGTATTATACGTATTAAGCTGTGTATTTTATGCGTTATTTGCCGTAAATAGAAGTTACTATGTGTGCTATGGTTTTGCGACGGATGAACGAGTGTATGGAGCATCATGTGGGCTGAATATGAGAGTCAATTGATAAAGAAGTGAACCGATTTGAAGGTTGAAGTGTTTCGAACGGAGATTGGACCCGAGAATCTGATCGGTGATCTTTCAACGCACTTTAAGGATACTTAAAAGACGAAATGGGCTTGGACTTCTACATGAAAGTTGTAGGGCTTCAAACAAGGATTCCAACTCATTTTGAATCACCCAAATCGAAGTTACGTAGGTCAAGTTATGGTCCAAATACCGAAGTCAGCGCCGGTGACTATGAGCCCACCTCCCGCAACTGCGGTACCAGAGCCTCCCAGAACCTTCCAGAAACGCATTTTCTTGTCCTCCAAGAATTAGGGTTTACCTTAGGTCGGTTTATACACCTATATATGGCCATAGAGGGCTACGAATTTTGTATTCTCTCATTCATTCATAGTTTATTCATCAATTAGATACAATGTAGTTTTTTGGTGAATCAAGTCTTCTTCTCATTTCTTCTTTTCTTTCATTGCAAATAAATCATGAGTCTTTCATTATTGAATTGTGCTTGGTCTATATTCGTCGCGGATCGATTCGAATCGCCGGAGATAGAGAGAATTGAGCGATTCGAATCGAGGAGTGGATACGTTCTTCGTTATGGGTAAGATCTATTCCAATGTTTTATTTCTTTTCTTAGATTCATACTTGTTCTTGTGGTAGATATAAACTATGCTTGCATGTAATCAACTATGAATTAATTAAACGAACCTTAATCTTTATTATTGATTCGTTAATATTAAACGCGGGAATTAACGGTTGCATTCTCCCACGGTCGCGGCGGTCTTTACCGCAACCGCGAGATACTAGTAAACCCTAATTATGTGGTTACTGCGTCGGCTACGTTGATCGACATGTTTAAATCACGATAGGTTAGATCGGCCAATCTTATTGTCTTAAAACGTAAATTTACATGAAGGACGAGAAGGTGAAGTGTTAGTTTGGACATAATATGGATCAATCCCTAGGAATGTGCTAATCAATCCACGATAGGTTTGCTTAGAGAGGTTCTCGGTTTTGAGCCGGTACTTTACGGAACTTATTGCATGTGAGTAATACAACCAACGAAGGAGGTTAAGCGCACATAGACGTCTATTGTCCTTTCAATGAAAGTAGATAAGGTTGTGAGGCTTGCACCCGTAGCTTAATTACAAATACGGATCGGATACGGATTAAGGGGAGATTAGTTGTGAATAGTTTGGTTAATGCATTTTCAATATATGATTGACCATGGGTTTATTTGCATCTATTTTATTTACTTTTCTATTATGTTGGTCAATGACCACCCCGTATCCGGTTGACTATGAATTATGATTGTGCTTAATGTAATTAAATAATAGTCTATGTGGGATCGACCTTGACTCGCCTTTCTTTATACTACGATTGACCTAGTCCTCTTGCTAGTATTAAGAGATTTACACACGATCAACTAGTAAGTCTAACTACAATATTCAGGGAACAAATGTAACGCCCCGCTCCCGGATACCGAGTCCTTATCCGGAAATGAAACGCTCGGCACGTATAATATTAAATAAATCTAATATTAAACGTAAGCCTCTACTACGTCGTATCGATTTTAGCAAAACGGAAGCTCAAAAGACTCGGCGAAACATCATAAATGCTACTTAAGAATAGAAATCAACATACTAAAGATAGAAATGTAACATTTATTACATTGGAATACCAAACGAAAACTAAAACGTACGATAATCTCCAAAAGAGAAAAACTAGAAAGACTCCCAAACACAACTTCAAGTCTAAAGAATAATTAAAACATAAATAATTAAAGTCTTCAACTTCGGCGTCTTTAAACGTCGTCATCCAAGTACTGCCTCGAACTGCGGATTTACTTGTTCGTCTTCTCTCCCCAAACACATAAATAAACATGCATTTGAGGTAAGTACATTGTACATAGTAAGAAGTAGAAGCTACAATTTAATTAAGGCTCTTTAAAAAGTTTATTATTTTAATTATCTTTATGAGACCGACTCAATCTAGGGTTCACTTCATGTCCATCAACATGTCATGACTAATTGTTTCTAACTTAGCTTATCTTTGTTACATCCGCATTCAAGGGCACTACGCATGGTCTTGCCCGCACGAGACATCGGGTGCAACATATTGGTGGATCACACCAATAGCCACGGGCTAGTCCCGATAGTATACGCGTTCGGCGAAGTCCCTCCGTACTTGGGGTCTTATGAACCTACGGAGTTATTCAATTGTAAAGTCCCTACTGCTCCTGGTGCCCTACAATGGCCGGCAAAGTTATTCACTGTGAAGTCCCTCTACTCTAGTGCCCTTGGGCCGGCGGAGTTATCCACAACGAGTACCCTCTACTCACGGTGCCTCACAGAAAGGCCGGCAAGTTTACTCGTTCTATCCGAAGGCCTACACGTTGCGATATAGTCTTGTGCCTTACCAAGGATGACATGATGTTTAATCTTATTACTATGCAAGTATGTAATTATTAATGGTTATTAAATAGACACCTAAGTGTTTTCAAGTAAGCTCCCTCACAAACTCAACTCTCTTTCTTAGACCACTAGACACGGACAAGGCCTAGCAATTACACGGATATTGATGAACTACAGTTCATCAAAGCACAAGCCACTTTCATGCCCTTCCGACGGATCCGAACTTCAACTCCCTTTAAGAGTACATTTGGTGTTTTAACTGAACGAATCAGAAGTTCAATCGAAGCTTTTTCATGTTTAATTAATGTTAACATATCATGACTAAGGGTTTAAAACAGTGAAAACACGATTATGAAGCCAAAACCAAGCTGAAAAGATAAAACAGTAAAAACTAGGCAAAACAGGTCAAACGCCCGTTTGACATCCTATGGATGCCCGTTTGGTCTTGAACGCCAGTCCACTAAACCCCAGACGCCCGTCCGTCAAAAACGGCTACATCTGAATCAACATTCGACCTCGAAACGCCCGTACGCCTTGTGCGACGCCCGCCCGTGCGACGCCCGTGAGCTACTAGGGTCACGAACGCCCGTATGCCTAATGCAAACGCCCGTCCGCACAGGTTTTCCCAAAACGCTAAATCGTCAAACGCGATTTCGATCCGTTTCTAACCTAATTGACATCGATTTCAACTCAATAAAACGTAGAAAACATATCTAAACGTCATGATCCTTTGATCAACGAAAAAGCACAATTTTTCTTACATCTACGCATCATAAAACGCGATCTAAACTTCAATAACGATAATTGAAAATGTAGGAAGAGCTTCTTACCTTATAAGCAAGCTAATCCAAGCCAAAACCCGAGAAAAAAAAATGCGACAAACGAACACCTTGCAGAGAAACCTTGGGAAAAGCTCCAACTTTCTGATATTGAATCAACGCTCTCTTTACGACGATTCCGATACCCTATTCGATGCGAAAACCGTTAAGATCCGACTTAGAAATTGATAGCAAGCTCTCGGCCACTAGCTTGGCTCTCACACGCAGAATATGAATTGGAGGTGGAAAATCTGATAAGAATAATTTGGGAAAACTGTTTGGGGTTTATTTTCCTTAAATAGGAAAATCCCAATAATTAACCTAATCCCTTATTTTCCTTAATTACCCTTTTTCCTTAAAATCGAGATTTCCTTGATATATATATATATATATATATATATATATATATATATATATATATATATATATAATTCCGAAAATATATATATTTATCTTATAAAATTTAACTCCAATAAAAGAAGTCGAATAATAATATTTCGTTTTCGCAAAATGACACGTACGTCCTTTCCCGAAAATCGGAATATTACAACAAATATCTTATACTATTTTTATGTACAATTCTAAGATTTAATCTAATCAAGAGATACATCATTTAACCTTATCTAGGGTAGTTGATATGATTTATGTGTTTTCCTCATAATTCAGATTATATTTATGGATACACATCCCTATTGCTCCGAACTACTCCGTGAATGGGATGAAGAACTAACTATGTTATGCTATCAATCTTATCGTGAACGGACTCGGTCAACATATAGCAAACACGCATTATTGGGATCTATGGACATGCCTACCCGACCAAGGTGAATGATCTAACATTCAAACCTATGGATAAGAAAAACCTCACTAAGGCACCTATCGTACACGGACTTTGTACGCTATAGGGATCTAAGCACTTTCGTCACGACATTTGCCACTAAACGGGTCCTTGAGAAAATTTTACGCGGACATAAACATAGATGGCGAGTCTAATGAATATGTAATTAATGCGAAAATCCGGAATAAACATAATCGAGTTCCTATATAGCGAGTTCAATTTGTCGATTCATCTACGGCACGACACCGCCGATGAATCGCCGGACAAGATCGAACCATAGCTTACTTGCTCTTTACACATATAGATACCACTAAAAGCTCGTAAATCTGGACAATAGATATGGAATTAAGCTCAAGAATTGGAGTAAAGTAGTGGTAAAAAAATCATATAATTTGGTTGTATCACTAACACGTAAATTTGATATGGTGCGTAAGAGGGACGTAGTGATGAAACAACCATTTTAGGTTGACTTAGGTGCTCTTTGAGAAAATTTTATGGTATGTAATTGCATATATTTTGTGTTTTTAAATTGGATAAGATGTGTAAGACTGACGCATGTGTTCTTATGGTTTTAGTCGTGGGACACATGTTGAACGATCTATACATGAAATTACATTGGGTTTTTTTAGGCAGAGCGTTACAAATCCGATTTGATTGATTCAAGTTGTCTTCGAAAGCTTATTACAAAAGTAATCTGCAATTTGATCCCATTTTGGAGCATAACACACTTAAAGTTGTTCTAGGACTTTGATATAAGGAAATATAGTAGCACATTTACTAACACCAATTGGTTTTAATCCAACGGTAAGCGCTTGATCACAATATGGTATCGAGTGGGAGATCTCGAGTTCAAGTCCCGCTTCCAAGGTACAATTAAAAAAAAAAAAGAAAAAAAAAAAGTGTTGGACCTCACTCTCTTCTTATAGGCCCACACTTCCCGAAAAAAAAAAAAAAAAAAAAAAAAAGTCAAGTGTTGGGTATCTCTCCTTCTTATAGGCTACGCTTGTGGGGTGTGATATAAGAAAATATAGTAGCGCATTTACTAACACCAATCGGTGGTTTTAGTACAACGGTTAGTGTTTGATCCTAATAGACTTGATTTCGAATATAGTGAATGCCAATATATATATGCTTAGTCCTTGCACTGTACCCAAGATTTTGAGCTAGAGGTGCAGCTCTATTATTATCAAACCATGATGTGGGTATCTTAGGAATAGAAATGCCAAGCTCAAACCGAAGTCGTTTAGTCCACTAAATTTGAGCTCCCAAATTTTCCAAGGCTCTATAGTCAAATTTAGTGTTTGATCAAAAGACCACATTTTGCTTCTTTGGACTCCGTGAGACGAGCATCCTCAAGGTACATACACTAACACTACAAAAAAAAGGACCTTTTCGTGACAAAAAAATTCGTCGCGAAAAGTGCTGATTTTCGTCTGCAGAAGTTTTCGTGACAAATGTTTTTTGTCGCGGCGTTTGTTGCGTAAGCAGTGACGCTAAAGGTGTCTATTGTGACAATCAGAGTATTAGTCACTAAAGAAGTTCAGTCGCGACGAATCTAATACTTTTGTCACCAAAGCTTTTCATGACAAAACGTTAAATTTCTCACTAGAAGGTTTTTCCTGCGACAATTTTTTTGTCACAAACTAATGAATATTTTATCACTAGTTGTGTTCTTGTCACCAAAGGGTATAAACACATTTTTACATTAATGGTTAATATCGACAAAGGCTTTGTCACTAGAAGTCATATTTTAATAATAATAATAATAATAATAATAATAATAATAATATTGATAATAAATATAATAATCTAGAAGTCATGTTTTTAATAATAATAATAATAATAATAATAATAATAATAATATTGATAATAAATATAATAATAAACAGACACATTCATGCTAAAAAAAGCAATACACATTAGAAGTCATACACCACATAATAAAATATAAATAATTATTAACCACTTATAACTATACAAAAACTTAACATCAACTCTAATAATTTCAACAAATACAAAAATAATGATAATTTAAAAATGACACTCAGATCATTGACACTACATATAATAACTTGAAATATTTGGGTAAAACATCTCACTTCTCCAAGATCAAATCTTTAGCAATAACTAGCAAAGCTTACAGACAGAAATTAGTTAAGAATTTTCGGGGTAAAACAAAGCTAGCCCTAATACAGGCTACAACATCGGACGAAGAAATCGAGCCCCGAAAGAAAAACTAGAAACAATCGTCCACACAATAAAGATTATAAGAAGAAAATGAGATGGCTTGGAAGGGAGATTTGTTACTTGGATTTGAGACATACACCGAAAGAGAGATGGCTTGGAAGGGAGACTTGTTACCTGGGTTTGAGACATACACCGAAAACGAGATGGTTTGGAAACCGTGTACTAGTCAAAATAGAAGTATATGAGGTTTCTGATCTAACTGAAGCAGGGACAAGAAGCTGGACATATAAACAAAACATAGATCAGCAAAAATCAGGTATCTAAGACCAAACCTGACAGTCCTGAACAAGACTATTACGGAAACAAGCATCTTAGTTAGCAACATGTGCAAACAAGACCTAAGCAAGTTGGACAAACATTTTTCAGATCTGACATGAAACACAAATACATATCACATAATGCAAACCATAATACCATTAAAATAGAACATGTTGCATATTTTTAGACAGCCTAAAACGAAAACCACGGCACAGAAAAATGAGACAAAAGAAGTACCTCATATGCTCGATATACTGGGAGACTTGTCGTGTTAGAACTTTTCTTTATCCCGTCTCATGTCAAGATAAAACATCTTACCTGCACATGTTTATCAAATGAGTTTTTGGCAAAGCTTAACATCCACTCTAAAAAAATCAAAAAAAGACCAAATTCCAGGTTCACCACAAACATTATTGACCTGAGTTATCATTACTTGCCTGATTATTGGAAGCCTTGCTTTCTCCATTTCAGTGCGTTTCAAGAGGATAAGAAGAGGATTCTTGTTTCAAATCTGATTGATCTATGGATTGCAAATTTTCCAGGTTCCACACCTGAAAACAGACAGTTTAAAGGCTGTCAATTCACCGATAAAGAAACCTGAAGAGTATACGACACAATACAACCAACTAACTTTAATAGAGTTGTCCATCGAACCAAAGTATAGTCTCTTTGCTCCGACTATAAGTGATACCACAACGAAGTGTGGCCCGAGAGTGATGCGGCTAGTACAAAATTGTTGGCGGCTACATCGAACTTCCAAGCCAAAATATTCCCATCCTATAACAAAAGGATAAAAACATATTTTGCATCAGTTCATAACATGAATTTTGCTTCCGGGTAATGGGTGAAAATCACTACATCGAAGGTTGCCCGTTACTATTCAAGTCACTGAACATGAGCAGCATGTGTTCTTATTTAAACGTTCTATAATTCAATCACTAGGAATAATTGATAATAAATTTTGAGTCATAGATAATTAAACACAGTATTCATGTCACATATCATATACATGAACAAATGATCAACAAGAAACTTACCACTTTAATCACTAAGAGGTTGTAATTAAGGTACAACCACAGTGACCTGATCCAAACATGAAAAGACAGAATGCTGAGTCCTAACAAAACCATAGAACAGATGCAAGGTATTGATCTGAACATAACAAAGACAGAACTTATATGCCTCAACTTCTGTCCAAAACTTAACCTTTAATTTAGATGCCAAAACAGATGGACACAGCCCTGCATTCGGTATGCCAATTAATAAACTCAGTTCAGAGTGAAAATCTAAGCAGGAAAGCATGTAAATATGTCACATTCTAGACTAGGATTATTTAAACATTGTGTCTGAATCAACTAAATCCACCAACCTCAAAGTTCACAGTACAAGAAAAATTTCCCTAACTAGCAAAGGGAGTTCCTCGTTAATTTTCTTTATATATATAAACACACATACGTAAATAATTTTCTTACCACAGCTGTAACTGTAAATCATGCATCAAACATGTTAGCAATCCAGACATCAAAACCACTGTCAGCTAATTAGACATACTAAAAGTCTGAGTACAAATTATTTTCATTACGCGCTACTAATTACGAAAAAGTACTAAATAGAAAAGGGGTTGAAGAACAACCTGCATGATGGAACCTGGGGTCTGTCCCACATTGCTCGAGTATTTGCCCGGTAGGGTCCTTTCATTAACAACCTTAAGGGTTTATACCGGGAATACTAGGAACAAGTGGCTTAGGCCCCTTTATTTTATCAACCATTATGGCTTGAGTATTTAGTACTAGACCAGCTACAGAGACAGCATGCTCAAGCGTGTGCCTTGATAATTTACAAGGATCAACAACTCAGCAGCAACAAGATTCTCGTATTTTCTAGCCATTGCATCGTACATAATGATAAGTAAATTCTAAAGAATTTAAAACAGGGGAATCAATCAAGATTACCATCGAGAGGCTTTGATAGAAACTTAAAAATGAGGAGTTGAAAAACAGAAACTTACATGTTGATGATGAAAATTCTCCTTCACTGTAAAGAGGATGCAATAAGGAAAGTGTTAAATTCAGGACATGAAAAATGCTTACGGATAACGTTACGAATGAACCAAACTTTCCAAAATAGTTCCTTAGAAATTCAAATGCCCCTGAACAAATGTAGACTTCAACTTATCAAGTTCTACTCGTATAGGATCAAAAGTTCTCTTAGCTCCTATATATACGACGCAACTTAAACTGTTAACAAAAGCAAAATAAATTCACCTATGTTCCTTATTATCTTAAGCATGAAAAGGACATAGTACCATGGTTACATTCTTATCTCAATGCCACAAAAGCTTGATTCTCCTTTTATACTCACTCAACGTCCAATGCATACTAGCTGTAACTGTAAACATGCATCAAACATGTAGATGAGGCAGAAAATTGAGCTTCAAAGCATGCAGAAGATGCAATGAATCGATTTTCACAGCATGCAAATGAAGCAAGAAATTAACCTAAAGAAACGATTGAGATCAAAATTGAAAAAAAAAAAAATGTAAATCAAATGCTAATAATACTGTTAGGAAGTAAAACAAAAAAGGAATTACCGGTGATTGAAGAGCACAAGTGGTGGAGAAAACAGAGGAGCAAGTAGAATCCGTCATGGCTAAAGGTGATGATTAAGAGATCGATTGCTGGCAGGAGAAGAAACCGAGACTGATCATCGGCCGACCAGCAATGGTTGGCGATTCCGAACAAAAATTCACCGTCGAGGTTCATTTTGTTCGGTGGCGCCGACGATTGGGCAGAGGAGGAAGGAGGGAGTCGGCTGAGGTTTCCATCGTCTTCATCGGGGAAAAGGGTTTTCGTACAGAGACTTTTATCGAAATGAGAAATGAGAAGCGAAGTCCTTTTTAGAATAGAAAAGAAAGTCTTGGAGTTTTCGTACAGAGACTTTTTTTTTAGTGGTAAAACTTCTTTTTCTCAGTCAGCTCGAATCTTCATTTGAAAAAAAAAAAAACGAATCAGCTCGGGTTCGTCTCAAGTGAAAAGGTGCTCGCGATCGAGTTTGAATTCGATAGTCATATCAAATTCGTGTTCGAGCTCGAGTTTGTAAAATTCGTAACACGGTTAACTCGATAATCTTAATGTTCGATTCGACTCGAATCGTTTACACATCTATTATTGAGAATTTTATAATAAATATAGTTGTCACCAAAGACCCATCCAAAAATTTATTCACAATATGAAAGTGATTCTATGTGTTTTGTGACAATACACTAAACCTTTCGTGAGAAATCTTTCTTTTGTTTCTTGATCAATTAAACCTTTGTGACAAACAAAGTTTTTGTCACTAGAAGCACCCCTTTTGTGATAAAATTCCTCTTTGTCACCAAAGATTTGTCACAAAAAAATCTTTTTTTTGTAGTGTAACCAGCTATTGATTTTTTGTCATAGGTTGGCAATTGAAATTATTACTTGCATTTGTAAATATGATCTAGGTTTAAATTACGGATGATGAGAGTCGGCTCTACCATGCATTTCATACATGTTTTACCCCTAATATTAGCATTTTGAACATCATTTATATCATATAGACGCAAATTTATGCTAGCTTTATCTCTCTTGGTTCCGCATCGCACTTAATGAATCATTTTTATTGACGAAACGTGAACATCTATAGCAAACACAGGGTACATCATACCCTTATAGGAGTGTTGGTTTGTTTGTGTTCTATTTGAGGACTTCGATGCATTAAGATGGGTTAAAAAATGATGAGATTTGATGAAGATGGTGATTGTGGTTAAGAAATAAAGTAATAAGAAAGAAAAATAGATTTTGGGTGTAGGATATATGTGTCAAGCCCATGCTTACCTATGTCAAGCCGAGACCTAAAAATGATCCCAGCTACTGTTTTCCATATTAAATTATATGTATCATCACTCATCAATTATTACATAATCATATGCGCACGCCAGTTGTTGACAAAAACCAGCACCTCATTTTTTTTTTTATTGACAAAGGTACTACTGTGTAGCATGTTCCAAAGTTTAAAGTAAGCAGAACAAGTGTGGTGATATAATATATATATATATATATATATATATATATAACATACATAGATTGTGAGAGAAAATACAAAGTTGAGAGAGAAAGAAAAGAAAAAAAAGAAAAATGGGACTTGGAGATCATAAGCCTATTGTTTTCATGCTGTTGATGCAATTCACATATGCAGGGCTTGCACTAGCCACTAGAGCTTCACTTGTTGAAGGGTTGAGCCCTAGAGTTTTTGTGGTTTATAGGCAAAGCATTGCCACTTTGCTCATTGCCCCTGTTGCCTTTTTCTTTAGGTACGTACGTTCTTTAATTGTTTCACATTTATTCCGACACAACAGATATTATAACATGTGACTGTGACAATGGAATATCTTCAAATAGGGGTTTTATTGGTTTTATCGCTACATTATGAATGGTCTCATTAACACTTCAAGTTGTTGTGTTTTATCGATAAAACTATATCCTAAATTTTGTTCTAATAAGAATCGCCGTCTTTCATTTGGCCTAAAATTGTTGAGTCGAGTTATTAAAGTTCATTATCTTCAACATTATATTTGAATACGTACGTACTATTTCTCCCAACCTTTCGACGTGAGATATTACTATAACTCTTCTCCTAGCTTCTTTCAACCAAACCATTGTTTAATTACACTCTCTATCTTTTTATTTATACAGAAAGCGTTATAGTTGCCATTTAACATGGAAGAGCTTTGGAATGATTTTCATTATATCACTCATTGGGTAAGTTGTTTCCATTTTACTTTTAATATATATATATATATATATATATATATATATATATATATATATATATATATATATATATATATGTATGTATGTATATATGTATGTATATATGTATATATTCTTAGGGAAATTGGTTGGGGTATTAATCTTTTAATTTGCATGCAGTGTAACAATCAACCAGAACATCTACATTGAGGGACTATACCTAACATCTGCATCAATGGCAAGTGCACTTGGAAATGTTTTACCCGCTGTTACTTTCTTGGTTGCATACATGGTTGGGTAAGTAGTAAGTACAAGATTAATCCGTACATCCATTCAAACGATACGGCTATATACCAACAAAAAAAAAAAAAACAAAAAAACTAAATTTAATACTAAATAAATAAATACATTTCCCTTGAATTAGGTTTTATGTCATAATCAGTGGCAGAGTCACACTTACCGGACCGGTGAATTTGGGTTTATCGTTAAAAAAAGACGATTTGAATATGTAAATATGCTAAAATGACAGTATAATTTTTTTTTTTGGGTAAAAATGGCATGTTATTATTCCATTTGTAATTTAAATTTTTTCGTATTCAATTCTACAAAAATGAATATATTTTTTTATACGATTGTCAAAAATATGATAATTCTTTCATCGCATTTTTCCTTTTTCGTCCTCTTTATTTAGACATCTCATTTGATGTTTTTTCAACGTTATTTTCGATGTCATTTTTTGTAAAAAACACATAAAGTGTGGAATAGGAAAACATTGAATTTGAAGTCGGTTTCGAGCTGCATGAAACGGTAGATTTGGGGTTCTTAACGGTGATTTGTCCTAATAACCAATTTATACTTGGGGGAGTGGTTTAAACTGACAAATAAGAGGGGAAAATTTAGGAATCGAAACGGTGGAAATACAAATTAGGTGATAAGGACGATTAACAATTAGTTACTCCAAATCTTTTTTTTTTTTTTTGAACGACTGATGGATTCTCATAAATCGCAAATGCTACAAAAAAGGTTACAAACTTTGTGTTCATATCATGATTATCATCACCGATCCAAAGCAAAAAATAAAAATAAATGAAGAAAAGCTACATTCAGTGTCGCAACGTAACAATTGCGTTTTCACACCAAAGAGAGTCATTTTCATATCATGACTTTAAATTTACTATTTCGTTGTTCCAAAATTTTGTTATTTTTGACAAAAATGACCTCGAAATGACATCGAAAAAATATCAAAGTGGACGTCTAAATAAAGAGAACGAAAAAAAAGAAAAATATGGTGAAAGAATTATGATCTTTTGACGTTCGGATCAAAAGATATATTCGTTTTTGTAATTAAATAGGAGAGATTTTAAATTATAGTGGAATAACGAGCATCGTTTTACCGAAAAAAATTTTGATACATTGTCTTATTATTTATCTTTTTTACTTTTAAAAATTTCCTATAGTTTCAAATTATCATTTTTAACAATAAACCGCTTTATATGTTCCGTGGAATTTTTTATTGATTCAGAAATAAGCGAGTGGAATAGTATTATTTAAAGACAATGTTTTTTTTGTTCTTTTAAACGACTCTACGATTTTTTTTTCCTATAGATATACATATGGCAATAAAGACTTTTTATTTTTATAATTAAATATTAGAGAATTTAAATTGTAGTGGAATAAACGACTTGTATTTTTATTTAATAAAATATTCCAATGTCTTGTTTATGTATTTCTATAGTTTCAATTTGTTTTTTTAACAATAAAGCCTTAACTAATTAAGGATATAATAGTACGTAGACCGACAGTGCTACACAACACACTGCTTTACTGTTATAATATCACAGTGACAATCGATTTATTCATAGCTGATTCTAGAGTAAAAACGACTTTTCGATGCGTTATATATGTTGTCGACTGTTAAAAACATCGTATGTTATGCCCCCTAAAGACGCACCCTTTCTGGATGCGTGATGTTGGGTTATTTGTGTGATTAATTGACAACATAAATCATGACATTCGATCAGTTTGCTGATTGAGTTTTTTTTTTTTTTTTTTTTTTTTTTTTTTTTTTTTTTTTCCTTTTCTGTAAGCAGAATGGAGAAAATAAACATTCGAAGCTGCAGAAGTATTGCGAAAATAGTGGGAACAATAATATGTGTAACAGGAGCAGTAAGCATGGTGTTGCTAAAAGGGCCAAAGTTACTAAATATGGAAATTATTCCTCCTAAAAATATTATATTTAGCAACAACAATGGAGATGAGAGTTGGTTGTTTGGTTGTATCTTACTCTTTGCCAGCAATTTTTGCTGGTCCATTTGGCTCATATTGCAGGTATGTATGTATTTGCATATGCATGTTTGGTTTTACAGGTCATCAAAGATATTAATTTGTAAAAATACTAATTAAGGAAATTCTTGGCGGGACTTCCCTACGGTGGCCGTCAGTTGTGTCATGTGTACGGTGCAAATCTAGCGGGGTTTTCGCGCTGAAGTGAAATCACCTAAGAATTTACCACTAATTAAATTCATCTTTGAAGTAGCTTCCATGTCAGATCCTAATATTAGAATAATCATAAAACTGGATCTATGTAATTATATAATATTTATATTACACTTTTTTTAGGGTGGGGGGAAGGGGATATTTATTCGGTGCATTGATGAAAATCGAGCTACCGGATTCTTATCAGGAAAATGCGATGGTATGTACATATAACATTTGTCATATATAATATGACAAATAAAAAAAGAAAGTTTATATTGATGTGAAACTTGATGGTGTAACTTCTCTTAAAAGGCTCTTAATTAAGAGGTTGTACTAAATGGATACAAACATGTTTATTTAATTTAGTACTTTCTACTCAAACACATCTTTATATTATGAGTAAATAAAGTAGTTATGAATGAGCGTAATACATAAAAAAAAATATAATTACCTGAATTATATTAATGATCCATTGTGTTTTGTCTAAGAATACTTGCTAGTTATATAGATACCGTCAATGTTTGTAAATCCTTATTTTAAAAATTAAAAGCTGTAAGATCTATATGAAAAACATAAATGAATTAGATAATTAATTTGTATCGGTAAAGTATCAATTCTGTAAACTTTACTCTATTTTTTAAGAGGAAAAAAAAAAGGGAAATAGAGTGAGTCTATGGTATATGAAATATATATTATTTACTGGGTGCCATTAAGAACATTAATTGTGGTGTCCTTAAAATTCCCTATATAAACATCCTATAAAATAAAGAATTATAATATTTTGTTAGGAGTATACGTACGAATATTTGAAACGAGGTACCGGTCTCAGCGTGCTATCCGGACCATTTATCTCTTACCGGCTGGACATGTTTTCTTGCTGCCCTACAAAGTGCATGCCTTGCATTCTTTACAGAAGATTTAGAAGCTTGGAAGCTCAATTCTTATACACAACTTTCTAGTTGCTTCTATGCTGTAAGTTGGGTTTTTTTTTCTTTTTTTTTTTTCGGGGGGATGAGGGAGAATGACGAAATATTTCGTGATTGAGTAGAAGGACGATCTTTTGAAAAAGGACAAAACTATTTATTCATTGTCGAAATTCGAACTTGTGTTCGAAATTCATTTAATTTTCAAAATTCGTATTAATTTTCGAAATTCGTTGTCGAAATTCGGCTGATTTTCGGGATTCGCATTGTTCGAAATTCATTGATTTCGGGATTATTTGGGGAGATTCAGCGATTTTCGGGATTCATTTGTTTGTCCTTACTCATTATAAAAATTATGCGGTTGTCCTTCTACTTATAAAAAATATGTATTTGTCACTTATTCTTAAAAATATTTCGGATTGTGTCCTTATCACTAATTTCCCTTCTTCTTTTTTTGGGTACTTGTTTTGCAATAGATATCTATAGTAAGTTGCCTTTAAACTTATAACAATTTAAATATTCATATATATATATATATATAATATTAGGGTGCAGTATCAGGAATTGCATTCTTTACACAAGCTTGGTGTATTTCAAGAAGAGGTCCACTCTTTTCAGCTGTGTTTAATCCCTTAGGCACTGTGCTTGTTATCATATTTGCAACTATACTTCTTCATGAAGAGATTTATACTGGAAGGTACATGTATATTATATATTATATGCTTATTCATTAGTGTGTATATATATATATATATACAGTGTGACATATAATTATTTAATAAATAATGAAAAGAAATGCATAAAGACAGAAGAGACAATTGGGGATGCTGAAAAAGAATATGAAGAAAGGAAAGAAGAGAGAAGCTGCACAATTGACTTGGAGGAGCCACTATTGCATACAAAAGTACAAGGATCATGCTAATCATGAATGATATAACGCGTTTTTTATATTATTGATTATGACGTAAGTTTATCGTAATTAAGGATTGACATTGCGTTGTCTCATTCATTATGATGATACAAACGGATTGATAATGTATAAATTTTGGTCTCACTATGTATATTTTAATTTTTTTATAGTAGATTGGATATTTTCATGAGCATGATTTTGTGATACATGTAATAGGAACGATCATATGAAAAGGAGATACCAAATTTACGTGGCTTGTTCAAGGGCTGGTTGTGTAACCCAAAAAAAAAAAAAAAAAAAAAAAAAAAAAAAAAAAAAAAAAGAGAGGAATGAGGGAAAACAAAAAACATTTTTCGATTAAGGAGAATGAAAACTTTTTGAAATTTTTGCGTAAAGGATTAAAAAAGAAATATTCTGGTGCATGTTTTCTATAAATAAAAAAAACAAGAAAAAAAAAAAACTAACGCATTTCTTTCTCAGTAATCTTTTTTAAATATTCGTATCTCTCGATATCTTAAGCTGTTATAAATTTGAATATACTTTCACCAATTTTTTTTAAATGCTTTCTTTATTTTGAGGCTTACATTCACATATTCCGACGTGATTTCATAAAATTCGCTGTCGAAATTATTATCGATATTCACTAATTTTCGAGATTCACAGGGAGATTCAATTGAGTGAGTTTCGACGGTGAATCTCACGAAAAAACGATATAATAATATCGAACCACGTCTCAAAATGAAGACCATCAAAAATAAAAATTTCGGTGAAATTTTCATCACGTTTGTAGATCTATAACAAAAGATATGAGTGTTTGAAAATCGAAGAGGAAAGAGAAAAAAATCCAGGTACTGCTACTGGAACATGCGCGATTTTTTGTTTATTTTTTTTATTTTAATTTTTTTGGGTTTGTCCTTCGATTTATAAAAAAATATAAAATTATTTTTCTCTCAATAAAAAAACGTGTGTACTGTACTACATTACGTAAAAAATATTAAAAGTTGTCATTATCACTATTTCTCAATAAAAGAAAAATCCAAGGGCTACACGAACTTAATTAGTACGTAATTGTGGGAAGTTGTCTCTAATAATGATTCTTAAATCACAATCTAACTCTAGGAAATCATTTCTATAATAATTTCTTCCATTTTCAAGCTACGCAACATCGAAGCCCGTATATATACCTGGCCAAAAAAAGAGGAACCGGCGAATCGGCCCGGAACGGGGACGGGCGGTTCGGTGGCCCGGCGGTTCACCGGTTTAGCTACGGTTCGGGTCTTTCGGGTACCGGAACCGGCAACTCCGGCGGTTCAACCGCCCCCGCCGGAAACGGCATTTTTCAAATTCTTTACACCTACTCTCCTCTCAATTCTACACTTCTACTTCTCTAATCTCAAACTCATTTTTTTATTTGTAATCAGGTTTGTTTAGTTGTTAAAAACAACAATCAAATTTACTTTACGATACCGATTTTTGAAGTTGTTTTGATTTAATCGATACTTGATACGGTTTTAGTTATAAGTAAATTTGGTTTGTATTTTTTATTCAACTCATTTTTTTACAAGTATAAAAAAAATTCCATTTATAATCAAATTTACGTTACTAGACCGATATTTGATGTTGTTGTCATTTAATGGTTTACTTCAATTCGGTTATAGTTGTAAGTAAAGCTGGTTAGTATCTTTCAAATTTTTTTATAACCGTTAAATTTAATTTATATTTTGTACAATGTCAAGAAGAGATGAATCATCACAAGGCAAGCTGAAATGTTACTTTCCGTGATAACACGGTTGTGCCGGAATCGGGTGATGTTGGTGGCTATAGACCCGTGGTACGACATTTTACAAACCATGTCTTTGGAAGTCACATTTCAATTCCTCAAATCGAGACATCTTTAGATTTCAATCCTCGCTGATTTTGATAGTCATTACGACGATATAATGTCTTAAAGCGAAAATTTTAACATCAACCTTAACGAAGTTGAAGATAATGAGCCTCGTAATGATGAAGCCGACGTTGATGATGATGATGATGATGATGATGATGATGATAATGTATTTCCATTGCTTCCCGTCTGAACAAGGACGTAGTGAGAGGCGTGGGGTTTGTAAGAACACCGCGTCGTGCTAGTGCGAGTCCTACTCCCAAGTCATTCGATTTAGAGGGTGATGAAAGTACCCCGGAAGGGCACAAGAAAAAAAGGTTAAAATCGAAAAAAATTTACGGAATTTTTCACAAAGGTTCCTCGTACGATGAATTAGCATTAGCTAACCCCGGAAGTGCAAATTCGTGGCACTAAATACTAATTTAAAGTGGGTGGTGGTTACGGATCGATGCGGAATCACATGATAAGCCGAAAAAAAAATTGGAAGACGCGCGCGTCTCAAGCCCGGACTAAACATGCATGAGCTTCGGGCGGATGCTTAACACTTCTCAAGTTTTTATATACACTCGTGATAAATGTAGAGATCTAACCACGGATCTTGTTGCGGGGAAGGGTCTTCCTTTTAGCTTTCCCAAGAATCTTCTTCAAAAGTTACGTATAAGGGGCTTTGCAACCGGCTTTTACTCGTATCCCTCGTGCAACGTTCACTTAGAATTTCAAAAAAAAAAAAATATTAAATGACAAAATATTATAAAAGAAAGTTTGAAGACAAATAAATTCCGAGCATGTGTATGTGCCGATATTTGGGAGGATAGGAGGACCAACAATTATTATTTGGGCTTGTCGTGTCAACGATTGGACAACAATTGGATTGTCCAAAAAATGTCAATTGCTTTTCGTTTATTTAACGAAGCTCATAATGTTCCTAACATTGCATTTTTATTAGTTGATATTTTTAACGAATACGATTTTAAAAAATAAAGTTTTTTCTATTGCGTTTGACAATGCTTCAAACAACACTGCTTATATTCCCAGAGTTATCCCAAAATTGTGAACCTCTTTGTAGCGGTAAATTTTTTCATGTTAGATGTTTATGCCACATTTTTAATTTATGGGCAAAAGAAGGTCTAAAAGTTTTTGAGTATAATATTAATGCGATAAAATCTTCGATTGCACATGTGTTAGGTAGAAATACTCTTGTTAATAAAGTGGTATAAATATCTTAAAGAGAAAGGTCATCGTCTGTCAAGCGCCGCAAGATGTACCGCATAGGTGGAACACCACTTATGATCTTTGGGGAAAAAAAAAACAAACAAAATTAAAAATACTTTTTTGTGCTTTTTAAATGAATGTTTTGTGCGAGCGAATATCGTTTGTTTCCCTATATTTGACTGGATGCAAGAAGCTTGATGGATGTTTTTGAAGTATTCAAAAAATTTGCGCGAATTTTTTTCAAGATGTTATCGAAGCCACATCACATTTAGTCTTGTCTGCTATCTTTGTAGAAATAGCCGATGAGCTTCAAACCTTGGAACACGACCCTGTATTATTTCAATGTTTAGGGCCGATGAAGGAGAAATGGAATAAGTACATGTTGCGTATTCCCGACACTTATCTCATTTGTTCGTATTCTCGACCCTCGTTTAAGACTAGTAGGTGTATCTCACTGTGTTAAGTGCTTACATGATGCTTTCTCCGATGATCATAATGTGCCCCCGGTAGATTATACGGTTGAAGTAGATAGACTTGAAAAATTATTAAACACTGTGTATGTTGAACATGAGAGTATGTATGCGAAATGAGAAACGCGCGGTTCCGTCCATCTTTTGACGCTTCTACTAACACTATAGGTGTCCTACGGGGAGTTCAAAAAGTTATGGATAAAAATGAATTCGAAACGACGAAGGGAGCGACGGCGTCATCCGATCAACGTACGAGAGATAACCAAATATTTAAGCACAACATTTGAAGTATGTCAAACCGGTAGCTTTATGATTTCGACTTTGACTTATTGAAGTGGTGGAAGAGATATGCTAAACATTTTCCCGAGTGCTAGCAATGATGGGCACCGAGTTTTTAAGTTGCCCCGTTTCGACCGTCACTATTGAACGAGCTTTCGAAGCATGCGAAATGTGCTTACGGATAGGAGATGTTACGGCTACATCCCACCAGCTTTAGAGAAGCAAATGTGTTGTCAAGATTGGGTAAGAGGCTGAGAAGAGGATGCAAGACATTGAGTCGAGATGAGTCATAGTTCGAAGTCGGTGACACCGAAACTTCGGGAGGAAGAAGCGCTCGAAATACCGACATCGATAATCTTGAAAATTAAAGCTACGTAATTTATATCTTACTTATATATTTGATACAATTTATAAAAAAAAAACTATAAAAGACTAAAAAAAAACTATAATACACTATTATAAAAACCTATAAAAAAAACTATAAAAGACTACAAAAAAACCTATAGAAACTATTAAATACTATGAAAAAAACTATAAAAACCCATAAAAATACTAGAAAAAAAACTACAAAAAATCAATAAAAAAAACCCTATAAAAACTATAAAACCTATAAAAAGTCTATAAAATACTACAAAGAAAACTATAAAACCATAAAATAACCATAAAATTACTATAATAAAACTACAAAAAAAAATAAAAAAACCCTATAAAAACCTATAAAAAGACTATAATATACTATTAAAAAACTATAAAAACATATAGAAAAAACCATAAAAATACTATACAAACCTAAAAAACTTTAAGAAATTATAAAAACTATAAAAAAAATAACAATAAAAAACTATAAAAAAAAAACTATAAAAACCTATAAAAAAAAAAACTATAAAAGACTGCAAAATAACTATAAAAAAACTATAAATGACTAAAAAAAAACTATAAGTTAACTACGTTCGCTTTCGATTTTTTTTATGTGTCGTGTTTACGAACACGATTACATATAAAAGATACGTAGGCGTAACCAAATTTCCGGTACATCACCGTTGAAAACATAATTTACATATAAGAAAAATAACACAATATATCTCACGTAATATTTAATAAAACAACATTTTTAATCGAAACTCTATCTTAAAGCCAATTTGACCGAGAAAAAACTATAAGCAAACTATAAAATACTATGAAAAGCTGTATAAACTATTAAAAAAACAATAAAAAAAACTATAAAAGTCTAAAAAAACTATAAAATTACGTTCGGTTTGATATTTTTATATGTTTCGTGCTCCGACACGATTACATATAAAAGATACGTAGGCAACTAGAATTTCCGGTACAAGCGATGAAAAAATAACAATATATATCAAAAAACAACATAATTTACATATAAAAAAATAACATAATATTAATATTATATTTAATAAAACAACATTTATAATCAACTATATTTAAAACCGAATAAAAAACTATTTATAAAAAACTATATATTACATTCGCTTTGGTTATTTTATATTACATTCGAATTTAATTAATAGTAATTTGTTATTATAGTGAAAAAAATAAGTATTTTATGAAAATGTAAAAAAAATTATTAATAATTTTTAAAACCGTGATACGAATCGAAAAGAAACCGTGTGAACCGTGAACCGTGTGAACCGTTGAACCGTCGGTTCGAACCTTTAACCGGCGGTTCGAGCTCCAAACCGCCGGTTCCCGAAAACCAAGCACAAACCGGAAAAAAAACCGGCGGCCCGGTCCGAGTTTTACTCATTTGGCCAGGTTTACTCCGTATATTTACCTTTTCACGTCAAAAGTTGGCACTTCGGCTAATTTTCTCATATATATTAAAAAATGGGGCCAAATTTAAATTTTAATATATATATATATATATATATATATATATATATATATATATATATATATATATATATATATATATATATATATATATATATATATATATATTTCGGAGAAAAACCATCAAATATTATTAAAGTAAATCCGCCTAACAGGCAAGAGATTACATCAAACGGGGATGTGTACTTACCAAGAAATAGACCCCACCAACCCCGCAACACCATGCCTAGGAAGTAGGTGCGCCGGAATATTACCGGTACGCTTAACAAAAGTAAAGCGACAAGAAGCAAAAGAAACAAGAGCCGAGAAGACAATCACTAGCAAGGCGCCCTAGATTCGAAAAATCTTCCGACGGACGAGTTAGGGCCCGAATACAAGGGGACAAACGGTCGCTCTCAAAGATCATAGTAAGACACCGACCGCGCGGGTTGCTTCTCGCCGCAGACGTGGGATAGCAGCACGCATCTCCAATAATTCCGGTGCTTCACCCGGATCAATATGAAATGAAAAGGCCGCCATAATAGACCCCTCGAAATCTCACAAAGACTGTACCCCAATACCCAAACTAGA